>CM060970.1:96086258-96608758 GCA_030765045.1 Tenodera sinensis | reverse complement strand
CTGAATTGTACATTATATTCCACAGACCAGGACCGCAGCTTGAACCCTGTGGACATCCCCTGGTTACCTCCTTTGTGATCTTGCATTCATTTGTTTGTAAGGTCGCTGTTCTGTTTTATTATTATTATTATTATTATTATTATTATTATTATTATTATTATTATTATTATTATTATTATTATTATTATTATTATTATTATTATTATTATTATTATTATTATTATTATTATTATTATTATTATTATTATTATTATTATTATTATTATTGTTATTGTTATTGTTATTGTTATTGTTGTTGTTGTTGTTGTTGTTGTTGTTGTTGTTATTGTTATTGTTATTGTTATTGTTATTGTTATTGTTATTGTTATTGTTATTGTTATTGTTATTGTTATTGTAATTGTTATTGTTATTGTTATTGTTATTGTTATTGTTATTGTTATTGTTATTGTTATTGTTATTGTTATTGTTATTATTATTATTATTATTATTATTATTATTATTATTATTATTATTATTATTATTGTTGTTGTTGTTGTTGTTGTTGTTTACTAATTAATGAGTATATTCCAGTATATATTATTCATTAATATTTAGAAAATTAAATTAAGTTATTTTGTTCTTTAACGACGCTGTCAATTGCCAGGATCACATCAGTGTCGTCGGTGTGCCGGAATTTTATCCCGCAGGAGTTCTTTAACATGCCAGTAAATCTACTGACATGGAGCTGTCGTTTTTAAGCACACTTAAAAACCATCGGCCTGGGCCGGATTTGAACCCGCGACCTTGGGATCAGTAGGCCAGCGTCTAACCAACTGAGCCACCCAGACCGACATTAATATTTAGAGAATGATAGAGAGATGGAACAATAAAATAGGAAATACTAATTGTTTCTACTGAGAGCAAAATATATCTGTAAACTTCCTCATTTTATAGTTTGGATAAACTGTTAATATCATGCTAAATAACTTCTTGTTACAAATATATCCTTCTTCTTTGTCTTCTTGGTCACATATCATTTTATTCCAGATTTCAGAGAGTCCCTCATGGGAATCTTTCCTGGATATTGATTACAGACATCTAGACACCGAAGGAAAAATACTTTATTCATTAATGACTTATAATGGAAGAATGCTCAATTTCAGGTAACTGCTATGGTCATGTTTTATCATAACTTTACTACTGCATCACTGAAGATTAAATATTGTTAATAGAGAAAACAAAAATTACAAAAAATTCAGATTATTTAATTGGAGAAAAATGCAAAGAGCTTTCTTGGCTTTATACCTAAATAAAATAAATATAAAGGGTGATGCTGTTTGATTAAAAAGTTGCTTTTAAACCATGTAATCTCATTCTTGGCAGAACGTGCAGTGTGATAATAAACATTTAGTTTATTACAAACACTAAAAGAGTGTCTTCATTTCAGATGACTCCACAAAACAATATTTAAGATATAAAAGCTCAAAAGAAATAGATAAATATAAAAGAAAGTGATACAAAACTACTGAATTAACCAAAAATGAAAATATTGCATGCATTTAGTGTATTTGATGTAAAGTGTTTAGAGAAAAGCTGCTGTTTTTACATTCGTTCACAGTGAGTGGGTCCATAACGAAAACCCATAAACCAAAATAAAAATTTTGGGTAGAGTTAATGTTAGACATCATTGTGTTGAAGATATTAGATCATGCCTTACTATTGTCTGAAACAACCCCAAAAGTTGTAGCTTTCCATAAAACAAAGGTATTTGAAATATAACTAGATTGTCAAAAATGACTCATTAACTCCAAGTAACCTGTATAACTATAAGTACCTGGGCGAACAAGCTTGGCTTGGTTTTTCTTTTCTTTTCCTTTTTCTTAATCATGTTTATGTGGGAGAAGATACTTAAAGTAAAATGTTAACTGAATATATATTTTCATCCCAATTGTTGGAGCCATTTCTGTGACGAGAGACGAGACCTTTAATATCCTGGCTGGTTTGCTGAAACTGGCCCATTAACAGAGACATTATGGCCAAAATAAGGTTTCGACTAATTGTGACTGATATAGCTAATATAGCTAAGTCAGCTTTCCTTAGGTTTTCTGAAAGCTCTTGATGAGACCTTCAATATCCTGGCTAGTTTGTTGAAACTGGCCCATTAACAGAGAAATTATGGCCAAAATAAGGTTTTGAATAATCGTGACTGTTACGCATAAAACATGTTTTTTCAGGAATGATACCTACATAGATAAACTTAATAAGCAAAAACCTGTCTGAATACAAAATTTTATCGAAATCATTAGTTTGTTGAAATTGGCCCATTAACAGAGAAATTATCTCCAAAATAAGGTTTTGACTAATTGTGACTGTTACGCATAGACTAAGATAGCTAAGTCAACTTGCTTTAGATTTTCTGAAAGCTCTTAACAATACCTTTAACGTCCTGGTTGTTTGTTGTAATTGGCACATTAACAGAGAAATTATGGCCAAGATAAGGTTTAGAGTAATTGTGACTGTTACATGTAAAATCACGTTTTTTCAGGAATGACACCTGTATAGATAAACTTAATAAGCAAAACTCTGTCTGAATACAAAATTTAATTGAAATCGTTAAAGCCGTTTCCAAGTTGCACGGAATATACATATTTATATACAAGAATTGCTCGTTTAAATATATAAGATAAGATTGTGAGTGTTACGTATAGACTAATACAGCTAAGTTAACTTTCTTTAGGTTTTCTGAAAGCTCCTGACGAGACCTTTAATATCCTGGCCTGTTTGTTTAAATTGGCCCATTAACAGAGAAATTATGGCCAAAACAAGATTTAGAGTAATTGTGACTGTTATGCATAAAATAGCGTTTTTTTCAGGAATTGTACCTATATAGATAAACTTAATAAGCAAGCACCTGTTTGAATACAAAATTTCATCAATATCACTAGAGCCATTTTCAAGTTGCATGGAATATATTTATATACAAGAATTGCTCGTTTAAATAATATATTAAAGATAGAAACCAATCTGGCTCACATAGTTTAAACTCAGATTATGTATATTTTATAAACATTTCATCAGATATATTGCAGTATGAAAATTTGTTACTTTTCAAGAACTCATTTGTGTTTGGCTTAAAGTCTTTGAAAATTTGACTAAAGCGTGTTAAAATATTTAGGTTCTAATAATTTATCAATGTAAATTTACTAATTATATATTGTGTAAGCATAAGATGTATTGTTTCCTGTGATGGCTGTCTCTTGCCACAACCTGAAAGTCATAGGAAGAAAGAGAAAACAATGAAAATACTTGAATTCACCTTTATTGAAGAATTATTCATGTAACATCGGCAACTGTATTTTTCTGAATTTAGTGAAATTTAACTGTGAACCTGACTTGTCACTGAAGAGACGATAGTCAGAGAAATCAATGTTTCAGTTCTTGCAAATGAGCAGGTTTTATTGCATCAGTACTGTTCTATCCAGTACACAGCTCTGATATCATTTAAACACAGATCTCTTTGTTTATCAGTGGCTTCACACTTGAGTAGATAATAGGAGATCTTGATAAAACTCATTGAACAAAAGCAAAGTTGCCTGTAAGGAGAAGGTCATCTCTTACTATGTTCTGAATATGTAGCTCTTTTTACTTTATCTACTATGTATAGTAAAGTAGAGGAAGTATTGTATTCCACCCAAAAATGTGATGTCGAGATATCACCGGAAATATATGTTTTGAGGTCCCCTGAATTAAAAAAAAAAAGCATTTTTACAAAAACGTAAGTCTGTGTGTCTGTCAGTCTGAATAGCATAACTCAAAATCAAAAGGTTGGTTAAAAACCAAAGTTGGTATTTGGGTTTAATGTTTTTCAAGGATGTGGCATGAAGATTTTGAACAAAACTGCTCCACTCTAAACTACCCTTTACATGGAAAATTTATATTTTCTTGAAAATGGCTCTAACAATTTTGATTAGAATACCATATGTTTGAAATATTTGTATGACAAATTAAATGTATATTTTGAATTTTCTGGCTATAACCCATGAAGTCCTATTTATTCTGGATGACTTTTGCATAACTGGTAAACCATAAGAGATAGACCAAGTCTTACTGTACAAAACAATTTAGATCTTGCTAAAACACACAATTTATGTCCAAATAAGTTGTTCTGTAGAGTAACCAGTGTCAGTTCTGTTGTTTTGTGTACGTTTTGGAGAACTTATACTTCTATCAAATGGAACATCACTATTCATGCAGAGCGATTGGAATTTTAAAGCTTTAAAATATTTGACTATCGCTCAAAGCCTATTGTATTTCTGTTGCACATGCAAGAAAACCAGCAATAAGATAATTTCTGCAAATTTTTATCTCAACCAACATGAAGAAGATACAAGAATAATAGTTTGTAAGAATGGTTAGTACAGGAGTAGAGAAAGTCGTGTGAGTGCAACACATCAGATGTTTTATACTAACATCCTCCAACATAATTTCATATTGGACAATGAATGAATAAAATGGGTAAAATGGTGCTCAAATGAGCCTGTGATCCACAGAGCTTTACCCGAAATTCTTCTTCTGAGGATAACGAAAAATCTCAGAAAAAAGAATCTTATCTGGACAGAAAGGAGTAGAATGAAACTGAAAAATTCAATGCCATTGCTTGGATATTAACCATGGATCTTCTGGTCTCTGTTCGGCTGCTCTAACCACTGAGCTACCATGGCCAACCTGCAGACATGACATTAAATTCTCCAACTCATTTGCATTTTTCCTGGTAAACCACAAGGAGACCTCAAATTCATATGAGATAACATACCTTTCTAAACCCCAGTGCAACAGCCCGTGAATGACCAAGCTTACCGCCCAGTTGCTGCATCCCCCACCTCTATCCACTACAGGCGTCATTGGTAGGGTGCAGTGCTGGAGTGTGGGATGTAGTCAGGGCCCCGAGCCCTTCCGGCCAGTTATGTGGTCTTCTCAACCTGGGACTGCTACTTCTCTATCAAGCAGCTCCTCAATTGGCCCCTCCAGGACCTAACGAGGCTGAGTACACCCTGTGCCAGACCTCCCAGCGGGGGAAAAAATCCCCATGGATCGAACCCGGTCCACAGCGCCAGAGGCAAGCATGCTACCAACTGCGCTACGGAAGCAGATAACATACCTTAATGGCGACCTATTATGCTGTAAGTACTTCAGTCCCGGGCTTCATAGTTTAACCAACCATAAGGTCAATCAAATTAATTGCTCTTCCACACTTCCTGTGTGTAGGACAAGGTTGGAAAGTGGTAGAGTGAGACTGAAAAATTCAATGTCATAGCTGGGATTTGAAACCACTGAACTTCCGGTCCCCATCCAGCAGCTCTAACCACTGAGCTACTATGGCCAACATGTATAGAAGTGTATTTTAATGATACATGTGTACAATGGTTTATAATTACTCTTAATACCTAATTCATTTATAAGAAACCTGATGTAAACAAATTCCAAAGAAAGTGCTATTAATTACAAGATTTTGAGAGAAAAAAAATATAGGAAAAGAATGCTGACACTAATAAAGTGGAACTCAACAATACACTTGATGTTTCACACAGATATGAATTGTGACAATGAATGTTTTATATGAAATGCATTTTATGCAGCAGTAAAAAACATACGTTAATTCTTAGAACCTATTTCACTTCATATGCAGGTAAATATCAGTCACTCAGTTCCATGTAAAAATATGTTGTACCTACTTCTTAGTCTGGCTGTAATAGCCATGGCTTTGTGAAAAAGACCCATGATCATTTTGGTAACATAAAACGAAATCTTTAGTTCATGTTTTGACATATAACCTGTTGCAATTTCACTGACAATTTATAAAATCACATAGGGAGGGCAGGGCAGAGCAGGGCAAGCACGGCAGCGCAGAAAAAACTATTTTCTTGTTTAAGGACGCTGTCAATTGCCAGGATCACATCAGCGTCGCCGGTGTACCGGAATTTTGTCCTGCAGGAGTTCTTTTACATGCCAGTAAATCAACTGACATGGACCTGTCATTTTTAAGCACACTTAAAAACCATCCACCTGGGCCGAGTTTGAACAAGGAACCTTGGGATCAGTAGGCCAGCGTCTAACCAACTGAGCCACCCAGACCGACAGGGCAGGGCAGGGTGGGGCGGGGCGTGTTGGGGCACAGTAGATCAGGGTGGGGACGAGCCGGGAGGGTTGGAGTGGGGCAGGTCAAGGAAGGGCAGGGTTACACTATGGAATGGGACATCTCGCATACTTTTATCTACATAAATCTTTTGGCACTGATGCCCCTCGATAAAAGGAAGGGGTGAAGTGTTGGAATCATATGATGCCACATGGTTCCAAGCAGTGTAACACAGATACTCAAAAGACCCTAACAAGTACTGAGATATCTTCCTCACTTAGCCAGACTCCAACAAGCAGCCACCACTTTGGGTCTTGTATTATACAGGCATCCCTTCACAAGAGGACAGTCAACTGGTACTAATAACAAGCCTCTGTCTGGTATTGTACAAGCATCCTTCACGTGCAGGCAGCCATCTGGTGCTGAGAACAGGCATCGTCTGTCTGGCATCCTACAGACATCCCCCCACAAGAGGATAGCCGCCTTGTGCTGAGAACAATCATCTGTCTGGTATCATACAGACATCCCCCCACAAGAGGACAACCACCTGGTGCTTAGAACAAGCATCTGTCTGGTATCACAGAGGCATCACCCCACAAGAGGACAGACACCTGGTGCTTAGAACAAGCATCTGTCTGGTATCACACAGGCATCCCCTACAAGAGGACAGACACCTGGTGCTTAGAACAAGCATCTGTCTGGTATCAAACAGGCATCCCCCCACAAGAGGACAGCCACCTGGTGCTGAGAACAATCATCTGTCTGGTATCATACAGGCATCCCCCCACAAGAGAACAGCCATCTGGTGCTGAGAACAATCATCAGTCTGGTATCATACAGGCATTCCTCCTAAGAGGACAGCCGCCTGGTGCTGAGAACAGGCATCTATCTGGTATCATACAGGCATTCCTCCTAAGAGGACAGCCACCTGGTGCTGAGAACAGGCATCTGTCTGGTATCATACAGGCGTCCTCCCACAAGAGGACAGCCACCTGGTACTGAGAACAATCATCTGCCTGGTATCATAGAGGCATCCCCACACAAGAGGACAGCCACCTGGTGCTGAGAACAATCATCAGTCTGGTATCATTACAGGCATCCCCTACAAGAGGACAGCCACCTGGTGATGAGAACAGGCATCTGTCTGGTATCATACAGGCGTCCCCCCAAAAGAGAAAAGCCACCTGGTGCTGAGAACAATCATCAGTCTGGTATCATACAGGCATCCCCCCACAAGAGGACAGCCACCTGGTGCTGAGAACAGGCATCTGTCTGGTATCATACAGGCGTCCCCCCACAAGAGAACAGCCACCTGGTGCTGAGAACAATCATCAGTCTGGTATCATACAGGCATCCCCCCACAAGAGGACAGCCACCTGGTGCTGAGAACAATCATCAGTCTGGTATCACACAGGCATCCCCCCACAAGAGGACAGCCACCTGGTGCTGAGAACAGGCATCTGTCTGGTATCATACAGGCGTCCTCCCACAAGAGGACAGCCACCTGGTACTGAGAACAAGCATCAGTCTGGTATCATACAGGCATCCCTCCACAAGATGACAGCCACCTGGTGCTGAGAACAATCATCAGTCTGGTATCATACAGGCATCCCCCCACAAGAGGACAGCCACCTGGTGCTGAGAACAATCATCAGTCTGGTATCACACAGGCATCCCGCCACAAGAGGACAGCCACCTGGTGCTGAGAACAAGCATCAGTCTGGTATCATACAGGCATCCCTCCACAAGATGACAGCCACCTGGTGCTGAGAACAATCATCAGTCTGGTATCATACAGGCGTCCCCCCAAAAGAGAAAAGCCACCTGGTGCTGAGAACAGGCATCTGTCTGGTATCATACAGGCGTCCCCCTACAAGAGAACAGCCACCTGATGCTGAGAACAATCATCAGTCTGGTATCATACAGGCGTCCCCCCACAAGAGGACAGCCACCTGGTGCTGAGAACAAGCATCAGTCTGGTATCATACAGGCATCCCTTCACAAGATGACACCTACCTGGTGCTGAGAACAATCATCAGTCTGGTATCATACAGGCATTCCTCCTAAGAGGACAGCCGCCTGGTGCTGAGAACAGGCATCTATCTGGTATCATACAGGCATTCCTCCTAAGAGGACAGCCACCTGTTGCTGAGAACAGGCATCTGTCTGGTATCATACAGGCGTCCTCTCACAAGAGGACAGCCACCTTGAGGCGATATTTTTAGAAGAAGCCTCCTAAAATAGTTAAAATTTGTGTTTATAGTGGTGGCAGAAAAAGCCCCCTAGAATTGTGAATCATTGTCCTAGTGGGCAATGATAGAGATCTTCAATTGTCTTAGCTTGTTCTTGTTCATGTATTGTTGGGATTGGCGTCATGCGAAAACCGCATAGTCCGCAAACAATCGTAAAAGTGATCGACATAGTGTTTATTGGAAGAACATTGCGCTTTAAAAGTCAACAGGAGTGTAAATGCAGAGAACTGATATACAATTAGTAAGGTTGCATAGACAAATAGAAGAAGATTACGAATAAACGTTCCAAGCAAAATTACGCAGTCCGTGTTCGGGTTGTGTGAACCCCGCAGGGCTTGTAGAAAAAGGACGCCAATCCTGAAAAGTTGTATTGTTGTTTGTGACTTGAAGGAACATTAAATAAGTATATTTAAAAGATAAAAGGAAATTTAATCTTCTTTGTAAGACGCAGGCCCGTACTATGCCCTGAGGTTCATCGAGAACTTCGATGAAAAGCACCAAGAGTCCCATAGCTACAAAATGGTAATTATGCGGGGCAAATGGACCAACATGTAAACAGTCGTCGTGAATGTTGTGGAACCTCCAGCCCAAGTTCCTACATGAAATTATCGTTCCAAATGGCACCTCAACGCTAGGCTCGAATTGGGTCAACGCGAGGTAAAAGAAGAAGAAACGAGGAAACCCAAGGACAGCGAAGGTCGCTAGAAGAGAGGAGAAATTAGTGAAGTGAAATATTTGACAAGTAAGACTGTTCTAATTATATGTAAAAATTAAAAAAAAAAATTAATTTTGGACAATAGTTTAAATGATACTGAGAAATAGGAAATTAGTAAAAAAAATGGAGAATGTTAAAGAGTTAAGTGGTAGTAAAGAGGGAGAGAAAAGTGAAGAATCTGTGGTAAAGGTTTGTGAGACAGAGTTAGGATTAAAAGAACTCTTGCAGCAATTATTCTCTAAACAGATGGAGTTATCTCAGAAGATGGACAGTAATGAGAGTAATTTAAATGAAATAAAGTTGGAATTAAATAACAAATTGGACAGTACAAAGTCAGACTTAGAAAATAAATTGGATAGTAATGAGAGTAGTTTAAATGAAATAAAGTTGGAATTAAATAACAAGATGGATAGTAGTTTAGTTACAGTGACTGAGAGAATTGAACTGGGTAGGAAGGAATGTAAAGAAGAACTGAAAATATTGTCTTTAGAATTAAGGGCAGAAATTGGATCTAGTAAAAATGATATAATTTAGAAGAACTAGTAAATGAAATCAAGTTAGGGCAAGAAAGAGTAGTGAAAGACATGCAGACTGAAATGCTTAAAGAGTTAGATGAGTTTAAGAAACAGCAGGATGAGAAATTGGATAAACAAAGAGTAGATTTAGAAATGCTAGAGAATAAAATGAAGCATGAGATAGATGCAATAGCAGAAAATTCTAAGACAGTTCATAATGAAAATAAATTAACTCAGGGTAATCTTGCTGTAGAAATTAGTAACCTAAGCAGTGTTGTGAAAACTATGGGTACTGAAATGCAATTACAACGTGAGGAGTTCAATAAGTTCAGTGGGGAAGCAAAGATTAACATGCAGGAATTGCAAGATAATTTAGAAAAAGAAAAAGAAAATACTGGGAAGTTAACCCAGGTTGTAATTGCATTGCAGGCCAATAATGTTAACCAAAGTCAAAATGCAAATGTAGATAGGAATGTGACTGAGATTGACTTACCTGACAATGGTAGTAACATTGTTAACCTCCATGGAAATGTTTTGACTAAAATCTATCACATAGCAAATCAAAATCTCCCTTACAATATGAATTACCTGTTACGTGGCTTAACCCAATCATCTTTTGATGAGGAAGATAGTGACAACGAGCAATACCAACATGAGAGAATAAGGTTAGGAACTCAAAATAACAAAAATGTACGACACTTGCAAAGGAAAAATACGAGAGGCGAGGCATACAGACATAATGTTGAGGATGACCAGACAGACAGCAATTCCATCAAGAGGTTACGGTATGGGAACCACAAAGTTAAAAAAAAAAAAAAAAAAAAAAAAAAAAAAAACCATATATTGTAACAATGTATATAGATGTTTGTTATGTATATGTTCATGTTTGTATTAATGTTATGATTGTTGACATGTTTGTAATTTAAATTGTCGAGAGGCATTCATCAGAATGTATGTAATATAGGTACTGTTTTGTTTTGTGCTTGTTACATTTCTTTTGTATTTGTTAGAAATTACATACATTCTGATGAGAGGCATTTGAGGCGATATTTTTAGAAGAAGCCTCCTAAAATAGTTAAAATTTGTGTTTATAGTGGTGGCAGAAAAAGCCCCCTAGAATTGTGACTCATTGTCCTAGTGGGCAATGATAGAGATCTTCAATTGTCTTAGCTTGTTCTTGTTCATGTATTGTTGGGATTGGCGTCATACGAAAACCGCATAGTCCGCGAACAATCGTAAAAGTGATCGACATAGTGTTTATTGGAAGAACATTGCGCTTTAAAAGTTAACAGGAGTGTAAATGCAGAGAACTGATATACAATTAGTAAGGCTGCATAGACAAATAGAAGAAGATTACGAATAAACGTTCCAAGCAAAATTACGCAGTCCGTGTTCGGGTTGTGTGAACCCCGCAGGGCTTGTAGAAAAAGGACGCCAATCCTGAAAAGTTGTATTGTTGTTTGTGACTTGAAGGAACATTAAATAAGTATATTTAAAAGATAAAAGGAAATTTAATCTTCTTTGTAAGACGCAGGCCCGTACTACGCCCTGAGGTTCATTGAGAACTTCGATGAAAAGCACCAAGAGTCCCATAGCTACAAAATGGTAATTATGCGGGGCAAATGGACCAACATGTAAACAGTCGTCGTGAATGTTGTGGAACCTCCAGCCCAAGTTCCTACACGAAATTATCGTTCCAACCTGGTACTGAGAACAATCATCTGCCTGGTATCATAGAGGCATCCCCACACAAGAGGACAGCCACCTGGTGCTGAGAACAATCATCAGTCTGGTATCATTACAGGCGTCCCCTACAAGAGGACAGCCACCTGGTGCTGAGAACAGGCATCTGTCTAGTATCATACAGGCATCCCCCCACAAGAGGACAGCCACCTGGTGCTGAGAATAATCATCAGTCTGGTATCATACAGGCATCCCCCCACAAGAGGACAGCCACCTGGTGCTGAGAACAGGCATCTGTCTGGTATCATACAGGCGTCCCCTACAAGAGGACAGCCACCTGGTGCTGAGAACAGGCATCTGTCGGGTATCATACAGGCGTCCCGCCACAAGAGGACAGCCACCTGGTGCTGAGAACAATCATCAGTCTGGTATCATACAGGCATCCCCCCACAAGAGGACAGCCACCTGGTGCTGAGAACAGGCATCTGTCTGGTATCCTACAGGCGTCCCCCCACAAGAGAACAGCCACCTGGTGCTGAGAACAATCATCAGTCTGGTATCATACAGGCATCCCCCCACAAGAGGACAGCCACCTGGTGCTGAGAACAAGCATCAGTCTGGTATCATACAGGCATCCCTCCACAAGATGACAGCCACCTGGTGCTGAGAACAATCATCAGTCTGGTATCATACAGGCGTACCCCCAAAAGAGAAAAGCCACCTGGTGCTGAGAACAGGCATCTGTCTGGTATCATACAGGCGTCCCCCCACAAGATGACACCTACCTGGTGCTGAGAACAATCATCAGTCTGGTATCATCCAGGCGTCCCCCCACAAGAGAACAGCAACCTGGTGCTGAGAACAATCATCAATCTGGTATCATACAGGCGTCCCCTACAAGAGGACAGCCACCTGGTGCTGAGAACAATCATCAGTCTGGTATCACACAGGCGTCCCCTACAAGAGGACAGCCACCTGGTGCTGAGAACAATCATCAGTCTGGTATCATACAGGCATCCCCTACAAGAGGACAGCCACCTGGTGCTGACAACAATCATCAGTCTGGTATCATACAGGCATCCCCCCACAAGGGGACAGTCACCTGGTGCTGAGAACAATCATCAGTCTGGTATCACACAGGCATCCCCCCGCAAGGGACAGCCACCTGGTGCTGAGAACAATAATCAGTCTGGTATCATACAGGCGTCCCCCCAAGAGAGGACAGTCACCTGGTGCTGAGAACAATCATCAGTCTGATATCATACAAGCGTCCCCCCCACAAGAGGACAGTCACCTGGTGCTGAGAACAATCGTCAGTCTGGTATCATACAGGCGTCCCCCCACAAGGGGACAGTCACCTGGTGCTGAGAACAATCGTCAGTCTGGTATCATACAGGCGTTCCCCCACAAGGGGACAGTCACCTGGTGCTGAGAACAATCGTCAGTCTGGTATCATACAGGCGTCCCCCCACAAGGGGACAGCCACCTGGTGCTGAGAACAATCATCAGTCTGGTATCATACAGGCATCCCCCCACAAGGGGACAGCCACCAGATGCTGAGAACAATCATCAGTCTGATATCATACAGGCGTCCCCCAACAAGAGGACAGTCACCTGGTGCTGAGAACAGGCATCTGTCTGGTATCACACAGGCATCCCCCACGAGAAGAAAGTCACCTGGTGCTGAGAACAAGCATCTGTCTGTTATCCTACGGGCGTCCCCCCACAAGAGGACAGTCACCTGGTGCTGAGAACAATCATCAGTCTGGTATCATACAGGCGTCCCCCCACAAGAGGACAGTCACCTGGTGCTGAGAACAATCTACAGTCTGGTATCATGCAGGCATCCCCCCACAAGAGGACAGTCACCTGGTGCTGAGAACAATCATCAGTCTGGTATCATACAGGCATCCCCCCACAAGAGAACAGCAACCTGGTGCTGAGAACAATCATCAGTCTGGTATCATACAGGCGTCCCCCCACAAGAGAACAGCAACCTGGTGCTGAGAACAATCATCAGTCTGGTATCATACAGGCGTCCCCTACAAGAGGACAGCCACCTGGTGCTGAGAACAATCATCAGTCTGGTATCATACAGGCGTCCCCTACAAGAGGACAGCCACCTGGTGCTGAGAACAATCATCAGTCTGGTATCACACAGGCATCCCCCCGCAAGGGACAGCCACCTGGTGCTGAGAACAATAATCAGTCTGGTATCATACAGGCGTCCCCCCACAAGAGGACAGTCACCTGGTGCTGAGAACAATCATCAGTCTGATATCATACAGGCGTCCCCCCACAAGAGGACAGTCACCTGGTGCTGAGAACAATCGTCAGTCTGGTATCATACAGGCGTCCCCCCACAAGGGGACAGTCACCTGGTGCTGAGAACAATCGTCAGTCTGGTATCATACAGGCGTCCCCCCACAAGGGGACAGCCACCTGGTGCTGAGAACAATCATCAGTCTGGTATCATACGGGCATCCCCCCACAAGGGGACAGCCACCTGATGCTGAGAACAATCATCAGTCTGGTATCATACAGGCATCCCCTACAAGAGGACAGCCACCTGGTGCTGAGAACAATCATCAGTCTGGTATCATACAGGCATCCCCCCACAAGGGGACAGTCACCTGGTGCTGAGAACAATCATCAGTCTGGTATCACACAGGCATCCCCCCGCAAGGGACAGCCACCTGGTGCTGAGAACAATAATCAGTCTGGTATCATACAGGCGTCCCCCCACAAGAGGACAGTCACCTGGTGCTGAGAACAATCATCAGTCTGATATCATACAGGCGTCCCCCCACAAGAGGACAGTCACCTGGTGCTGAGAACAATCGTCAGTCTGGTATCATACAGGCGTTCCCCCACAAGGGGACAGTCACCTGGTGCTGAGAACAATCGTCAGTCTGGTATCATACAGGCGTCCCCCCACAAGGGGACAGCCACCTGGTGCTGAGAACAATCATCAGTCTGGTATCATACGGGCATCCCCCCACAAGGGGACAGCCACCTGATGCTGAGAACAATCATCAGTCTGATATCATACGGGCGTCCCCCAACAAGAGGACAGTCACCTGGTGCTGAGAACAGGCATCTGTCTGGTATCACACAGGCATCCCCCACGAGAGGACAGTCACCTGGTGCTGAGAACAAGCATCTGTCTGTTATCCTACGGGCGTCCCCCCACAAGAGGACAGTCACCTGGTGCTGAGAACAATCATCAGTCTGGTATCATACAGGCGTCCCCCCACAAGAGGACAGTCACCTGGTGCTGAGAACAGGCATCTGTCTGGTATCATACAGGCGTCCCCCCACAAGAGGACAGTCACCTGGTGCTGAGAACAATCATCTGTCTGGTATCATACAGGCATCCCCCACAAGAGAACAGCCACCTGGTGCTGAGAACAATCTACAGTCTGGTATCATGCAGGCATCCCCCCACAAGAGGACAGCCACCTGGTGCTGAGAACAGGCATCTGTCTGGTATCATACCGGCATCCCCCCCACAAGAGGACAGTCACCTGGAGCTGAGAACAGGCATCTGTCTGGTATCATACAGGCATCCCCCCACAAGAGGACAGTCACCTGGTGCTGAGAACAATCATCAGTCTGGTATCATGCAGGCATCTACCCACAAGAGGACAGTCACCTGGTGCTGAGAACAAGCATCTGTCTGGTATCATACAGGCATCCCCCCACAAGAGAACAGCCACCTGGTGCTGAGAACAGGCATCTGTCTGGTATCATACAGGCATCCCTCCACAAGAGGTCAGTCACCTGGTGCTGAGAACAGGCATCTGTTAGGTATCATACAGGCATCCCCCCACAAGAGAACAGCCACCTGGTGCTGAGAACAGGCTTCTGTCTGGTATCATACAGGCAGCCCCCCACAAGAGAACAGCCACCTGGTGCTGAGAACAGGCATCTATCTGGTATCATACAGGCATCCCCCCACAAGAGAACAGTCACCTGGTGCTGAGAGCAGGCATCAGTCTGGTATCATACAGGCATCCCTCCACAAGGGGACAGTCACCTGGTGCTGAGAACAGGCATCTGTCTGGTATCATACAGGCATCCCCCCACAGGAGAACAGCCACCTGGTGCTGAGAACAGGCCTCTGTCTGGTATCATACAGGCATCCCCCCCACAAGAGAACAGCCACCTGGTGCTGAGAACAGGCATCTGTCTGGTATCATACAGGCATCCCCTACAAGAGGAGAGCCACCTGGTGCTGAGAACAATCATCAGTCTGGTATCACACAGGCATCCCCCCACAAGAGGACAGTCACCTGGTGCTGAGAACAGGCATCTGTCTGGTATCAGACAGGCATCCCCCCACAAGAGGACAGCCACCTGGTGCTGAGAACAATGAGTCTGGTATCACACAGGCATCCCCCCACAAGAGGACAGACACCTGGGCTGAGAACAATCATCAGTCTGATATCATACAGGCATCCCCCCACAAGAGGGCAGTCACCTGGTGCTGAGAACAGGCATCAGTCTGGTATCATACAGGCATCCCCCCACAAGAGGACAGTCACCTGGTGCTGAGAACAAGCATGTCTTTGGTATCATACAGGCATTCCTCCACAACGAGGACAGACACGTGGTGCTGAGAACAAGCATCTGTCTTGTATCATAGAGGCATCCCTCACAAGAGGGCAGCCACCTAGAGTGGATTACTTCCTATCACAGGTTTTAACTTGACATGGAAGTTTTAAAAATTATGCTTTTAAAATGGGGAAGACCGACTGTATGCACATTGTGGACAGAAGACTTAGTTGAGCATACTTTCTTTCAATGCCCACATTGGAATGGGAAAAGAAGGGAAGCATGTGTTAAATTGGGTATGGAATTCACAGTGGAAAATCTAAGTACCATAATCATACAGAGCTCAAAGGCATGGAATGCAGAGGAATAATTAGCTGGCTGCACCCTGGAAACCAAGGAGAAGGACAAAAAGAGGGTTGTCCTAATTTACTTTATAGAGAAATTGCAAAGGCATAAGAAATTGACCCTCTACAAGATACCAGTTAGGGCTACCACCCTGATGTGATGCATTATTGCAGTTCCAGGGTGATATGCTGTGAGTGCAAGGGCTTTTATGTGGTGGAAATCTCGCCATGTGAAGTGGTGTCTTTGAAAGATTTTCGCTTACTATTAAAAAACGCCTAGTGCTGAGAACAAACATCTGTCTGGCACTGCCATACACCACAAGTCTGAGGGCACACTTGAAAAATGATAGGGAAATGGAATGGAGGAAAACAATGGAAAGGAAATCATGGTATGAGAGTAAGTACCTCAGCATTTGTCTAAGTGACAAAGGAAAACTTAAAAACCCAAGTCAGGTTTTGCAGTGGACAAGGATCTAACCCAGGCCTTCCAAATGTGAGTAGTATATATTACTATGATGCCACCTTGCTGAGTTATGATATGTAAGTTGTAACATTGTACTGGGGTGCACGAAAACATAACTCTTGTTAGGCTCGTGCAACCCACTGAGACGTCTTAACCTTTAGGATAATGTGGATCTTTAAAGAAATTACACTGCCAACTGGCAAGTAATACTTGCCTTTATTATAACAACTTCAAAAATACAAACTTAACACCTTGAGATACAGAGAATTTAAATACTTGTTGCTACTTTAAGATGGTTAGAAAAAAATATCACTTTTGGTAATAAGTATCACTTTTGGTAATACATTATGACATCATTGTTTAATATTTTAATATTTCAAAAATTCCTGCCATGCTGATAAAATTTTTACTCACGTCCAAACCTTTTAATTATATAAATGCAAACCGAAAGACTGAAAGATAATTTAGAAGAGACCTACTCGTGTATGATGCCTCCCTAGTACCATATAGTCACCATTTCTGCTCAGCTCCACTGAAACTTGCTCTGTTGTTGAAATCCCTGCTTCTCTTGCCTTCCCGGACCTGGCTTGGTAGGGATAAGACCATGTACAGCATTGCGGATGAGTGCTGTTTTGGCCATTAGCCGCATGAGGTCGTAGAATTCACTGTGTAAGTATGCAGGCTCCCTCTATTGCTTTACTGTTGAAGCACCATGACGTTCATTAAATTTTGATTTGGTGAGCTTGTACTGATGGCTGTCTCTGCTTTTGGATCCTAGGTGAAATAACGGCTCAAAGTAAGAATACTAATAAAACTCTAATTTCAAAACATCTTCATTTTTTTGTTTATTGGTTTTTTTGTGAATTGTTATCTTAGGAAATGTACTAAAGAGTTGTTTGTTTGATAAAACGTGCATCTTCCAATACAAATAGATATGCCAATGTCCACAAAACAATAATGATAGCAGGTACCCTGAAAAAAAGTTATTAAATGCCTCACATGTGTAGAAAGGAAAAAAATGCATCACGTGCATCTTTCCTATGTTATATAACTTCTTTTTATTTTGTTATTACATAATTTGTACTTTACTTGCATATTTTAGGATGAATGTGTCATTAACTGACACTTGGGGATATCCACTTGATTCTAGATGTTTCAATGGAGCTGTAGGACTATTACAGTGTGGTGATTCTGAGATAATTGCTTCGGGATTATTATATAAGGAGGAACGTATGAATGTTATTGACTATGCTGGAGATACTATTAAATTCAGGTATCTGGTTTTTTATTATTTCTTATTTACATTTTTAGCTTCTTGTATCTTTCTCAGCAAATGAGGATGAGGTTCAACTGATTTCTCCTATTTTAAAATTTTGATCCTTCTGAGACATCACAAAATGCAATATATTTTAAGTACAAAATTATATACCATTGATATTTTTAAGACACAGAAATTCATCTTAACTTGTTTTTTAAACAGCTGAACAGAGAATTAGTTCCAACAGAGGAGAAAAAATATCTAATATTAAAAGTTTTAGCCTCTTATTTCCAGATAAACCACTACTGCTTATCGCTTCCTTTGCTTCTTGTTTTCTGAGCTGTTGAAGTGGGCATGTAACTTAACCAATTTTCACTCACTTTATATAAATCCTATTGCACTAAACCTACTTTATTCCTGCTTACTGCCATAATATTTGTTTATTAACTAACTGTTTTTCTCTCAAGATTTGACTCGTCAGCCAGATAAAGAAGCCTGAAGGATAGCACAGGTCAAATATCAGTCAAGTATGGAACTTTATAGGGAAAAAGAACTGATACATTCTGAGGTTATTGGCAAGCGCTTTTTGCCCATGACTGGACACAGTTTGTTAAAAATAAGTAAACAGGTTTAAGAAATCTGATACATAATCACTGCTGTTTGGAAAATTCTGTGCAATTAAAAAAAAACAGCCTGCATCATTTTCACTTTCTCTAGTACATACTTATAGATAGTAAGGGGAAGTATTGTATTCCTTGATAATGAGATTTCACCAAAAATACTTATTTTGACATTCCCAGAATCTAGAGAAAAGCATTTCTGGAAGTGTATGTTTTTGTCTGTGTGTGTATGTATGCATGTGCGTGTGTGTGCACACAGGTGCATGTGTTAGAGACAAAAAGAGCAGTGTAACTCAAAAATGTTGTTGTTGTTAGCTAATGCTGGATTTCTGACAATGAATTCATTAATCCTCTTGCTCTCCAATATTACTGAAGAGAACAATGGCAGTAATAGTAACCAATTTTTAGAGAGCAGCATATTTTTATATTTTGGTGGTTAAATTGCTCTCACAACCCCCAGAATGTCTGGAGGACCACACCTGTTGTTGGTTTACGGGTCTCACCGACCTGGCCGGGAAAGTTATCACAATAAATTCACCGACCATATCCTCTGATTACCAATCAGAGGACGTATTACATGCCATGACAGGTCAGCATGTTAGGGTTTAAGAGGTTATAGAGAAATTAGAGAAATGGAAAGGTTGGAAAAATAGACTCCCTAGTCCTTGGGTACCCTAATAGCATCAGGGTCGGAACAGAACAAGAGATGACCAAGGTAAGGTCATAAGGTCAGATAGAAAAGTTATAGCGAAGATTATTAGCTACCTACTTTTCCCTCCATGCAGCACAGACCTTCCAGTCCAACCCGTTGCTTGCCTAAAACTCAAGTGAATAGATACTATAATTGGTCATAATCGCTGGGGTTTGCTACTTTTGGTTTTAAACAATAAATCCCGCTAATACTCTCATTTCCATTCATACTGGGAAGGATAGAAATGATCCTCATCAAAGAAAGCTTTCCCTTTCAGCAGAGAAACGAACTAGGAACTTCTAATTTGAGAGCCCAACACGATTGTCATTAATCCGTAAAGACAATCAAAATTAATATTATTCATTTTGTTGTTGCTTCAAAGGGGACCTTTATGCTTATTTCCTTGAACTCATCCAGAAATGTCCAATTCTTAGCACTTCATTTCCAAAATACAACACCAAATTGTTCCATAGTAGATTATTACTGGAGGTTATTAGGTTAGACAGTTTTTAAGTTCAGCATCTTCAAAGGATGACACAAAGATTTTCAAGAAATCCTCACAGTACAGACTACTTTTTACTTGGAGAAATTTTTGAAAAATGTTGATTTTCTCACAATGGCTTGAACAATTTGGTTCAAGTACCATGTTTAAGATATTTTCATGCAAAATGAAATGTATATCTTGAATTTTCTGGGAATGTCCTCAGAAGTTCTCTTTATTCTCATTGGCTTTTGCATAAGTCATTACCATAAGAGATTGGATAACAAATTATTGCACAAAAAGTGTAGATCTTGTTAAAACATACAGTTCATGTCAAGTACATTTTTTTGGATTGAACCATTTCCAAGATATTCCTTGTTATTTGGCTTGAATTTTGCAATAGTTATGCTTTTCTCAAATGGGAAGTTGTTATTCATTTTTATAACAACAATTTATTGAAGAACTAGGACATAACATGTATCGGACTGCCAATTGTTCAGGTGCCTATTGAAAACAAATAAACAAAAAATGAATATTTTCATGGAACACTTGAATAAAAGCAATAAAACAAAAGTATATTATTTTAATTCAACATTTCATCAAAGTGACTTACTACTAAACTAGTAAACTTTTGAGAGGTAGAACTGGAACTTAAAAATTCAATGTCACAACTGGGATTTGAACCACAGACCTTCTGCTTACCGGGCCGGCTGCTCTACCACTGAGCTATTGTGACAAACTGCCAGAATGGCATTAAATTCTCAAACCAGTTTGTATTTCTCTGGTCATATTTCTCTGATGTGAGACTGCCTTTTGTGGTTTACCAGGAGAAATACGAACTGGTTTGAGATTTAATGCCATTCTGGCAGTTTGTCACAATAGCTCAGTGGTAGAGCAGCTGCCCGGTAAGCGGAAGGTCTGTGGTTCAAATCCCAGTTGTGGCATTGAATTTTTAAGTTCCAGTTCTACTCTCAAACTTTGCCCACACACAGCTTGTGTGTTTAAAAACACCAACAGTAAGTTTGTTGGAATAAATAAATAATACTAAACTTTTATTTAAACATTGAATAAAAAAAAACCAAAAACAACATATGATATGACTGATTAGCCCAAAGAGAAGTTATTTTAAACATTAAATATATAACGCAAATACTAAAATTAAATATAATTATAGCAGAAAATGATTATTATAATGTTATGAAATTTTCTTTACAATATTATTACATGACAATGCTTAAATTTACTTCAATATTACTGCAACAGTATTAAACAAAATACTTTCCCTCCAATGCGACTTGTTTGCTTCTTTTGGAAAGTGGGAAGGGCGGAGTACTGCATGGTAAATTAGTGGAGCAGATTCAATTACATTCAAAATGTTGATGCATTATCTGAAACAAAGTCAAAACCTGGCAGATTGGTAGCTAACCTCACTCATACGCTCCACTCAGCCAGTGGACATAGTCCACCTTGAACTACATTTCTTGCTTACTTGATGGTAAGAGTCAATCATTCACAGGGATGGCTGAGGTCATTAAGACATGAGCTCATGAATGCAAGATCTGTGATTCCACTGTCTTTTCCAGGTTTTCTTAAGTCCTCATAACTGGCAAATGCCAGGGAGATACTCCAATATTTCCTTCCCATATTTCTTTTTCCCGCTATCACTTTCTCTGAGTACTACTGCCTGTGATGAAGAATGGTTGTTAAATACATAAAAAAGTTGAGTGAGCCATGTTCTCATGTCATGCATTTGCTTAAAATTCATAAAGACTAACATAAATCAGTAAGATAACATGAAAATCAGATTGAAGTGTAACTAATAAGTGGTACTTCCAACATTGTGTGGTCAACGGCCAGTTGGGAACTCTAATCTTATATGGGGGGTTTAAAAAGTCCTCTCATTTATTTAACTTCTTAGCACTAAAATTCCATGTTCCTGCTTTGAGGGGAGACATCACTGGATATCTAACCAAGGCAGGACCTACTTGTGGAGCTATTATCTCTTAGCTTTCCATGAAAAAGCTCTTTTTCTGATAAACTTTAGTCAAGTAAATGTATCCATGTCAAGTAAATGTACCTAACTAGACCACAGGGATCTCAAGATGTCTAGTAAAAACATGCAGTTTTATTACTTATCCTTGACATCACCTGGTCATAAGCATCAAAAGTTAGTGCATGATTGCTGCTCAGCATACTTATATGCTCCCAGGATGTCTCAGCATACATTTGCTCTTCCAACTTAATGATAAACAGAAAACTGAATATCCTCCTAAATTCCAGAAGTTTCACATTTCTTACATATGCAGTAAAACTTGCCTAAACTGGAATGCCAGGGTTCCAGTACTTCATTTTCTCAGGTTTCCATCTTACAAAGGGTTGTATTTTAATATAACAAAAGTACAAAAAAATCTGGTACATAGGTATTGTATTTTAATACAAATCTTTAAAGCTGTTTTTTGAGAAAATCAAGGAGCTGAAATTTTTCCACATAAAGGGTAGTTTGCATTTGGGGAAATTTCTTGAAAATTTTTGTATCACATCCTTGGAAGATGCTGAACTTAAATACCAGGTTTAGTATTTAACTGGCTTTTCATTTTAGAGTTATGTTGTTCATAGACACACGCACAGACCTTTTTCGAAGATACTTTTTTTTTTTTTTTTTTTTTTTTGGATTCAGGGAGTCTCAAAACATACATTTCCATTGAAATCTTGATGTTGTATTTTTGGGTGAAATATAATGCTTTTACTTATTGTACGAGGGCCGTTCAGAAAGTAACCTCCGGTTGATTGCAAAAAATTCACCAAGTTAAATAAAAATATTTTAATATATACATCTTACAACTACATCTTTGCACTATTTTTCTACATAGTCTCCATAACGATTGAGGCACTTATCGTATCTGTTCACAAGCTTTGAAATTCCTTCTGCATAAAAATCACCCGCTTGTGCCTGGAGCCAGCCTGTGACCGCATCTTTGAGCTCTTCGTCGTCATGAAACCGCTGGGACCCGAGCCATTTCTTCATATGCATGAAGAGGTGATAATCGCTTGGCGCCAGATCTGGGCTGTAAGGTGGATGGTTGACAACGTCCCACTTGAAGGACTCAAGAAGGGCTGTTGTTCTGCGAGCAGAGTGAGGACGGGCGTTATCATGCAAAAAAACGATACCGGAAGTCAGCATACCACGGCGTTTGTTCTGTATAGCCCGTCGTAATTTTTTTAGTGTTTCACAGTACACGTCTTGATTAATGGTCATCCCACGTTCCATGAATTCAACCAACAACACCCCTCTTGCATCCTAAAACACCGTTGCCATCAATTTTCGGGCAGAAAAATCTTGCCGGGCTTTTATTGGTTTGGTAAGCGAATTTGAATGTGCCCACATCTTTGATTGTTCTTTTGTCTCAGGGTTCACGTACTTAATCCAGGGTTCGTCCCCGGTCACGATTCTGTTTAACAATGGTTCACCTTCGTCCTCATAACGTGACAGAAAGTCTAATGCAGAGGCCATTCTTTGAGTTTTGTGGTGGTCGGTAAGAATTTTGGGCACCCATCGTGCACAGAACTTACGGTAACCCAATCTTGCTGTCACTATCTCGTACAAGAGAGTCTTAGAAATCTGTGGAAAATCAGTAGACAACTCTGACATTGTGAAACGTCGGTTTTCACGAACTTTTGCATCAACTGTCTGAACGAGTTCGTCCATCACCAATGATGGTCTACCACTCCTCTCTTCATCATGAACGTTTTCTCGTCCACTTTTAAATAAACGTACCCATTCACGGACCACTCCTTCACTCATAACTCTTGGTCCGTACACGGCACAAACCTCACGATGAATAGCTGCTGCAGAATATCCTTTGACTGTAAAAAACCTTATAACAGCACGCACTTCACATTTGGCGGGGTTTTCTATTGCAGCACACATTTCAAACGGCCACAAACACTAAACTAGCGCAGGTATGACGTTCACTCGACCACGGCTTGATGCCGACTGACCTGCTGAGTGCGTGAATGCACAGATGGCGTCGCTACTCCCCCCACTACCTGCACTGTGACCGATCGGAGGTTACTTTCTGAACGGCCCTCGTAAGTACATAGCAGAGAATGTGAACACATAGAATTACGTTGCATGGAGTCTCTGCAGTCATGGGTCTGCCACTCCGCTGTTCATCAGCCAGTGGTGTTGGCCCTTCAGCTTCATTACAGCAACAAGCCCATCTACTAGCTGTGCTGACATCTACTGCTACACCACCATACACCTTTCATGAATGTAAATGGGCATTTCACCTTAAACGTTCAAGAATTCAATGACAGAACACTGTCTAATACACACATCGATGTCAGCTATTTTGCAACAGGAAGCAGTGTTGCCATCGGTTGACGTAGGAAGTTGCTATTGCAGTGGAGTGGAGAAGAAGATTTGAGGAAGTACAGCAAGTTAAAATTGTTCAAATAACTTACTTAGTTCAGGAGAGAAAAATATGAGGCACTACTTATTGACTAACCCTCATAGATTTTTGTATATCTTCAACTTATATACTCGTATAATAATTACAATTTCTCTGATGGTTTCTCTGTCTCCACACAACTTATGTCACATTAAATCTCATACATATGGTTCTTAAACATCCATGTAAGTACAGTCATGTTCAAAATTAGTGACTTAACCTTAAAAATTTAGCATGTAGCTACGTATTATGGATATAATAATCTGTGTTAGGTTATTTAAGGAAAGTATTTTGTTTCTGCATTAGTAGTTTTGCACATATGAAATAGCTTTGTTCCTGGATTTATTTTCCATTTGTCCAGGTTTCTGATATATCCGATGTGTGGTTTAGGTAGGCTTTACTCTATCATGTTATTCCATCACATAATATCATATCATTTCACTTGTTGGACCCTGTAATCAGATTAGTCAAATCTGAAAGAGTTAATTATTTTTATAATCCAAATTATGTCAGAAATTGCAGATGTTATGTATATTTGGTGAAATAGTCACACACTTCATACTTAAAAATTGTGATGAAGTTCATCAGAGATGGTAATTGTTTACATAATTTTCATGAATATCTCAACTTAATAAAGCAACTTAAGAACAATAGTTAAATTATTTACATTTAGAACATTTATTTGATCAAAGAAAATGTCTTCTCTGTGAAGAAGTTGTAAATGGTACACTCTATTTTTAATTTAATCAAAAAGTGAGTCAATTAATACTTGTACCAACAGACTTAAATACATTATATATCTTCTTGAAGAATTATGGTTAACAAGAGCTTTCTTACAACTTCAAAATTTCGAATAGTAAAATTATTGTCATTATTGCATATAGAATACAACAAAAGAAATAAAAGTTCTATGATCAAATCAAAATAATACTAATTTGTGAAATTACTTTTCAGGTCAGCATTTTTATTTCTTAAACCACCGCTTTCTGGAGTATCAATTACATATATTCTGCCCTTCAGTCCATCAGTATGGGCCACATATGCACTGAGTATGGTTGCTTTAATGATCACATCTGCATTTATTTCATATTTATTAAAAGATATTATATCATCTTCATTTGAAAAAGTATTACCACTGAGAGAGTTTGTGTTTGATGCTTTAGCAATTGTGTGCCAGCAAGGTAAGTGAAGCAAGTTTTTGTTTAGCACTACACATGTTCAAATTATAGCAAATATTTCATTTTGTAACATTTATACATGCATTTCATGCAATATAATCCATTTTTACTTTCTCTATTACATATAGCATAGTATAGTAGAGAAAGTATTATATTCCACCCAAAAATTCAATGGAAATTTCACCAGAAATATGTTTTGAGGCCCCATGAATCCAAAAAGAACACTTTAGATAAAGGTCTGTGTGTGTGCGTGTGTGTATGGACAGCATAATTAAAAAACAAAAGGCTGGTTAAAAACCAAATTTGTATTTAAGTTAAGGATGCAACATGAAGATTTTGAAGAAAATTGCTTCACCCTAACTACAATTTATATGGAGAATTTTTGGAAAATCTTGATTTTCTTGAAAATGGCTCCAACAATTTTGATTAAAATGCTGTATGTTTGAGATATTTTTATGACAAATGAAATGTATATCTTGAATTCTCTGGCTATAGCTCATGTAGTCCTATTTACTTTGGATGGCTTTTGCATAACGTAAACTGTAAGACAAAGACCATACAAAAAATGTTGTTGTTAGCTAATGCTGGATTTCTGACAATGAAGTCATTAATCCTCTTGCTCTCCAATATTTTTCACTGATGGATGGGGCACTAGAAGTGGCCGGGCATATTTGAAGGTGGTCTAGATCCATTTCCTCTTGCAGATCACATAGAGGACAGAGTGGTGAAGAATATATCCCAATTCTGTTTAAATGTTTTGCCAGACAATCATGTCCTGTAATCAACCTGAAGGTTGCAAGTGCTGTTTTTCGAGGATACTCAGGAATTACTGTTTGAATGTTTGGTAGTTCCCATCTTTTATTTTTTGATTTTTCATAGAGATCCTCATACTCATTAAGCCAGTCTACATATTTCTTAATCATACTGCATATACTTTAGCAAATGTAATAAATATTAGTGACTAAACCTTCAGTTATCTTTAATAATTAGGTATTAACCTCCAAAAGATAAATGAAGGTAATATACGTACCCCTAGCGCTACAGCCCAGTAAGGACCTTGGCTTGCCACCCAGCCACTATGTCCCCCACCTCTGCCCACTACAGGCGTCATTGGTGGGGTGCAGTATTGGAGGGTGGGACGTGGTCAGTGCCCTGAGCCCTCCCAGCCCTTTATGCAGCCTTCGCAATCTAAATAAGAATAATAATGTTTGTTAATTTATATTGCACCACTATCAAAAGCTTTATTTTTTTTTGTATCCTGCACATACATATTTGCCAATTTCTGCTTTTTTACTGTTTGAAAAATGCTTGTTACAAAATTGAGAAATATAAAGTTGCATCTCTTTAACAAGACCTAATCACCATTGAATCACTTTATCATTAATTAAATAAGTTACTTGTTTCCTTTCTCCCCTTTTCACAGTATTTGTACAGTTTGTATGAGTTCCATACTTCAAGGTAATACTACTTTAAAGCACAAATGTTCACCTCTCACAAAAGCAGAAGGTAGCACCCTCTCATAGTGCTTCACATCTTCTGTAGGCAGCTAACACTACCTTTAAATGATGCAAAACATAAGTGCTATAAAAAGTGCACTTTTAACTCTAAAGGTGAAGTTCTCAGAAATGTAGGATTTTATATTAGTTGAGATCTGTTGCATATTGTGTGTTAACATATTTGTTCTATTTACACACAATATGCAACCAATGATCATTACTAATGATCTCTATAGCAGGGTGCAAAATCGTTGAAAGTTGGTGGGGGTAAAGCATTTTAGTAGTGTATGTTCTGCTGTTTGTCTTGTTATATAAACCACCCCCTTGGATATTTTGTGGGGGAAAATTCTGGGTATAAAATCATTGGTCAGGGGGGGAATCCTACCCATCCCCTCCCCCGGGATTTTGCTCCCTGCTCTATAGATAACTTTACTCATGTATTGGATTTATTTGAACATTTCATTCATTGGAAACCAAAGGAGCTATCTTAAGAATAATCCATAACTTCATTCTATCTTATGTAATTCCTCATTCTAAAATACTTTATAATGATCATCAAATTCTTTCTCAAATACATGTAGAAGATATAGTAATGTTATTTTCAGGAACCACATGGAATCCAATAGGCATTTCAACTCGCATTGTGTTTCTGCTTCAGTTAATGCTCTCTGTGTTTCTTTTCACATCTTATTCTGCTATTATTGTATCACTGCTGCAAACTTCTAGTGACAGTATTAACAACATCAACGATTTAACAAACAGTTCAATGAAATTGAGCATGTTTGATATTTATATTAACGTAAGTTTTAAACATTTTTCTCTACAACTGACTTTCAAGTCTTTCGACTCACTCATTAAAAGACAGTTAGTAAACAATATTTTCTTTTACACTTATAGGAGACAACTGACCCACAAGTAAGAAGACTCTTTGAACACAAGTTGTACAAACAACCTCCACATGAAGCTTTTACTACACAAGAAGTTGGAATGGAGAAGATTAGGAAAGGCCTCTTTGCTTTCCATGCAGCTGGTGGAGCATATAAGATTATAAGTGACACTTATGAAGAACTGGAAAAATGCAGATTAAAGCAAATACCAATGTTTACATCACTTGATATCTCTTTTGCAGTCAAGAAAGGTTCTCCTTTTGGAGAACATATAAAACAAAAGTAAGCAACATAAATAGTTAATAATTATAGCAACAAGCGGGTTGAGGAAGTAATTGAGTAAACATATTTGAATTACTGGTAAAAGTTGTTTATGCTACGCAGTAATTGCATGAACAGAACTATGAAAGAAGTAAATAGGTTGTTCTGTTTAACATATATGAAGTGGTATAAGCAGTGAAACTTTTTAAATTATTTGTAGAAGTATTTGAGTTGACCCATAGACACTTTCAGTTTCACTTAGGTTACTTTTTATTCTGATGTGCTGAATAATCAACAGTTTGTTGACTGGTGCTTGAAGAAGAAGAGGAGGAAGAGAAAGAAGAGGAAGAAGAAGAGGAAGAAGAAGAAGAAGAAGAAGAAGAAGAAGAAGAAGAAGAAGAAGAAGAAGAAGAAGAAGAAGAAGAAGAAGAAGAAGAAGAAGAAGAAGAAGAAGAAGAAGAAGAAGAAGAAGAAGAAGAAGAAGAAGAAGAAGAAGAAGAAGAAGAAGAAGAAGAAGAAGAAGAAGAAGAAGAAGAAGAAGAAGAAGAAGAAGAAGAAGAAGAAGAAGAAGAAGAAGAAGAAGAAGAAGAAGAAGAAGAAGAAGAAGGAAGAAGAAGAAGAAGAAGAAGAAGAAGAAGAAGAAGAAGAAGAAGAAGAAGAAGAAGAAGAAGAAGAAGAAGAAGAAGAAGAAGAAGAAGAAGAAGAAGAAGAAGAAGAAGAAGAAGAAGAAGAAGAAGAAGAAGAAGAAGAAGAAGAAGAAGAAGAAGAAGAAGAAGAAGAAGAAGAAGAAGAAGAAGAAGAAGAAGAAGAAGAAGAAGAAGAAGAAGAAGAAGAAGAAGAAGAAGAAGAAGAAGAAGAAGAAGAAGAAGAAGAAGAAGAAGAAGAAGAAGAAGAAGAAGAAGAAGAAGAAGAAGAAGAAGAAGAAGAAGAAGAAGAAGAAGAAGAAGAAGAAGAAGAAGAAGAAGAAGAAGAAGAAGAAGAAGAAGAAGAAGAAGAAGAAGAATGTATTGTGGTTGTGACTGTGCTGTTATCTGGGTTTCTGGATGTAAACTATAATAATAATGTTTATTAGCCCATAGACAATTATACAAATTGTTTCGAGCATCGTCAAACTACAAATACAACAAAACAAAAATTACAAAATAAGACTTAACATAATCATATTCTATGAAATACCACTAAGTAGAGTCATATACAGCATATTTACAATTCCTCTATACAGTATAAACATTTTCCTATAAGATATTTCCTTAGTTCTTTTTTAAAACTTTCTCCTTGCTTAGCTTTAATAGTATGTGGCAATTTGTTATATAGTTTGACACCACTGATATATGGATCAGATTCACTTGTTCACTTACAATATGTATTATTACTTTATATACATATAATGAAATAATAGTGAACAAGTTATTATTTTTAAAAATACTGCGGCACGAAGTCCTGTTATTAAGTTTATACACTGTTCTTATACAATTCTTCTGCAATATTAACAACCTATTTAAATTTTGTTTACTAACATTTCCCCAAACCTCGATCCCATATTGAAAGTTATGATATATTACCCCAAAATATACAATTTTTAGAACCTCAGTATCGAGGTATTTGGAAAGCCTCCTTAGTAGATATAAGCCTGAGCTTACTCTACCACAGATTAAGTCTATATGAGGTGCAAATGACAAATTTTTATCTAACATTAGTCCTAAAAATTTAATTTTCTGTACGTGTTCGAGAATTGTGTTTTGTACATTTATAGTTACAGAGTTATTAGTGTTTTGATTAGAATACTGAGAGTGGAGTAATTTTGTCTTTCCTATATTCATGTTTAAGTTATTATCCTTGAAATATTTCTGTATCTCACTTAATGAGTCCATCATTGAATATTCCAAAGCATTTAGGGATTTATTCCAGTATAGAAGTGTGGTATCATCAGCATAAGAAATATTTTTACAATTCTCAAACTGGGGGAGGTCATTTATATACAATAGAGGACCCAAAACTGAACCTTGCGGTACACCAAACCTAACAGTATGGTATGCAGATGAAAAACTTTTCATTGAACCATTGACTTTGTGTGTAACTACTGTGCATTGCTTACGATTCGTTAAGTAAGATGTTATTATTTTGTGCATTTTCCCCCTTATCCCATAATTTTCTAATTTGTCCAATAATACTTTTATTGATACACTATCAAATGCCTTAGTAAGGTCGAGAAACAGTGCTACAGAATGATTGTTTTTATCTAATTGAGTGTATACGTTATGTAGAAGTTCAACAATTGCAGTGCTTGTAGAGTAATTCTTCCTAAACCCGTGTTGTGTTTCTACTAGAACGTCATATTTATTTAGCAAGGTGACCAGTCTTGTATTTAGAACTTTTTCGAAAATCTTGCTAAAAACAGAAGTAAGAGTTATGGGTCTATAGTTTTCTACATGTCTTTCATCTCCCTTTTTAAAAACTGGTCTTATTATACTATTCTTTAAGCATTCTGGGAAAATGTTTTGTTCAATTGATGTATTTATTAGATGAGTTATTATATTACACAGTTCATTTTTACAATACTTTATAACCCTAGTGGAGATGCCATCCCATCCATATGAATTTTGATTTTTCAGTTCCCTAATTATTTTATTAATCTCAATGTCAGTAGTGGGGGTAAGATAAATAGAATTTTGAACGGTGGATTTTTGTTTAGAGTTGCCCGGTATATTTTGTGATGGGTTAATCACATTGGTAAAATAATGATTAAAGAAATTACATATATCTTTAGGATTAGACATCATTAATCCATTTATTTGCAAAGAGATATTATTATCTTCATTTTTTACTTTTCTTTGGTTATTTATTATGTTCCATGCAGTTTTAGTTTTGTTTGTTGACTGACTAATTGTAGTTCCGTATGTTAGCGATAACTGTCTAGCTAGGGCCTTGGTATATTGCTTTTTCAAACTTCAAGATGTCTGCTTGTGGTATTTCAACATCCTGAAGTTTACATCCCACAACCCAGATAGCAGCACAGTCACATCCACAACTCTCCCTTTTCAAGCACCGGGTAAGAAACTGTTGATAATGAAGATAATGGTCTTCAAAATGCATCCGGATAGTTGCGCAAAACTAAAAGTGTCTATAGATTGACTCAAATATTTCTACAGATGAAGAAAATAGGTTGTTTTACTTTCTCTTATTTATAGTAGATAAGGAAAGTATTGAGTAATTACAATTAAAATAATGTTGCTCACAGTGGCCCTATATAGGTTGTAATGAGCATATGGCAGTGATAATAAAAGTGAGCCATTTTTTATTTTTTACAAGAGCTCACAGCAAACAAAATCTGATTTGCAATATGAGTATTGGAGTACTGTTGCTGCCTCTTGCATGTAACCAAATCTGTACTGCATAATTTGAATTCATGTAACAGACCTTTTTATTATGATTAACATAAGTGTATGGAATAATCACTTGCTTAGGAATTGTTAGAGCCTTAGTTTGGATGCATGGCTAATGGGAAAACTCTTGGTACTGGAAAACATGCTGTTTGCCAATGAAGACAATGTCCATAGCCCCTTAAATTCAACTGCATAGATTTTTCATGAAAATTATATCTGCAATAACTGCATAGCTTCATCATAGAAGATATTGAAAATGATGTTCTTGTGCCCCATACAACTCTTACACATTTTAAGAAAATTTGAAGTAAAACTCATTAATTCTGCTTTGTGTGTAAAATGAGGAATGAACGAATTAATGTGGGTCACTAGGGCAACCATTAGCATTAACTGTCGCCTTCCCTTATCTAGGGATAACATGCTAGCCTCTGGTTCCCAAGGATGCAAGTTCAAACCCAGCAGAGGGCAATGGATGCTTTTGGATGTAAAACTCCTTAACATGGCTTCCTCCTGATGGGAAGTAAAGCCAGAGGTCCCGTATCATGGATTTATGGCACAAAAAAGAACCTCAAGCCTGATAAAGAGGTCTCTGAGCAAAATTAAGCTGTCATTCAAGCCCTATATAGAATGGGATGCTGAGAACCACAACGTTGCAGATTTTGCAGAAATTAACCATTCTCAGTCATTGCATAGCTAAATTCCTGAACTACAGATATCTTATAGGAATTTAACTTTTTGGTTTAATGGCATGGCATTTTAAGCCAAGATTTGCAAAATTCCTATTACTGGACAAGCTTTTTCAGAAATTTCTTTGAACTTTGTTCTAGCTTTTCTCTGAAGTCATTAAGGTTTTCCTCTGTACAAACATGGCGATTTTATTTTGGTTTCTTAACAGTGGTGCGGTTTTTATAATTATGCTTCGTTGGGTCTTTGAGCCTTTGAAATCTTTGTGATCTCGGGTCGTGGTAACGGATGGAATGAAAAATCACACGATGTTTCTTCACCACAATGTATTATTTTATTAACACTTTTTCTATATTTTACATTAAAATAAATCCTCTTAGCACCGTTTTAAATCATGTAAGTCTTTCCACTTTTTCAAAAAGTGGAACAAATGTTTGATGAAAGTCTGGTAAACGTTCTACAATGTTCACACGTTACCTCAATATGTCTTTTCACCTTGAATATACACACGCTAGTGGGAAGAGTCTGACGTCACCTCACGTGATATTACCTTTCTCGTATACATCCGCGTATGTGTCCATCAAATAGTTCCTTCTTGTTAGGGAAGCGATCCCTAACCATCCTCCCTTCGCTTTTACTATGGAACACACACAATTCTAATATTTATACATATATATTAAAATTAAATATGGAAATATTTATGACGTCTTTAAACAAACTTAGTTGTTCGTAACAATGAACATTATTAACACGTTTTCGTCATTTAACCATCTCATACCAACATCAAAAAACAAATTGCACTTTTAACAAATATTCACATAAACGATTTTCTTTTGGGGTCTTCCAATATTCTGTCTCAACAGGAAGAGATCCTGTTTTCCTTAATTAATCCTTTGTTTCTCTGTGAGGTGCACAAAGAGCAGGGAATCTGTTTATAAATTGCTGTCACTTCTATACAAGAATTTGTTGTCAGATAGCAATCATATTTGAGATTCTGAGTGGTATAGAATGTAGACTTTTTAACACTGTAACAGCACTAACATACTATAACAATGAAACAGATGGTCTCACACTGTATCAATCTTTGTAGAAAGCATTTGTACCAACTGATTAACCTGCACACAGAGAGGAAGGAAATTGGAGGGGCAACAGAACTGGTCAGAAACACCACAGTGCAGGGCAAACAACTCCCCATACATACACAGGCTGATATATTAATGGGTATCTATGAACTAGTAGAGATTTGTGTTTATGTTACATATCAAGTTTTTCAATCTGTAGTATGCAATGTAAATAAACAAAAGTTTTCTATATGTACGAATATTAACAAACACATATGTGAAATGAAATTGCAAGTTTAAATTGTTAATTTGATGTGAATACTGTGTTTCAGGACGAATTGGCTGAGAGAAACTGGGCTGATTTATCATGAGGACAAACGATGGTTCTATCAAACCCCTAAATGTTTGGGTTCTGTTCAGTTTTTTGTCAGCATCAGTATCCAGGATTTTTATCCTACACTTGTTGTGTTATCATTTGGCATTATTTTATCTTTTGTAATATTCCTTTTTGAGTTTCTATATGCACATACAACAAAAAGGCAAGATGTATCCATTCTACCATTTATTCCATAAGCAGAAGTATTTATACCTCTGAAACAGACACCAAGGAATATAATCAATTCAGAAATACAGGAAAATTAGGAGTTTTCTTTTTATTCAATCATTTCTTTGTATTCTTGTTTTGTATGCCCGCTATTTGAGTATAAAATAATCTTTGTGCTATTGTACTATATCCCATGATAGCTAAGTTTTCTTTTCTAATTTTCTTAGCCTAACATATAGGTGTGAGATAGTCTATAAAGCATTCATTTTCCGAAAATTGATATAACAAAACTTTAGCCTACACACCTATAAATATCTTAGGGAAATTCAAACAAAATAAAAAGCACCAGTGATATACACATATCCTTGCATTCTCTCAGCTGAAAATAAATATGTACTTTGTTATAATGTAAGTCAAAGAATGCCATTTACAATGTGACTTTGTAAATATGTGTAGGCTTTAAGGCTTTCTAGCTTAGTTTAAAATGAAAGTCATGCATAAAATATTTGACTGTTAGGGTCTAAATAGATGAGCTTCAGAGTTTTTATTTTGAAAATCATTCTATGGTATGTTAAAAGTTACTTAAAAAAACAAGAGCAAAGAAGTGGGTTTGCAAATGAGTCCTACCAAAAACAAAATTATGAGTAACTACATAGAAAGCCCTATCCAAGTAGATGGCAAATGAGTAGAATATTTTAATAACTATATTTGTCTAGGCCAGATGATGAATCTGTCAGGAACAAGAGATGAAGAAATATGGAGATGAAAACTAGCATGGAGTAAATTTTGGAGCTTGAAATTCATTCTCCAGAACAAGCATATAAGGCAAAATATCAGGTTGGAAACCCTAAAAACTTGCATCTTTCCCACCTTACTATGTGGCAGCTAAACTTGAATGCTAACACAAAAACAGACCCTGATGTTACAAACTTGCCAATGACAGACGGAATGGAACATCCTGAATATCATCCCTAAAAGATAGAATCAATAACGAGGTGCTGAAGAACAGAAGCAGGCTAGAGGATGTAACCACAAGATGATCAAATAGAGATGGGCAGGACATGTGTTTAGAATGCAATAAGATAGATGGGCATACACCACAACAATATGGGGCACAAGAATAGGGAAGAGAAACAGAGGCAGCCAAGACAAAGATGGTCCAGAGTTCCATAAAATGTTGGGTATACAGTGGACTCAAATAGCCAGAGATAGACTTCAATGGAAGCAGATGCTAGCAGCTCTAAAACAAAAGTGAATACAAAATGAATGCAGCCATAGTAATAGAGTGGAACAGTTAGTAATAATATATATATATATATATATATATATATACCAGGTGGAAGGGAAGTCATTACATTAATTTAAACTAGTGATAATTCTCGATATTTGGAACACATTTTGTATCTTATGTTTTTGTCTCTGACCATTTCCTATAGAGATATTTTAGTTTTCTTGAAAACAAGCTGACAACACTGCAGATTGTGTGGGTGTCACTTACCCTAGCTCAGTACATACACAAACACGGTAACAGTGCTTCTTGAGAACACAAACAAATACCCTGCCTTGTCCTTCCATGTTTACTGCACCAGTGTAGGCTAATTACAAGCATTTGCTCCCAAAATATCAAAGTGAAAGCGAAAGTGCCAGACCTGTTTACATTCACAATCCAGTTCAATTCCCTGAGCACCTCAATGCAATGTTATCAACTTACTGCATGTGTGAAAAAGCTGCTTGGTTTCCTTCACATCTTTTAAGTGATTAATTATTTCGAAACCTTGTGTGGTGTCGCATAATTACTACCGAAGCTATGTCAGAAATAAGTTAACTCTACACATTGTACAAGTAACAACCTGTTATCTTTGTACATTCCTGTGGAATTACACATGCAAGTTGGATCAAAAACCATTTATGTTTCCGAAATTGGCTGATCAAAGAACAAAGTACCATTAGACCTTTTTGTTTATAATGCTTCTATGAAGCACATATTAGAATATATGTATATATATACAGGGTGGAAGGGAAGCCATTACATTATTACATATACAATATACAATTATTACAATTACAATATATATACAATTATTACATATATTACAATATATATAAATTATTACTAACTGTTTCCACTCTGGGAATCAACAAGCCATGTTCGCACAGTGTATATTCAAATGTTCCCTGCTGAAGTGCTTCTTTCCAGATTTGCAATTCACGAGATTGTGAAGAAATTTGAAACCACTGGTTCTGTGGCAAACAAAAAATGAAAGCTTAAACGTAGTTTTAGCAGAGGAAAAGTTAGATGAAATAGGTGCATGTTTTGAACATGCACCAACCAAATCCATTCCAAAATTAGTACAACAGGTGGGAATTTCAGTCTTCTGCACATAGAGCAAGTAAATTCCTAAAACTAAAACCGTATAAGTGTACAAGTGTCCACACTTTAAAACAAGGTGACCCAGCGTCACGAATGCAGAATGGTTCCTTTCATTAGTGAATGACGGTTTAATTGATCCACACCTTGTGTTCCTTTCCAACAAAGCGTGGTTCCACCTAAATGGTCATGTCAGCACTCATAACTCTCGGTATTGGGCCTCTGAAAATCCCTATTGCATTCAAAAAAATTCTAGTGGATGGGATGATCTTCCTCCTAGGCTTGTAAAAATAATTGTGAATTGTATAAGTGAACCACTTGCAAAAATATTCAACCAATCCTTTCATTATGGCGTTTTTCCAGAAAGGATATGCATTAATTACTCCTTTGCACAAAGGTGGTACATATGAGCAAAAAAACTACCACGCAATATGTGTCCTAACAAGTTTCTCAATAAGATTAGAAAAATTAGTATATGTTAGACTAAAAGACTTTTTGGAAAAAAATAAAATATTAAATGATTGCCAACATGGTTTTAGAACAAATTTATCGACAATTACTGCCGTAACCACAATGATAAATGAAATAGCACTAAATTTAGATTTACAAAAAAATACTGCCACGGTAATGTGTGACATTTCTAAGGCTTTTGACTGTGTAAGTCATCAAATTCTTTTAAAAAAACTTGAATATTATAATATAACAGATCAAAACTTAAAGTGGTTTCATTCATACCTGTCCAATCGCAAACAAAGAGTAATTACTAAATGTAGCTCTGGAATTTATAAATCAAAATGGCTAACAAATACCAGTGGTGTACCGCAAGGCTCAGTGCTAGGTCCTTAGCTTTATATACTGTACACTAACGATTCATCTCAAAGTATAAGTGGGAATCTAATATTGTATGCAGATGACACATCAGTTATTTTACAAAATACAAGTTATTATAGTTTGAAAAATGATGTTTGTAACACATTAAATAACTTAGATAAATGGTTCACTGATAATGGTATGAGCTTAAATAGGACAAAAACTAGCAGTATACAATTTAAAACTTCTGCTAATCTGAAACAAGATAACTTAGACAATAATAATAATTATAATAATTAACAACAACAACAACAACAACAACAATAATAATAATAATAATAATAATAATAATAATAATAATAATAATAATAACAATAATAATTAACAACAACAACAACAATAATAATAATAATAATAATAATAATAATAATAATAATAATAATAATAACAACAACAACAATAATAATAATAATAATAATAATAATAATAATAATAATAATAATAATAATAATAATAATAATAATAATAATAATAATAATAATAATAATAATAATAATAATAATAATAATAATTAATAATAATAATAATAATAGTACTATAACAAAACGTTATACTAAGATATTAGGAATGCACATAGATGAACATTTAAAATGGAATATTCATATTGAACATGTAACCAAGAAATTGAACTCGGCCTGCTATAATATGTTATGTCTGACACATATAATGAACATAGAAACCCAAAAAATTGTGTATTATAGCTATTTTTATTCAATTTTGGCCTATGGTATAATATTGTGGGGAAACGCATCTGGATGGGAAACAGTTTTCAAAATTCAAAGAAAGATAATTCGCATAATGTTACATGCTAGCTTTAAAGATTCATGCAAACCATTATTTAAAAAATTAAAAATTTTAACTATGCCCTCGGTATATATTTTAGAGTTACTTACCTGTTATTTATTTATGCCAACAAACTTACTGTTGGTGTTTTTAAACACACAAGCCGTGTGTGGGCAAAGTTTGAGAGGTAGAACTGGAACTTAAAAATTCAATGCCACAACTGGGATTTGAACCAGTATACAAAAATTATGACAAATTTATGCAAAAACAAAATCAACATCATTACAGCACTCGGAAAGGGTCCAGCATAAAATACCCTATGCATAGACTAACACTATATGAAAAAACACCCTATTACATGGGCTTAAAAATATATAATAAACTGCCTCAACGATTCAGAGAGATAAAGACTCAAAAATTGTTTAATAAAAGTGTAAAAGAGTTGTTATTAGATAAGACGTATTACTCCGTACAAGAATATATGGATGGCACAATACTATAAGTATTACTTTAATTAGTTGTAATTGACAATTTATATTGTATAAAGAATACCTTGTATACCATACATTAGAATTAGTTTTCTCTTTTATCCTAAATCTGTTTTTATATCTTGACGAATCACCAGTTTACCAGCTTAGGCTCACCATGTAAACATTATGTGACAATAAACAATATTCTATTCTATTCAAAATCCCTCATTATGATCAGAGAGTTGGAGTTTGGTATGCTGTTAGCACTAGGCACATAATTGGTTCAATATTCTACGAGCAGACTGTAAATGCAGAGAGGCACCTCAATGACATTTTGGCTCCATTTTATCATGAACTCACAAAATAAGAGAGTTATACTGGTGGTTTCAATAAGATTCTGCTACTGCCCAAACAGCAGAGGCATCCATGAATAAAATCAGGGAAGTGTTTGAAGATTAGAGAGATTAGTGCTGGTGTATAGCCCTCTCGCTCCCACAGTGTGGGATTCTTACTTATGGGGTAGCCTGAAAGACAAAGTTTACGAGACAAATCTTCATATATTGGAAGAGCTAAAAGAAAATATCAGAAATGAAATCGGAGACATTGCTTAATCGTGTGAATCAGAATGTGTTCTCCCGATATAATGCTTGTTAAGGTGAGGGTGGATGACATTTGCAGCATCTTCTAAAGGGTGAGAGTGTTATACATGCTTTACATGCAGAGTTTATGTAGGAGCAAAGCCAGCTGTGGCACGGCGAAATGCCGTGCGCCCGTTAAATTAAGAACCCTGTAGTTATATAGATAGAAAGAACATTAAAATGTGAAAGGAACAAAATACACACAAACAGTGAAGTGACTGGATAATGGAAAATGACGAAATGGACAAAGTGTACAGTGTGAAGATGTAGGATACCAGTAATAGCCAGTAACAACAACAACAATGATTAATAATAATAACAATAACAATAACAATAACAATAACAACAATAATAATAATAACAATAACAATAACAATAACAATAATAACAATAATAATAATAATAATAATAATAATAATAATAATAATAATAATAATAATAATAATAATAATAATAATAATAATAATAATAATAATAATAATAATAATAATAATAATAAGAATAATAAAAATAATAATAATAATAATAATAATAATAATAATAATAATAATAATAATAATAATAATAATAATAATAATAATAATAATAATAATAATAATAATAATAATAATAATAATAATAATAATAATAATAATAATAATAATAATAATAATAATAATAATAATAATAATAATAATAATAATAATAATAATAATAATAATAATAATAATAATAATAATAATAATAATAATAATAATAATAATAATAATAATAATAATAATAATAATAATAATAATAATAATAATAATAATAATAATAATAATAATAATAATAATAATAATAATAATAATAATAATAATAATAATAATAATAATAATAATAATAATAATAATAATAATAATAATAATAATAATAATAATAATAATAATAATAATAATAATAATAATAATAATAATAATAATAATAATAATAATAATAATAATAATAATAATAATAATAATAATAATAATAATAATAATAATAATAATAATAATAATAATAATAATAATAATAATAATAATAATAATAATAATAATAATAATAATAATAATAATAATAATAATAATAATAATAATAATAATAATAATAATAATAATAATAATAATAATAATAATAATAATAATAATAATAATAATAATAATAATAATAATAATAATAATAATAATAATAATAATGGTCGACACCAGTTTTTCTCGATACATAATATTTTCCTTGATACCCAATACTTCGACACTCGATACTGTCATTTCTACTTCTAGTTTCAATACAAAATAGGATGTTGGGAGAACTGTGTAATGCCAATGAAATTAATTGATTAATTAGGTGCACATGTTTCATGAGACAAAATTTGAAACCATCACTGTACTTATTTTGAAACTCTACATTAGGCATTTAAAAACAAAATATGTTTATGAAACAGACCAATTTTATAAGTTTTTGTTAAAAAATATTAGCATTCTCACTCTTTTGCGGTCAAGTCTACTTCTTTGTCTGTCACATATGAGTCCTGCTGTGCTAAATAATCTTTCAGAGAAAATTTGGAATACAAAAATATTTAGCAGCTAATGTTTTTAGTTTTGGAAATTTTGAATTTGTTTCCCAGTAATCCAGTGTGCTAGAAAGAGGTGATAAATTGACATTGAGATATGCAGTGATTTCTTTTTGGGAACTGTTAACTGCATTGAATCTGACACACAATTATTTTCTTGCATAATGTTGCTGTACAGGTACTACATTCCTGGTAATTTCTCAGGCTTTGGAGCAAGTGACATCTAAAATAAAATAAGGAAAAGTTTTTGAACTGATAGATTTTTATAAGTATGTCAGTATTACACAACTATCACAACTATCCCTACATTAGTATCTGAAAAACTTAAAAAACAAAGATTAAAAATAAATTTGACCCAATCATTTTTGGATGCAGGAAGAAGTTATCTGTTTACCTATATTGACATTTCTAGTTATCTCTGGAGAAGAAGCACTTCCTTGAAAATTCAACTCAACATGTAATTAGTCAGGTTCTTGCTTGACTTGCAGTGAGGTAATTAGACGTTTGGGCTTGCACTGTGCACTGATTAAACAGGAATTGAAGGAAGGGTCTTCCTGACCACATCTTCGTCCTCATCTCTACTGTTTACGTGTTCATTGCGACCATTTTAAAATGTTATAATTGCAGCAATAACATTTTCTGATTTGAAAATAAAATAAAAATTGCAGAATCATCACCAAAGTATCAAAAAAAAAAAAAAAAAATTATTTTGTTGTTTAACGACGCTGTCAATGGCCAGGATCACATCAGCGTCGCCGGTGTGCCAGAATTTTGTCCCGCAGGAGTTCTTTTACATGCCAGTAAATCTACTGACATGGAGCTGTCGTTTTTAAGCACACTTAAAAACCATCGGCCTGGGCCGGGTTTGAACCTGCGACCTTGGGAACAGTAGGCCAGCATCTAACCAACTGAGCCACCCAGACCGACCCCAAAGTATCAAAAAGTACAGAGCGAATTTTCTGAAGTATCGTTTGGTGTCGATACCATGCAAGTATCGATGGACAGAGCCTCCTTAACCCTTAACCCTTAACCCAGCAGTTTCTGGGAATGGAGGGTTAAGGAGGCTCTCCTCCGATAAGAGTACACTGAGCCGGGACGCCAGATTGCTGTTTAGTCCCCTCCTGGAAACCAGCCTTAAAGTTGGAGATTGACCGGCTCAGAAAACACAGATTCTAATGGAGCATTGAACCACCTCCAGATTAGACTTGGTGTTTTCTGCTCAGTCTGTACTAGCAGACAGTACATATACTGGTCCTTTCACTCTTGTTAGTCATTCATCAACCTGATGATAGGAGAGATGTACACTCCCAAAACATTGATGGCTCTTCATCACTACACCTGGTTCGAACCCCAAAAACATCTTGAATAACTTTTGTTATATACATGGGAAATACACATTGCCTAAGCAGAGGTGTGATACTACAGATTTTGTGAAAATATCATATCTTGCCTGCTTTGGAATCAAACTTGGAGACCAAAATAAAGCTTGGGCACCATAATAAGGTATATAGAGCATGCATTGGCTCAAAGGCAGAAGACTGTCACTATTTTTTGGAATACCTTTGGTTTGGAGAGAGCAGACAAACATAGTAATGAATGCTACTTCTGCTTGTGTGATGTGAAGGGGTAGAATTCTAAAAATAAAAAGCAATTTGTGTATCCAATCCTACGGTCAGCCATTTTACCTGTGCCCCATGGGCCTGATATGGCAATTTCTCTGTGACCAGAAAATCTTGAACAGTTTTTATCTGAGTCTGATGTAGTAGAGGGAAAAATTATGAAGGGTGACAGTGACTATATACCAAAATCGTCTGCTGCAGGTGGTTTAACTAGAATGCATTAAATTACTTAGGAAGGGATCTTGCCCTCTCTAAAGAGTTAGCTGAGTTGTAAGGCTCTAGACTCCAACAAAAGAATGTGTTTTGTCCAGAAACATCATTCTATTGGTACTGACAATGCAAAAGAGATTTTAAATCCCTTTTCTCTGAAGATGGCTATCATGTATACTGCAATAATGTGAAAGAATTTATTCTAAAACTTTGACTTCCAAACTATGACCCAAATGAATGGAGACTATTTATTGATACTTTGAAGCGAAGTTTAAAGGCTGTCCTCCTACATAATGGAAACATTTTTGGTTCAGTGCCTACTGTCTATTCAATGATCCTTAAAGAATCACATGCAAATTTGTAACTGATGTTATTGCGTGTGAATTACAGTGAACACAACTGGCTATTTTAAAGTTATTACTCAGCTGACGGGTCAGCAATGTGGGTTTACCAAAGTTCCATATTTTCTTTGCCTATTGGATAGCAGGGCACGAGTTTATCACTGGATGATGAAAGACTGGCCACCTCGAGAAAATTTGGAAGTCGGCTCTAAGAATGTTGCGCGCCAAAGCCTTCTGAGTCCTAAAGTTGTGGTGTCACCTCTTCACATTAAACTTGGCTTAATGAAACAGTTTGTGAAGAAGGTTTTAAATAAGGAAAGAGACTGCTTCAAGTATACATGTGAGAAGTTCCCACCTGTCTCTGAAGCTAAATTAAAAGTAAGATATTTAATGGTCCTGATATAAGGAAATTGATGTCTGATGCAGCATTCAAAAACACTATGGATGAAAAGGATAAAGCAGCATGGATATTCTTCTGTGAAGTTGTTTCAAAATTTCTTGATAACAAGGGTCCCAATTACCGGAACATTGTCGCTAACATGCTTGAAGCATATAAGGAACTTGGCTGTAACATGAGTATGAAAATTCATTTTCTGTTTTCCCATCTAGATTATTTCCCCAAAAATCTAGAATTTTTTAGTGAAGAGTAAGGCGAACGATTTTACAAGGATATGCAGGAGTTCGAAAGGAGGTCCCAGGGACACTGGAGTAAAGTATGCTTGCTGACTATTGTTGGATGTTTAAGTGTGAAATACCTGAAGACAAACATAAAAGGAAAAGGAACAGGAGGACTTTCTCAACTAAGAAGCAATGGTATAAAATGTGTATGATGCATGTCAAAGGAAAGCAAATAAGACAAAAACACTCTAGTGACCTGTATGAATAACCATATACATAATTTCAATAAGTTCTATATATTATATATTGTTTTCATTTAAAATAAAAAGTATAATGAGAAAGCTTGTTTCCAAATTCGCTTAATTTCACAATACATATATATTGATTTTGCAAGAAAACCTTATGTGACAGAAGTAAATTGATTGAAAATTTGGGTTCAGCATGTCAGCATTATACAGAATAACATTATTCACTTTAGGCATCAAACAAAAAGTTTAAATTTGCAGGCTAATGCAAGAAATAGAATAAATAACACTAGCCTGCAAAAAAGTTTTCCCCTGCCGGTTTGAGATCTGAAAGGTGATATTAACTAATTTCGATGTGCTAAATTGAATGGTGATTACAGCTTTTCTCTATCATGTAAGGTTTTTCTACAAATCACTAAACATTATAATGAAAATAATGAATAATAGTATGTTTGATGTTAAAAAAGTGTGTTATAAAATAAATAAAGAATGAAAAATTTCTCAGTAAACAATAAAAATACATATCTACATAGCTGTAAAAGAGGGTATGAAGTTACATTTTCCTTGCCCGGAAGGATGGTTGCTTTGATTTATGTTTATATCCTGGTTGAGCGATTTCCCTTTTCAAGCAGCAACAATTTTGAAGCATCAATAAATAAAAGCCAGTCGTTATTATCATGTTGGTCTTCCCAGTTGTTGAATTGAACCTGGTTCATCACTGCAATAAGGTTGTTTATTGCAGTGATGAACCAGGACTAACTGAATTGGTCTTTCATCTTAAAGAACTTGGTAAATTCTTTATCTCTATTCCTATACCAGAAAAATGTGGTGTCTGGGCCCAGCATATTTTTCCCTTTTATCTCGATCCTAGTAATTCGCTCTTGTCCTTGGTAAGACCTAAGCCTCTTACTAAGTCGTTCAACTCTTCTTGACTAAAATGTTGTGACTTGTCTTCAACAATGTGTGCTGGGAAATACTCATCAACATTGTAATTTTCTGCTGACCCAAATACTGAACTCTCAGTATCCTCTAGTTGAGTTGGTGGAACAGGAATAGGGAGATCTGCTCCATGTGGCACATGTCTTAGAGCTGATGCAAGACCATCTGGATATCTAACTTTTTATTTATTTCTTTTATTGTACTCAGATACGTTGCACCTGCAAACGTAACAATCATCATAATGGTTTTGTTGTTCATGCCATATCATAGGAATCCTGAACTTCATTAATTTCTGTTTTCCATTGTATCACTCCCTTAGTCTTTTGCTACATGTTTTGCAAATAGTATGTAGAGCCCATGTTTGATTTTGATCTCCTAGCTAACATTAAAATATGCAAAATACACCTTTTTAATAAATGATGTAATGTTAGTTTTCTGCTTCTGTAGCAAGAAAGAACCACACATGTAACAGAAGTTATTAGGATTGTTTACACATTTTCTCCTACAAGAGGTTGAAGCTACTATTAGAAATGTACCACGACACAATACTAACTAAAAATAAAGAAATAGAAATGATAAAACTTTTCCGAAAATCACACTACCAATCATCACGAGTTTTAAGAAGCAACTAAAGTTCAGATATACCTTAAGACAGATGTGTCCCTATAAGGGTGAGTAATTAATGGATGTTTGTCTAAGGTTCAATGGTTGAAAGCTTTATTGCCTGCACATAGTCGTGCAGAGATTAACAAATACTAGCCGCTCGCACTCAAACTTACACTAGTTATCAGCTTATCACAGAACAACACAAGGGGTGGCTTATTTTGTAAATATACAGTATTTACGCTCTGAAGATCCACAATGAGTGTTATTCATCATAAGTTATAACATTATAGACCTATAATAATCATAATTATAGTTTCATACATGCATATTACTGTATAGATCTAGTGTTTAGCTTAATTAATAAAATTTTGAGTTGCATAAAAATGGTAGGTGTTATGGAAAAACTGTTATCATTTTCGAAATCAGCACATTTTTTCCATATAAATACCCAATGTTCATCAAAACTGAGAAACTGTTGCAGGCTAGTGTAATTTGATAACTTCAGATGATGGTCATCTAAAATAAAAAATTAAATTAAATTGCAGTGGCTAGTTAATAAATTCCATATGTTCATTGACTGTGTAAAAATAGTGACAAAGAAAAGATTCATTTCTTGTTGCTTTAAATAAATTTAACTTGTAGTGTATGTCCCACTGAATTGCTTCACACAGGCCAGTAGTTCATTATACAAAAAAATCCCCATTACTTGAGGATAGACTGCATCTATGGAAGCTGTCATTGTGACTTATATTGCAATATAAGTATAGTTCATTTCTAAATGTTCGTTCTATAAAGCACAGGTGATTACTAGGGCTCAGAAGTTGATGACCTAAAAATCTACGAAAAATGACCTATAAAATGTCCTTCAAATGAAGGAAAAAATTATGTTATTTTTTCTAAAAATGATGTTATTTTTTCTAAAAATGACCTAACATTTTTTACATTTTCTCATTAAAATGCTTAAAAATGGCCAATGTTTTGATGACAAAAATAAATTCATCCAGCCCATGCACATTTAACTATCATGATAAAATAATATTTATAGACATACCTCTTATTCAGCATTGCAATAGAGAACCATTGCCATTTGCAACATCTGAGGTTTGAAGGATCGCCGGCTATCTTAAAGAACATTCCTGTACATTGAAAAACTCCTCTCTACATCAACTGATGTCATGGGCGCATACTTGAAATGACCAAGATCCCCAAATTGATGTTGAAATTTTCACCTTGTAGCATTTTTTCGATTTTACACATTGACTGGTACCCACTGTTCTTTCCCAATGTTTTTTAATTTCTCAGTAACTTCTTGTGCAATTTGTCCAACAGATTGTTGTAAACTTTCTTCGACACCTTTGATCTTTTGAATAACTGAATGTATGCTAGCATCTCTTTTCTCTAACCATGTTATTGTTTCTGCCAAAATTGCAAAGTTTGCAGCGATATATGCTAGACTTCCCTTAATTTGAGGATCAGACAGTGGTCTCTGTCAAAATTGTCAACCACTGATTTCACTATATCGAAATTTTCGCAATAGTAAGTACACGCTCTGATCCATGTACCCCAATGTGTTACTATTGGTTAAGGTGGCAAGGGTAGATTAGGAGCATTTCACGAAAATGTCTCACTCTTGAAGGAGATTTCGGAAACACCTTTTTTACATTTCATATGAGTTTGTTAACTCTCAAAAATTTCTCACGCACTAATTCACACACTCTATGAAGCGCATGAGCGATGCATGTGACGTGAACCACTTTTGTATAAAATGATTTAATTGCTGTGCCAGATTTTACGATGTATTTGGTGGCATCTGTTACCAAAAGCTAAACATGTTCATGCTTTATGCCCTGTGGCCACAAAATACACATGCTTTGATAAAAAAGTTTGCAAATAGATTGGTGATTAACCTTCTCAATAACTTTGGTCATAAGAAGGAATGTTTTCGGAGGAGTGTCAGCTTCCAATGTACCAATAACAACATTAGCGACATTACGCCCCTCTTTATCACTCGTCTCATCTATAGAAACAAATATTTTCTTATTTGCTACAAAATCATGGATTTTGCCTATTGTGTCTTTGTAACAACCTTGCAAGTAACCTTTTCTAAGAGTGGATTCATCTGGAATGTTCTGCCCAGTATATTTCTGCAGAAATTTCCGAAATGTGGCATTATTGATCTTTGCTAATGGGATATTGCCAGAAACTAGTGCTTTACAGAGATCTGTGTAAAAAACTGATTTTTTGGATGATTCCCCCACATTTTCACTGAGAAGTAATTGTGATGCTTTTCTTTCCCTCGAATGTGCAATAGCCTCTAAGTGTTTTTTGCAGCCGATATGCTGCTGCACTGTAAAACGTTTCTCTCCACTTACTTTAACTTCACACAAATTGCAATATAGTATATTTCCATCTGTAGAAAATATACTGTCACCAAATTCAGTCACTAACTTTCGCAAAAAACTTTGTCCACCATCCTTTACTTTTGGCATTTCACAGTTTAACTTTCGTGAAACAAACTAATCTGTTTCTGGGACTGTGTATAATAGCCTGCATTCTGACTACTGAGCACCTGCACACAGACTCACAGCACGACGTAAGTGTAATGTAATCTACGTTGAATCATCCCAGTGAGGTGAGATGCTACAATGCAGTTAACAACTATGTCTTAATCAGCATTCATGCAACTATGAGTGATAGACAAGTGTGCTGCTATTGTAAGGAAACGATGCACTAGAATTCAATAACTAACTGCATCTTCACTGTATAGTAAAAAATTTCGTTCAAAAGTAACAAAGGGAGAAAAATACAGCAAAAAGTGCATAATTTCCTTAAAAATGACCACTAGACATTAAAAATGCAAAATAAAATTAGGCTATATTGGTTCATGTTTAAGGAAAACGAGTTTATACCTCATCCTGCATTCTCTGTGATGTCTCAGAAAAAAGATGATATTTCATCAACTTCCGAGCCCTAGTGATTACTGGATAAATATGCAATGAAAATACTGTAAACCTCTGCTTTTCCTCAGAAACTTACCTGCACAAATCACTAGAATTTAAATGATACATTATTCTGATCAGTTTCTTCTGTAGTTTAAAAACTATTCCCATATACATTAGTACCACATTTGCTCCTATTGGATAAGTTTAAGCTCACTATACCATTGGATTTTAAAAAAACACTGTTAGGGATTGCAGAACAATTGCAATACAGGAGTGTTAATTAACATTATAGAAGTGAGTATACGTAGATAAGGTTTGGCATTTATTTGTTTACTTTATTTTTCAATAGTCTGACCACAATACCTCGTTGTTGCTTACTACATTAGCCCTGGAATGACCTTGTAAAAGCATGTTAAATGAAAATAGAAATTTGCACTTTAATTGTATCCTAATAGCTAATATTAAACTGTACATCTCTTGTAAAACCATTCTAATTATATTACTAGATTACATTATTGTTACAAGTTTATTTATATGCTTAATATGTTAGAATATTTTGTATGATTTTCAAAATATTGTCAGTTGCCAGTACATTGACTGTAATCGTTAATTCTTTGAATGGATGGTGATAACTAGAGCCCGGATTTTTATGTAATATCAAAGTGCGAAATATGTACATATTTATGTAACAAAAAACATCAAAATATGTAATGAAATATGTAATATCAACAACATATGTAAAATTATGTAATAATCTAAATGCTAAGATTACCACCTCAAATCTAAATGCAGACTGCAAATTACCCAAAATTGTGTTTTGATGGGTCTGTAAGTACATAAATTAATTACAGTGAGTTAAAATTTATGAAATATAGAATTAATTATAGGGAAAACGTTTTGTTTTATGCAGAATTCACCTAAAATTTATTTTCAAGTAGGTAATCACGAAATAAAAAATATGTGTTTTGGATTATGTTTATTAAACTTATTCATTTCACATAATTATTTTACTTAAATTTTAGACGGTAAATCAATGTTGAAATACTGAACCAATTTATCAGTGAGTGAAACAATAAATTCAAAATAATTAATTTTTATAATGTGGATGCATTTTCTGTTTTCTATCTCTTGACATACAATGAACAACCAGGCATTTTTATTTTGAGTCTTTTGCTTGTTTCAACGTACAATGAATAACTATATACTTTTCCGTATTTTCAGGGGCCATTGTCTACTATCGAATAAAATGTTCTTATAAGCAGAGAGGCTTCTCTCCACGTCACACGAAGTAACAGGAGCATATTTTAGCATAGGAAACTGATTTGCAGAAAAATATTTTGGTAAATTGACACTGTCACCATGTAGCACTTTAGACACTGACACAAGCGCAGAGTACTCTGGATTCCTATTTAGCTCAGCTTTGAATTTTTTACCTGCCTTCCTTCCTACACTAAGCTTCTGTGACACACGTTTCATTAAATCCAGAGATTCGTGAAGAAGGGAACCTGATGTTTCCGACCGCTTGATGGTGCTAGGCAACCAGCCAAAGTTACTTTTGATGTAAGCACAGAAGCTTGCTATTTTCGGATCTTTAAAGATGTCCTGAGATTCACGTATTGAAACAGCTACTTCTGAAGAGAACATGTTCACCACTGACTGGACTGCCTTAAAATGTTCACAGTAGAAGTTCACAGCTTCTACCCATGTACTCCATCTTGTAAGTACTGGCTCAGGAGGCAAATACACATGTTGGAGATGATTTTTATAGCACTGAATTCTGTGCGATGCTTTCACGAAGACCTTTTTTGCTGCTGATATCAACTTACTCACACAGGCAAAAACTACTTCTTACTACTTCAGCAACACGTTGCAATGCATGGGGCAAGCAGGTACATTTGGGTAGAAAACCTTAAGGGCAGTAACAGCTTTAATCATGTACGCTGTGGCATCTGAATACATAATTAAAGTCTTTTCCTTACACACTCCCTCTGGCCACAGAATCTTCATCCCATCATTCACGAATCTTGCAATTGTAAAATGATTTGTTTGTTCTAACACCTTGCAACATATTAGAAATGGTTTTCCTGGACCTTCAGAATCTAGTTTTCCTACTACTAAATTTGCTATGTACTGACCCATGTGATCTGTAGTTTCATCGACGGCAAACCAAATACAGGAGTCTCCAATTTCATACGTACAGTTGGGACGATGGTTTTGTGCCGGTGAAGACTGTGTGCGCGGTGGTAAAATTCCAGTTGCCGAGCCTGCACTCCCGCGCATGCAGTATGCTTGAGAGCCTGGGCTGAATAACATCCGTCCATCTTCTATCGCTCGGTGCAGCACGTTAAGCTTTTACCAGTGGAAACTCTGATTAATCGAATTGGTGATTAGTGTCTTGAGTCTGTGTCTGTGTGTGCGCGTGTAAGTTTGCACGTTTAAGTTTTTGTTTATTAGACTAAAATGCCTCCCATTCAAAGCAAACTTGATGGGAAAATGCTGCATAGCCAAACACGTGAGGTTATTAATAATGTGCATTCCTTCATGAAAAAAGAAGCTGCTTCTGGCGATGTGCTAATACCACTGAAGAAAGTGCAAGAGAGGGTGAGTGCAGCAACAAAGGTGCCTGAGAGGACAATGCGAAAAATAATTAAAGAAGGGGAAAAATGTGAGGAGCAAGGGACTTCCTTCGGAACACTCGGAAAGACACATCGTGTGCCAAAAAGGATCACTGATATTGATGACTTTGATAGGTGTGTAATTCGCCAAACAATTTACAATTTTTATATTCAGGAGAAAACTGTGCCTACTGTCAGAAATCTGCTCCTGAAACTTAAAGAATCCATTAACTTTAAAGGGGGAAGCACGAGTTTAAAGACTATATTACATGACATGGGTTTCAAGTGGAAGAAAACAAGAAACAATAAGATTTTGCTACAGGAAAGGCATGATATTAGAGATTGGCGTGTGTCATATTTGCGTGCTATAAAAGCGTTTAGAGACGAAGGAAGGCCCATTTTCTATGAAGAAGAAACATACCTTCATAGCAGCCACACAAGACCAAATAACTGGTGCGATGACAGTTCCTCTGGTTTAATAGCACCTGTTGCAAAGGGACCAAGAGTCATTATAGTCCATGCAGGAGGCCAATTGGGATTTGTTCCTGGTGCATTTTTGATGTTCCAGTCAAATAAAAAAACCGGAGACTATCACGATGAGATGAATGGCAGGAACTACAAAAAGTGGCTGTCTGAAAAACTAATTCCTAATTTGCCTCCTAGGTCAGTTTTAGTGATAGACAATGCTCTATATCACAATGTGCAGTTGGGTAAGGCACCTACAAGCAGTTCCGCAAAAAGTGCTATGCAGGAATGGCTTACATCAAGAAATGTACCCTTTCAAGAACATATGCTGAAAGTAGAGCTCTACAGCCTCATCAAGGCGCATAAGCCATCCCATAAAACCTACGTGGTCGATGACCTCTTAGCTATGCACGGACATTCAGTGCTCAGGTTACCACCCTATTCTCCTGACCTAAACCCCATAGAACTTATTTGGGCCGACATAAAACAATGGGTAGCAGGTCATAACACAACTTTTAAATTGCAGGACGTAATGCACTTGTGTGAACGTGTTGCAGATATTAGTCAAGAGAAGTGGAAAAATGTATGTCTGCATGTTGAAAAGATTGAAAATGACTATATTGAAAAAGAAGGAATCTTCGAAAATGTAATAGAAAGCATTATAGTACAAGTATCAGGAGACTGTGAAAGTTCTTGCGAAGAAGAGGAAACAGAAGAAGAAAATGAAGAACAACACGATGGCGATAGTGATCTGTCAGGAATTGAATATTTGCCAGATGATTAGAATGCCTTGTTGACAAAACTGCGTGCGTGCGTGTGTGTGTGTGTGTGTGTGTGTGCGCGCGTGTGTGCGTGTGTTGGAAGGGAAGAGAAACAAACTGGACCAAATATTTAAAATTGTTTACATTAAGCTGCTGTTCCGTGATAAGTGCAATACAATACGTTCTCCTGTGAGCAGCGATATCGCCTGTCAGTAGCAACCATCGTGAACATTACGGTGAGTCCCACATTTTATTTATTTATTTATTTATTTTGAAACATTATTTTTGTTTTCTATTTTGTATACCGCTTACATACATCAAACTTACACGAACACAACCCTCAGGCGGGAGTCGAACACGCGGTCCTACACACAACGGAGCATCAGCGCCAAACAGCTGTGTATATTAAATGTATCCCAGCTGCGTTCCGTCTGTTATCTTCCAGCCAAGGGTGGTTCTACCCTCTTGCTTTCAGCAGCTAGCAGAAGATATTTCGCTTGAGCATAGACTCTCTTCAATGCGTGAAGAAAGTAGGCCACCGGCACAGAAGTATCGTCGCAACTGTATATGAACAACTGCTTCTCCATAACACACATGAAGATACCTTTTCCTCAGAAGAGATTCGTCAGAAACAACTTTCTTGCAATATTTTTCTAGAAAGGAACAAAATTGAGGAAATTGAAGTTTATGCCATGGAATATTAACTGCAACCATTGCACTGCACAAGTCTTTAAAAAATCATTTCCGGACGGTTCCTGTTGCATTTGTGTCAACAGAACTTGCTTTCTAGAAGACTGTACGTGTTTGTTGCATATGTGAAGAGCACTTTTGATATGTTGTTCCAACTGAGACTTCATGGATCAGACAATTCTTTTACTGCATGCTCAACAGACTATTACTTTTCCGTCGGTTGTAAAGGTGTTATCTAATTTTACCCATGAATTCAACTTGCAGGATAGTGAGGATGCAACTAGTGCCATTTTACTAAGACATGAAAGAAACTAACTGTAGTATTATCACCTCACTATATTGATGGTTGTCTAGCGGCTCACTTCGTTTCCTCGCAGCTATTACATTACAAGATGCTGACTACCGCGACAATGGTAACAATCAATTTCTCCAGTCCTTGAAAATGCCCAAAGCGCTGCAAGAAACGTGACACTGGAAGTCAATATTGTCGAGCGGCACCTGCTTTGATATAAACGGACAACAATCAGAACAAGACGATGCGGTTATTATTGCATTGTTAATTTAACTTGCATCCTATTTCGCAAATTGATTTTTGTTGCTTTCAGCAAAACTTGTGAAAACAGTAGTTTATAATGTGACTACAGTATTTTTTAAAAATAAGAAAATTGTAACGAAACCCAGAAAATATGTACGTTTTATGTAACATCGTTAAAATATGTAGAAACGTGCAAAATATGTAAAATAAAAATTTGTAAGGGAGTCCCAAATGACGTAATTTGCCAACATTTTTACTTCTCATTGAAATATTATGCTGGATTGAAAATATGTAATTACATAAAAATCCGGGCTCTAGTGATGACGCTTTTACTCACAAGGGCTACAAGAATAATAGAAGCTGTCACTAGGAGGGACACATAAATAGGTAATAAGACTTATGCAGTCATTGCTGCCAGTGAGAGTACAGTCTCTAGATTTAGCTGTTTATGCACCAAAGAAAGTTGTATCGACTGCCCCAATGAAGTTATCAAAAGGCATAGCTAGAATTAATTTTATCACAAATGGTATACAGTCCTTTTTGCTATCCTATAAAAGTGACCCTTTTGACCTCTATCAGTATTCCAGTTACAGTTACTGAATTGTTAAGTTTAGCATGGGTTTGTAATACTCCAATTAAAAATTCAGAAAGTGGGATAAATATCTGGTTTTCATACTCTAATGCAGCCAAGGACCAACATGTTCAAAATTGTATGTTGTACTTGAGAGACAAATGTCACTGTAGATGACAGTGTACAGTTTGAAGAAATTATCCAAAGAGGTTTGTTGGACATGGCTATCTGCAGCCATTTTTTCTGGTGGGGGTGGGAGAGGGTGGGGATTTGCATGTTGGAACTTTGCAATCAAACAATGTTAATTCATTATTCTGTTGCCAAAACTTGTAAAAGATGAGTAACAGAATTTGTTGTGGATAACTGTATTAATTTGCGCTAAAGAAAAATTATTGATTTGATTACATAATTATATTACAGGTTTTGTGGTTTCAATCTCTGTTGGAAAGAATTCTCAAGGACTTCAAATGTAAAAATTTTTACACAAATAAAAATCATACAATTATTGTTGTGGTGGAGAACCATTGTTAACAACAATAAATTACACATATACAGGGTGTTTCAAAAATACGGGGCATAATTTCAGGTATGTATTTCCCACATGTAGACAATCAAATTACTTCATTATAACATGTGTCCGGAAATGCTTCATTTCCAAGTTATGGCCTTCACAACATTGAAATTCACTGGAACGTTTTTCTTTCCACAGGTTGTTGTCATTACAGAAGATGTTGAAAATGTCCACCTCCTGCTTGAATACAGACCTCACATCGATGTCTCATTGACCTGCGAACACGATCCCAAACTCCAGGAGTATTGCGTATGTCCTCACAACTTGCCACAATTCGATTCCGAAGGGATTCCAAATCCGGCACCGGAGACGAATAAACCAATGATTTTAAATGGCCCCACAAGTAGAAATCGAGAGGGTTCAGATCAGGTGAGCGTGGAGGCCAAGCAATTGGGCCACCTCTACCTATCCATTGATCAGGAAACCTTCGATCCAAGTACCGGCGAGCCATAAGACTGAAGTGTGCAGGAGCGCCATCATGCAAGAAGTGAATGTGTTGATGATTGATCAGTGGAGTGTCTTCGAAAACGTCAGGTATGGTGTTTTCCAGGAAGTTTGTGTACGCCTGCCCCGTAAGTCTGTTTACAAGTACATGGGGTCCAACTAATCGATCACCAATGATACCGGCCCACATGTTGAGGGAGAACCGCACCTGTTGATGAGATACAACAGTTGCACGTGGGTTTTCATGCGACCATACATGCTGATTGTGGAAATTTGTTATGCCATCTCTTGTGAACTGTGCTTCATCTGTCAATAATACGATGGCAGAAAAGTTTGGATTTACACCACAATGCTGCAAGAACCACTGACAGAACCTAACTCGTGCAGGGTAATCTGCTGGTGACAGGGCCTGTACACGTTGCAAATGATAAGGATACAATTGATACTCGTTCAACAGTCTCCAGACAGTCGTATGAGGAACATTGACTTGCAACGCTAACCGTCGTGTGCTGATAGAAGGAGTCCACAGCCTCCAGAATCTCCTCCTGCACTTCAGGAGTTGTAGATCTTGGTCGTCCCCTTCCCAAACCAGGAGAGGTGAATGTTCCATACTCGCAAAGACGGGAATGGAGACGTACAAATGTCTTCCGATCTGGACATTGTCGCTGTGGGTACCTCTCCTGGTACTCTCCTGCACACTTCAGTCTTACGGCTCGCCGGTACTTGGATCGAAGGTTTCCTGATCGATGGATAGGTAGAGGTGGCCCAATTGCTTGGCCTCCACGCTCACCTGATCTGAACCCTCTCGATTTCTACTTGTGGGGCCATTTAAAATCATTGGTTTATTCGTCTCCGGTGCCGGATTTGGAATCCCTTCGGAATCGAATTGTGGCAAGTTGTGAGGACATACGCAATACTCCTGGAGTTTGGGATCGTGTTCGCAGGTCAATGAGACATCGATGTGAGGTCTGTATTCAAGTAGGAGGTGGACATTTTCAACATCTTCTGTAATGACAACAACCTGCGGAAAGAAAAACGTTCCAGTGAATTTCAATGTTGTGAAGGCCATAACTCGGAAATGAAGCATTTCCGGACACATGTTATAATGAAGTAATTTGATTGTCTACATGTGGGAAATACATACCTGAAATTATGACCCGTATTTTTGAAACATCCTGTATAACTGTCAGTATACAACTACTGTTCCCAGCAATAATTAGTTAACACCTACTAACTGAAAATAATGCATTCCTTATTTACATTAAAAATGTGAATAACATCGCTGGCAAGCTCATTGGTAACACTGGCACTATGAAACAATTGAGTATATCTTTCACATGAGTATCCCGAGGAAAAATTGTTCTTTGCATCAAAATTAAAACTATAATCTAATAGTCAGAAGCTTTCACAGCCGGAATCAGAATTATAGCTAGAGATTCCTTCCGGGCTTAAAAGCTGTGGTTTACTGAAGTTTAGAGGTCCAAACGTTTTGTCCACACCTACGGTGGACATCATTGGTGGTGTGATCTTAGTCTTCTTGGCAAAGGTTCAGTTACAACAGAATCGCTGGCTGGAGATGCTGTATTTATATCTGGGCCACTCACAGGGGATTGACTTGGCTTGAGCGGGAGGTATGTACTAGGTGGGCAGGGCTTCTCCATTCTGATTGCTCAATGGTTTACACCATTTCTCTGCATTTGCGCTTCTTTTTTATGCTCAAGTATCCGATGCCAGGTTTTGTTCAGTTTTAGAGTTTCTTCCTTTCTGTTAAAATTATTGGGGTATTTGTAAATTTCTATGGCTTTGTGTTGTAGTCTGGTGTGGTAGTACAGCATAGATGAAAGAACAGTAGTCTCCTTATACTGAATTATGTGTTCTCCATCGGCCCCTATTGCTTATTCTGCGACTGCTGACTTGCATCTCTTGTGTTCTGTGAGTCAGATGTTGACGCAGCATTGAGTGGTATCTATGTACACTGTACTGCAGAAACAAGGACTCTGGTAAATGCCAGCTGAAGCGAACGGGATCCTGGGATCTTTGGCCGACCAAAGCAAGGTATTAATCTGTCTGGTAGGTTTGAAGATGGTTTTGATGTTGTAGCACTTGAGTAGGCATCCAATTCTGTCCATGACATTTTTGAAGTAAGGCAAAAAAGCAATGCCTTTGGTTTTGGGTGGATCCTGTTGGAGGTTGGCAGGATGAGGCCTGGGTGTGTTGCTCAGCGGACTTCTTGTGCCGTGTAATCATTTGAATATAAAACCTGTTCAAGATGTCAGAGTTCCTGTTGTAATGAGTTAGGCTCACAGATGCGGGCAGCGCGGCCAGGAGAGCCTTTATGATGGTGCATTTCTGCTTAGGATGATGGTTGGAATTTTTGTTCAGATATCGGTTGGTGTGGGTTGGTTTGCAGTAGACTGTGTGCCCAAGAGTCCTGTCTGCTCTCTTGCTGACCAGAATATCTAAGAAGGCCAGTTGTCCATCTTTTTTTTCTTAGATGTTCTGTCAGCAAGAGAGCAGACGGGCCTCTTGGGCACACAGTCTACTGCAAACCAACCCACACAGACTGATGTCAAAACAAAAATTCCAACCATCATCCTTAGCAGAAATGCGCCATCATAGAGAATCTCATTGACTCACTGCCTGCACCTTTGAGCCTAAATCATTACAACAGGAACTCTAACATCTTGAACAGGCTTTATATTCAAATAGTTACACGGCACAAGAAGTTTGCAGAGCAATACGCCCACCTAGGCCTCATCCTGCCCACCTCGATCAGGATCCACCCAAGAGCAAAGGCAGTGCTTTTCTGCCTTACCTCAAAAGTGTCATGGACAGAATCAGATGCCTACTCAAGTGCCATAACATCAAAATCATCTTCAAACCTGCCAGACAGATTAATACCTTGCTTCGGTTTGCCTTTGGCTGGCGTTTACCAGATCCCTTGTTCCTACAGTACAGTGTACATAGGTACCACTCAATGCAGTGTCAACATCTGACTCACAGAACACAAGAGATGCTGCCGTCTGGGACAGACAGACAAGTCAGCAGCCATGGAACATACAATAGGGGCCAGCAGAGAGCACATAATTCAGTACAAGGAGACTACTGTTCTTTCATCTATGCCATACTACCATGCCAGACTATAACGCAAAGCCATAGAAATTTACAAACACCACAATAATGTTAACAGAAAGGAAGCAGCTCTAAAACTGAACAAAACCTAGCAGCCAATACTTGAGCATAATAAAGAGGTACAGATGCAGAGAAATCATGTAAACCATTCAGCAATCAGAGCGGAGAAGCCCTGCCCACCTAGCACACACCTCCCACTTAAGACGAGCCAATCTCCTGTGAGCAGCCCAGATATAAATATGGCATCTCCAGCCAGCAATTCTGTTGTAATTGAATCTTCGCCAAAAAGACTATGGCCACGCCATTGATGATGTCCACTGGAGGTGTGGACGAAACATCCGGACTCCAGCAGACCACAGCTTTGAACCCGGAAGAAATCTCTAGTTATAATAATCTAATAGTAAGTAATTGACTGAACATTAAATTCATTAATTTCCAAGGGGAGGAACCACAACCTTCCCCCTTGGTGACATCTATGGCTAAGGCAGAGCAATAACCTTTAGGAAAAAATGTTTTGATTAGGTGGTTTAATCTTTTTAAACAGTCATTCACACAACAGATGCACCAAAATGCTGAAAATTATGTTTTGTTTTTTTTTCTTTTGAATCCCAGTGTATAACACAGTTGTAGAAAGAGTTATACCAACAGAATGTATAAAGAATTTATTGATTGTTTCATATAATTATAAACATGTCAGTTAATCTCAATTCTATGAGAATATTAAATGTAGAAATACATTTCTTAAAAATGTCCAAGGAATGAGAAACATTTTTTTCTTCAAAATGTAAGCATGGCAGATGCTTATTATGATGAGGATGTGTGGGAAGTCCTGGGTTGTTTCATTTTAGAGTTTGGTAACTGTAATTCCTGTGCAACAGAAAAAGGGGAAAAAGGGTATTCTTTTGAACAAAAAAGCTCAAAATAATGCTAGGTATATTGTTGTATGTGATTAGGTAGAAAATTTCACAGCCAAATCTCAAAGTCTGATGATAATTGCATGCACCTGCATTAACCTGTCTTTTTAAGTGACAACAAACAATGTAGGGCATAAATGCTGCCACCTATTTAATTTGTACTCCCAAATCAGTCAAGGGAAGTTTAAGGACTGTTTGAAAATATTAATGTTAACTTTACTTCTGCTAATGTGTGATTAAACAATGTATAATTATATTTAAATGGTTATTGTAAATGTGATCATTGTGGGTTTGGACTATAAAGGAAGTGCTTATGTTTTCACTTCACTTAGAAAAATATTGTCATGATATGTTTAATAAATGTTAAGAAATAAACTACTTTGTCGGAAGATTTTGCTTACAGTGATGTATAATAATATCTAGATAGTAAAGTGAATTGGATTTACTGACACTACATCACTTACTTATTAAAAATAGGACATGTTTCAAGAGCTAATTTGCTCTCATTCTCAACCTGATGCCAACTGCTGAAGTGTGGTGTCATGCTGGAGATTGCAATACCTCTGGTGTCTTTTTCAGGAATTTCTTGCTTAAGTTGTCACTTTGGGGCAACTGAAAGTTGAAGACTCAGTCTCAGTATATGACTCTACTTAGTGGTATTTCATAGAATATGATTATGTTAAGTCTTATTTTGTAATTTTTGTTTTGTTGTATTTGTAGTTTGACGATGCTCGAAACAATTTGTATAATTGTCTATGGGCTAATAAACAAAGCTTTATTTTCAGAATGAATATATTCTCCCAGGCTGTTAGTTGTTTTGCATTAGTGATACTTTTTACCAGGATCAGTTTTGCGGTTTTCTAACAAAAAATGTGCTGCTACTGCCCATTTTTTTGTTAAAGTATAAACAAGTGGTAAATTGGCAGTAGCAGTGCATTTTTGGTTATGAAACCATGAAATTGATCCTGAAACTACAATGTTACAAAGCATCTCTAACAAGAAACAACTAGCAGCCTGGGAGAATATATTCATTCTGGAAAATAAAGAATGAGTCTTCAACTTTCAGCTGCTCCTAAGTGACAACCTCAGCAAGAAATTCCTGGAAAAGACACCACAGGATGACACCAGATTCCAGCAGTAGGCATCAGGTTGAGAATGAGAGCAAACAAGCTCTCAAAACTTGTCCCATTTGTGATAAGTGATGTAGTGTCAATAAATCTCATTCACTTTACTATCTAGAAGTGTTATGAAGTTTTAAGTGCTTACGCTGAAGTATACATATATGCAATTAATTAAGTGCACCAAAAATGTAATAATCAAATGTCAAAATAAAGCATATGTTTATAATGTAACAATTACCAAACAATTCCTTTCCTTTTCTGACATTAAAAAGAACATGCAAACATACATAGAAGGAGAAATGTCCTATTCACTTGATCCAGAGGCAAGCGAAACTAACTGGTTGTTGAGCCTTAGTTCTTCTTTAGCAGACAACTCATAATTTAATTTTTAGAAGCTTTGTAACAGTGAATGTAAGTTCAGCACTTAAACATAAGTGAAATTTTGGGACACTTTTGCTTCCATCATCAGCTATAGGTCGACTGGCGGCATTGGCATCTTTTTCCTTCTGGCCATCTGGTAGATTGCATGATGAATTTTATATAAACCAAATACTCATGAAGTGAAGCAAATATGCTGCAAAATTTGACTTCTTATGTTTACATAAAGTCATAAATTGTTATAAACTTTCACATATTTTGCATATTAAAAGTAGAGGCAATTACAGAGATGCATGATAGAATGGGGAGAGGAACTCGGAAGAAAGGGAATGGAAATAAATACTAAGAAAAGTAAAGTAATGTGTATTTCAAAAGAACTTGGACAGGAAATATCTATTAAACATAAGAATGAGAAAATAGAACAGGTGGATATGTACGAGTATTTAGGAACGATCTTTACGAGTGATGGACGATGGGATGAAGAAATACTAAATAGGAAAAGGAAGGCAAATAAGATGTATTACCAATTTAACAAAACTATCCTTGGAAAGAAAGAAGTAGCACTAAAAACAAAAATGCAGTTATATCAATCGGTATTGGTCCCTACGCTTACATATGGAATAGAAAGCATTCCACTGCAAGATAAGCAAATAAGTAAAATACAATCCAGTGAAATGAAATACTTAAGAAAAGCTGTAAATAAAACCAGGAGGGATAGGATAAGAAATGAGAGGATCAGAGAAGAAGTAGGTCAAGGATCACTGGAGGAGAAAATCGAACAAAAACAATTGAAATGGTGGGGACATGCATTTAGAATGGCAGAGGATAGTAAAGTTAAACAGATGCTAGAAGTAAGGGTACAAGGAAGGAGAGGAGTAGGAAGACCCCGGATAATGTTTGAGGACAGAATGGAAAAGATTGGAAGAAAAAGGAACAAGACAATGGAAGAAATGAAGAGAATGATGAGGGATAGGAACGACTGGAGAAGATGGATTTACGGAGCCACCCCTACGCTGTAAAGGTAGAAGGGAAAGAGGAAGAAGAAAAGTAGAGGCACTATTCTTCATGTTTGAAAACTAATACAATTGAAGGTGCATGTAAATAAAGCGATTCAAATATTCATCAGCTGAAGAACCATTACATCTGTCATAGATGCAGTCCTTGATTATGCATGATTTATGACTTCCTTATGCAATATGTTACAGATAATTTTGATATACCTTCCTTCTTTGAAGAGAACGTCCCCTAATGGGATGCAGGACTATTACTACGGTAATCAACAAGTTCCTCTGCACTGTGCCAATGCCTACCGCTCAAGATAACGTTGGTATCCTGTTTATCAACAATACCTTTCATGAATTACATACATCAATCTATCAGATTTTTTATTTTGCAGAATGTTATAACCATATGTTCGAGGCAGCCAGTGCTATCAGCAGAATTCCCACCTTTAAGGGAATTTTGGTTACCCGAGAGCAGCAGAGGGACTTCTCGATAACCCTATGGCAACAATACATTATTATAACTTTTTGCTTTTGATACTGAGTGGTGCCCAAGAAACCGACTCATTACAGGAAGAAGAAATTTCAGAAAGCCTTTTACAGTAAATGAATCAGTACACTTGTTTGTTCTCCAAAGTAGGCTGAACTGAAACAGAAGTTCATCAGGTAATTTTGTAATCTGGATAAATAGCAGATGTTAGCATGTACAATAGGCTGTCCTGCCAAAAATCACATTAAAATATTTTGTCTGTGTTTGACAGCTTATGAGTTAAGCATATTTGATTTGGTGTACCACATACTCAACACACTTACTTTGACTTACTTCCCTTCTTGAAATGGATTTTTCATCTTATATTCAAGGTGGAAAGTTAGAGAATGCTCCTTTCATGGATTTAACCTTGTGTTATGCAATGATTATACTGCTCTGTCTAGTATTCTATAATAGTTATAACATTTTACTCTGCTGTTCTTTGATAGAAGAAAAAATACATCATACCAATGGAACATTTTCTTACTTGAGCTGATGAAAAACTTTATGATCTTCTAATCAGGAAAAAGAAAGAAAAAAATATAGGTATTTTCAGTACTTCTAACACTGGTGTTAAAGATAATTGTTTAGAAGAATTTAGTAACAGTGATATTCAAACTATACCTGTGGAGTCAATTGTAACACATTACTTACACTTTAATTTGAGGGACTAGTTTTGCTTCTATTTTGAACCTCAGGAGTCTGACTGCCACTGCTGGCTATAGTTACTTGGACCCTCCTCTCTAGGGTCAAATAATTAACTTTTTCACTGAGATAACTGGCAGGATTCCAAAAATTATGATAAGAAATATTATGTTAAAAACAGAAGACAAGTTAGCAGCAGCATATAACTTTTGAAAAAATCTGATGTGTTGCACTCACATGACTTTCTCTACTCTTGTACTAACCATTCTTACAAACTCTTATTCCTATATCTTCTTTGTGTTAAGATAAACATTTGTACAAATTATCTTATTGCTTATTTCCTTGTAGGTACAAGGGGGAGTACAGTAAGCTTTGAGTGATAGTCAAATGCTTTAAAGCTTTGAGATTCTGTTGTCTTTGCACACTTAACATATTAAAAAAAATGAATGATGATCCATTTCAGGAAAGTTATGTTTTCCGAAACTCACACACATAACAAGGAATATCTCTGAAATGGTTCACCTTACAACAAAATTTATTCAGACATAAATTGTGTAGTTTAGCAAGATCTACATTTTTTGTATAGTATGATTTGGTCCATCCCTAACGGTTTACCAGTTATGCAAAAGTCGTCCAGAGTAAATACGACTATAGGGGCTATAGCCAGAAAACTCAAGATATACATTTCATTTGTCATCAAAATATCTCAAACATGTGACATTTTAATCAAAATCGTTCAGAGCCATTTTCAAGGAAATTAAAATATTCGAAAAATGTTCCATGTAAAGGGTAGTTTAGGGTGGGGCTATTTTCTTCAAAATCTTCGTGTCACATTCTTGAAAGACATTAAACTTAAATACCAACTTTGGTTTTTAACCAACTTTTCGTTTTTGAGTTATGCTGTCCACAGACACACAGACCTTTTTCTAAAAATGCTTTTTTTTTATGGGGGTCTCAAAACATATATTTCCGGTGAAATCTCGACATTGTATTTTTTGGGTGGACTACAATACTTCCCCTTCTTACCAGTAGAGAAAGTAATAAAAATCATAATCAGGACCTAAAACTGAAATTATTAAAGACATGAAAGCCCACAACAAACTCACAATGCTGGAAAACATTTTAATATAGAAGCACGGAGGCTGATTATAAATTTTGAAATCCTGCCAGTTGACATCTTAGCAAAGTTCATCATTCCACCACCAGAGAGAAGGCTGCAGGCAACTGAAACCAGTAACTACCATTGGATTCTTGAGGTTGAAAATGGAAGCAATGGTTCCTGAAAGTAGTCCCTTATAAAAAAAAGGTGAAAGTGACAAATGACTCCATAAATGTAAAAATACGTTTTAAAGAGTACTTCTGTAACAAATCCTACTCTGTAGATACCTGGTATTTTTTTCACTTAAGGATCTGGAGGAAGAAAAAATGTTCATAGTACTTCACAAAGTAATCTTATTTATAGGCAATCTCTGGGTATTGGTTAAGTTTATCTCTTCAGGACTTGTAGGCCGTGGTCTAGAAGGCATTGAAGATACCGACATTTTGCCAAGTACTGCCCTTGGAATCTTCAGAGTAAGATGATCCGTCATCTGCACTGGTCAGAGTTTGAATGCAGAAGCAACAACCGTGGAGCTCTTGTATAGTAGGGGTAAACAGCGTTTGCTGTGCTGGCTAAGGTGGTGATTGGCTCGCATTGGTTGGCGGGGTTTTATTGCAGATATTGTTTGTCTGAAGGGTTATTTAAGACAGTTATCCATGCTTTCTGTATACGGAGTGCTTCCTTCCAGTTGAAGTTGTCAATGTATTTGTAGATTTCTAGGGTCTCCCTTTGTAGTTGGGCACGTGATTGACTGTAGAGGACAGGACTCGGGTTTCTTTAAAGTTTGACGTCATGGCGGAATAATAAGGCATGCTCTGGCACAGACGATTTTTCTGTTTGTTCCAATCTGGTGGCCACACTGTGCATGGTAGTGCCTATGTATACTTTCCTGCAACTGCAGTATAGTTTCATTTAACAACACTTCACCCTAGTACATGTCCAGCAACTGTTGTCTGCATCGTCAACTGCCAGATCCAGAGCTATTTGGGTGGGATAACTCGGTTTGGTAGTTGACAATGCAGGCAGTCTTCAAAACATGCTCTAGTTAACCAAACAATTATAGAATGTTGGAAAATCCTCACCCATCTAACTTCAAAAACACCTAGTCTTCCAATGGATACCAACTTACTGTGGACTGAGTGGTAATGACAAAGCTGATTTTCTTGCAAAAATGAATACTAGCAGTGTACAAAAATCTATAGTTAATCTACCATTTTATGCAGTTAAAAGATTAGTCAACTCTGAATTAAAAAAAATTATTGTAAGATATTACTATGAAAGATCAAAGATGGGAACTACCAAACATTCAAACAATAATTCCTGAGTATCCTTGAAAAATGGCAGTGCAACCTTCAGGTTGATTACGGGACATCATTGTCTGGCAAAATATTTAAACAGAATTAGGATATATTCTTCAGCACTCTGTCCTCTATGTGATCTACAAGAGGAAATGGATCAAGACCACTTTCAGATATGCCCAGCCACTTCTAAAGCCCCATCCATCAGTAAAAAAAATTGGAGAAGAGGATTAATGACTTCTTTGTCAGAAACCCAGCATTAGCTAACAACTTTTAGGAAAATAAAAGCAACTAGTTACTTTGAAATAGTTTAGTATCTTACTGCTGACATTTTATAACTATACACCTGGAAAGGAAACAAAGTAAAAAGTTCTATTCATATACACACATTTCTAATTATTTTATGATGTACATATATCAAGAATAAAGGGACATACCCTATTACCAACACTATTGCAGAATGAGGGGCAATGGGTATTTCAGGTACAAAAATCTGTATTTATGAAACAAAAAACTGATAATGGGAATGGGAATAAATTTAAAAGATTTATTTGTTTTTTAAAATTGGAAGAATTTCTAACTGTTCAACATTTTCCAGTTTTTCCATCTATACTGATGTACATATAGTTACAGCAAAATGTAGAAAAGGTTTAAACTAGATGCTACTTGAAGAATTTGAACAAAGCTGACCATATAGATTGATGTGGGTTATTTTAACTTCATATCCCATTCCATGAAACAAAGATACATTGGCATTTATAACCTCTAACAAAGCAGCATATCATTTTAACCTCTAAATCTTACCTACACTATATTATGATTTCCAAAAGCAGCTATAACTTCCAAAAAAAGAAATCCATGCTTTAAATAAAGTAAACTACAATGGCTACTGGCTCATTGCAGTGTTCAGGATAATAAATATACAGATTTTCTTATGAAGAAATGTACCCAAATTTTACAAAATCTCTTACAAAGAAACACACCTAAAAGTGTTAACATTTAATTTTATAAAATTAATCATAAACAATATTATTACAAAATAATAAGAGGAAAAATTTAGGACAAAAATTGCAATTAGTCTTGGTATCTTTCTTCATTTAAAATGGTATCACTGGATCACTAAAACAAGAAGCTGTAGAAAATTTGTATTGTTGACTGAACATGACATTACCATTTGAATGCTCATCTTAATTAACATATACACTTCACCTAAAAGTGCATTTTACAATGAAGAAAACATGGATATGGATTACCTGCAAGTGTTCAGTAGCCATTCCAACTAGTCTGGATTCAACTTCAAAATTACACTGGGAAGATGATAACTAAAGATTTAAGTGTCAGGACATCAGATACTAAAGCAATGTTACGATTTCCAAAAAATACATGCACAAGGTTTAACTTTCTATGTTTAAATTATTTGTTATTATGCTAACACCTTCCTATTTTATAGCTATGAAATTATTCATTAAACATGACTTCCAGATACCATCCAAGTCCTCTGCTGATTCATTTCCTCATATGTAAGTATATTGTAACTTTTAAGATTACTATTTTCAAAACCATTCAAATTTAAAGAAAAAGAATATATAGTATATACATATAGTAAAAGTTTAAATTAAGAAACAATATTCAATTCTACAGTGGGGGAAAGACAAAATGTACAGAAGGAAAAATAGCTCTACGTAATTATTATTTATTTATACCAACAAACTTACTGTTGGTGCTTTTTAAACACACAAGCCATGTGTGGGCAATGTTTGAGGTAGAATCGGGACTGAAAAATTAAATGCCATAATTATTTAGTTCCCATTCTACCTCTCAAATAGCTCTATGTGTTTACAGTCGATAACATTTTCATGCTAGCAAGTCATACTTGAGTATATTGAACATAATGTATCACACTTAAAAGCACTTTCACTGTTCACAAAAATATGTAAAGGAACCTCTTCATTTCTCATACTGATCTACACAACATTACTTGAAAAGGAAACACCACTGTTTTGGATAACCTCATTACTCAGGGCACTATAAGGCTTTGGTTAAAGAATAGTAAATAGTTTCAAAAACATACACTGTACTTTTATTTTGAGTAGATAGATTTGGATACAAATACATTTATTTTATTACATTGTTTTCTTTCTTTTACGGATACTGTGTAGCAAGACTTTACATTTTAACAACAAACCATTAAGTTGAATAATTCTTTATACAATGCTTTACCATTGTTAAAATCTATGAATATGGTGGTAATAGGGGCTTTCAATACACAGATATTAATAATGGACCACAGATTGTATCATTAAAATAAATTACAATTTCAATGTTATTCATGAATATTGTATCCAGTGACTTCAAGAATATTTTAACATTAGAATCATTTTTAACTTATCATTGCTCAGTGTTGTTTTAGAAGTATATCTAGTGAATCTACTGCTGCACTGCAGCATAAGCTTCTTAATCCAGGGCGGCAGCACCAGAAATAATTTCAATCAATTCACGTGTGATGACAGCTTGTCTGGTTCTGTTGAAGGTTAGGGTAAGCTTGTCGATCATCTCACCAGCATTTTTACTGGCGTTATCCATAGCCGTCATTCGTGATGACTGTTCACTACATGCAGATTCCTTTAATGCATAAAAGAGAAGTGAAGCCAAGGAGTATTCCATGTAACTTTGTAGGACATCGGCATCCAATGAATCATAAACACCCAATTTGGGTGCAGATTCCACAGCTTTCAGACTGAATAATGGAAGATCTGATGTTTGGTATGAAACAACAGATTTGAACCTGTTGTAAATTATTTTTCCACTGCTAAATTCATATCCACTATTTAGGATTTGGATGGCAACTTTTGCTGCATCAAGGAATGTTGGAGGTTTGCGACCTACTTCATTTGCTACAAATACTATATTCTTACCATACAGTCGCTGTAGAATGGCTCGTGATTTGTCTCCTATACAAACCACCTTTGCATTCTGATCCTCTTCGGTGAGTGTATTCTTTATACTACGAGCTACTTGTGTGTGTACCGCACCACACAGGCCTCTGTCTGATGTGACAGCAATCAGCAGCCTTTGAGGACTTTCTTCCGGAACAGCCGAAACTTCTGCTCTATCATAGAACAGTTTAGCCCCTTCTCCATAAGGCCGGGCCTGTTTTAAATCTTTTTCTGCACGGGTATACTTGGCAGCTGATACCATCTTCATGGACTGTGTGATCTTTTGGATATTTTTAACTGACTTCAGACGTATAGAAATCGCCTTTAGAGTGGCCATTCCCCTCACCTGTTGTTGCCCATTAAGGGGCAGGACAGCACCGGCTCGCCCCAGCATCATCTTCAACAGTGGCACAGTTGCTGTAGAAGGACGTCTAATACAAATGTTCTCTGAAATGCAGATGCTGTAATCAATATGTGCAATAAATACATTTATTACTGTTTGGTATATAATCACTCTTCGCTAAATATTTTTCACTTACATGGCTAAATAAGCCGTCTTATTTCTTTAGTTGCAGACGTCCTACACCACCTTCTGGGATCATGCAATGGAAGGATCGCAAGATGGCATACCCAGGGCTATGAAAAATATTGGTGTCGCCGTTACATGTAAGTGGTACGGTGATTTTCTTAAGTGTAAAAAATCTGTGGTAGTTATGACAGTGATTTAATTTTAACGAATACATACTTTATTATTTAGTGTAGAGTTAAATGACAGCATCAATATTAAAGAAGTTAATGTTTATGATTTTTGTAATTTAATTTTCATATATATTAGCAATAGAAGCAACCATACTAGATTGAAATTATTGTAACACATTTTATTTTTATTAAGGGATACCTTTTAATAACCATCATAGTAAAATTTCATAATTAGAAGTATACAAACTTTCTGGTGGTAAAGTTATAATTATGCACTAAATTACTAATTATCAAACTCTGTTTAAACTGTGTAAACGTTGGCTTTCTTGATAATTGGGCAAGTAAGGCAACCTATGTTTACAAAAATTAAGAATTATCCCGTTAATGTGCAATGTTTATATTAAGAAACACAGAGTCCCTGAATATATTTTCTAAATTAGAGAGCTAGGGCTTTATTTCCTGCAAGTCTTTTCTTACGATTGATTGCATATACTAATCATCTATGCTCGCAAACCGCAATAAGTGGTATTGGCAAATTGTTAATTGCTTGACATAAGTTGGTTTCCCTGCTTAAAGTAGATTTTAGGTGGGACGTAATGTCAGTCGTCAGTGATGACTAAGGGTGAAATTGTAGTTCAATAGGTTACTTATAAAACAAGGATCTTAATGCCGTTCCAGCTGGAAATTCCACAAGATATGGAGGAATACGAACAGGAGGTTTCTGTAGTTGATGTTTATGATATTGCTTCAGAGATAGGCAAAGAATTCGAGAAAATCATCGATGCCCATGGTCCTGAGGCTGTCACAAGCTTAATGCCTAAAGTAATAAGCGCTCTCGAGCATTTAGAGGGCTTGGCAACTAAAAATGAACGCGAAAATACCACTGTTCAAGAGCTGAAAGCAAGAATCGCCCAGCTGGAAAATGAGAAAATAGAAAAGGCCGAAGATCGCCAACGCTTTGAGAAGGTAGGCTTCTTAGAAAATGTGACAGGTCATTGACGTTTATGGTATGTGCAGCTCCCGGTACTAGCATCCTATTGAACGGTACCTGAGACTATCTTAGTGGCAATATTTCATTTGCGGTCTTTAAGAAGTTAGCAATAGATGTTGACAGGTCTACCGCCATGGTGTAGGGGAGAGCACTTGCGACTCGTTCATATGCGCAGATTTGATTCCAATGTCTTAGTTATTCCAGGTAGTAAAGTGCGGTGTAGCTGATAAATTATGCCATAATATTAAATTGAGCGTATCCGCATAATTTCAAAACTTGTAACATTAGAACCCTTGAGTGTATCTTATCTTCTGCAAATGGACAGCAGTTGCAATTTAAGAATTATTACTGTTATTATATCTTGATTGTTCTTAGTTATTATGGTTTGCGATTCATAGGTGTCACAGCTGACCTCTGTGATAGACTGGGAAGATAAAGTAACAATGGTTTTCCAATCTGAAAATGCAGCAAACCTTTTGCATTGCACTGTTGTCAGTCAGTTGTTTCACATATTGAAACTGAGAGACTATAGAGCCAAAAGTGTTTTTAATGTCATATACCACTGGAGAGCAAGAGGATTAATGACTTCATTGTCAGAAATCCAGCATTAGCTAACAACAACATTTCATTCCTAAGGTTCAATTTAATTTTTGTAATTGGCACTTAAGTCTGATATGTAATGAACCAAAAACTGTGACCAAAACAGCAGAGAGTAAAAGAAAATTAGACTCATTGTGAGCTGAGAATGTGGCAATAGTGAACAATCTGTATCCCAGTGACTTAACCTCATTTATCAGCCACCCCTCCGATGAAGTTGGATCAAAACTCAAATTTGCTTTCTGACACAAGTGCCACCATCAGTGTTTCCATGCATTGCAGGTTGGAAAGTACAGGGGGGGGCCATCCACATGATCAGAAATAGATGAGAGGTGGGGGTGTGTATATATATATATATGTTTACAGAATAAATGTTACAACCAGTAGAAATTCACAACATGCATTAGTAATGTGATACATTTTATTTCATTGAAATACCAACAACTTCTCACATTTGTGGGTTGCCAAACTGACAAAGTAAACAAAAAGACAAATAGCAATATTATTAAGCCATTAAACAAACGGAGTTTAGGTTTAACAGGGTCATATGATGATAGAATTAATAATGATATAGTTTTGTGGAATTAAAATTTTTTTGAATACAGATTATAAAACAAAAAATATTTTGTTGCACTTTTAAGGTCCAAGTAAGTGTGATCTAAGGATGTTTATGGAGCCACGTATAGTGGCTTTAACGATTTTCCTTATGTTGGTGGTTGGAAGTTTAAATTCTTTCCAAAAGTTCACAAAAAGGGCTGTGTCTTGGGCACCTACCATGAAACCAATAATCTCTATGCCATCTAGCTGGTATTTATTATAAAAGGGTATGTAGATAGTTTTTCAAATGGACTTCCATTGGTTGACTTAGATGGTACGCAAACCTTATGGTTGGATCAATAATAAATCCCCTTTTGCTGTCTTCTCGGTACGCTATAATGTCGATCCAACGTGTGTTGCCTGTTGTGGATAAGTCGCGGACCTCTTTGTATATCTTAAAGTTCTTTTCGTGCAGTTCTTCGGCGATGAGTGACGTGAATTTCTGAGTACTTCACCATGGGCCAGTGTTAATTTCTCTCTGCCACATCTATGACAGAGGTTTCCGTCCTGAGATCTACTCGGAACAGCACGTACAGCAGACACATTTGCAGTCATTTTTAATGCTTCTAGCCACTTACTTGAAGAGAGTCCAGGTGATGTCGAATCCAGTTGTTTGCTGGGGTGTATTCCTTAAACAGCTCTACACCTATCCCTTTTTGTGGTAAAGAGCACCAGTTTACGAACCCTTGTTTCTGCAGTTCTTGACAGATTTTTCTTGTACGTGGCAGCCCTTTGCTCACACTGGAGATGCTTGCAACATCTGTGATTTTGAGAGTCAGTAAACAATGTGTGGACTCAGAGGAGATATCCCTCAGTTTTGTGACATATACATTTTCAGCACGATGAAGAGCATTGCATGCGTTAATTTGTCGAAGATAAATTACCAATGCTGTTTTAAATAAACCAAGTCCTTTGAATTTCAAATCAGTATATTGCACACTGTCTGGTGTATCCGTGGGTAACTGCAAAATTTCTTTGAGACAACTCTTTATAATTTTGTTTGAGATATTCACAAAGTTGACCGGTACTTGCTTGATCTCAGCAGTTTGGAAAGTATACACAAGACTCGGACAGATAGCGTTATTTAACACAATAAATTACTGGTCGGCTTTGAGTAAAGGAGAAAATTCTAGTAATTCCAATTTACTGTGTAATACTTTCAAAGCAGAATTAGCATCAAATTTAAATGCACCATTGAAAGATACGCCGAGGTATCTAATTTCGTCTGTATCATTTATAGTGTTGATTTTGATATTTTCATCAATATTTAGCATCTTATTTATTAGCTATCCCTTCTCAATATATATTCCTGTGCAATTTGTGTTAATGCAGTTGCAGCTTCTTTATTTTTTCTGATTATGACTATGTCATCTGCAAATCCCATGATGCTGAGGGGCGACACTTCTGTGCGTACTGATTTACCATATTTCTATAGCAGACTTTGTTCAGTTAGCTCAGCCAAAATAAAATTGGTAGCTCAGTTGTAAAGTGTTGGTGATAATGGCGATCCATGCAAAACTCCTCTTCGTAACTGAACAGGTTTTGTTTTACCTAAAGATGTCTCGACTTGTGTAGTATGGTCTCTAAATTTAACGTAAGGTTTTTTTAGTTTAGAGGGAATAGATTCGGCAGACAAAGTTGGATACAATATTGTCAAAAGCTTTTGAAACATCTAAGAAAACCACAGTCGTATCTTGTTTTTCTGCTTTAGTTGTGTTTAAGACTCCTCGAAGCACTGATGTGTTAATAAGACAGCCAGGCTAATTGTTAAATCCTCTGTGGCGGGGATTTATTATAAAAAATGATGGTTAACACATATTAGCGTGAATATAGCATCAAATGGAGCATTGTTTTTGCTAAAAGGTGGAAAGTTTGTTAGAGCAGACGCCACTCTTTTCTGCAGGGGATGTGGTCGTAGAATGGAATGCATAAACCAACGTACTTTTATTACAAACACATTTATTAGTTATTTACACTTCTCGTTACAGTTTCAGCTAGTTAATAACTGTTAAAATTGGATAGCGTCCGTGCTGTTTAAAAGTTTTGGTGTAATTCACATATTCACACGCCATCAACAATTATACGTCCTTACACTTTGAAGTCACAGACGCTAGTGAAAGTAGTTTCTGAGCGTCCTATGACGCAACACCGCCATTCTTATGTATTCATCCGCGCAACAGTTCTCATTGGTCGAACTCAAACAGTTGAGAAGACATTGTCTATTTTGAGTATTATCAAAAGAAATAAGTCCCTGATACACCCAAATTAAAAGAATTAGAAATTTACACACTCTCACAAAAATATTTACATGGACAATCTTCTATTAGTCAATATTCTGTCTCACCTCTTTGGTGTTCATTTAAAGATAGAAATGAACATAAATGTTGATTGAGTACCCTTTCAATAATACGTCTTAGCACTGAACAGATAGTTATCAACCTCCAATTTGATAAACACTTAATATCGCCCTTCTTATGGATTAGCACAGTGCGAGTTAATTTCAGCCATTCAGGTACGCTGCCTATTGGAAGCATTTGGGTTGCAATTACAAATAAAATTTCACACGCCATGTCGTCCCTCACAACTCTTACCAAAACGTGGTCGGGCCCTGGAGCAGTATCTACTGCAATACGCCGTGCCGTGTTTGCAATTTCTTCTTTTGTGATGATGGAGTTGTAAGTTTCATCAAGCTCTGTACGACAAATTTCAGTAAGTTCATGTTGTATGCTGGTATTTTCAGTGGAAAATATTGAGTAGTTTTCAAATATTTTGTTAAGCTCAATCTTACAATTTTTGGTGTCCGATTCCAATACTCTACGTACCGCCTTTCTTCTCTGATTGTAAAACTGAAATTGTGTAACTTGATAGTCGTACTTGTATTTTCTCTGGTTATGAGCTCCTTCTGTTGCATGTTGGGGATTTGATGTCTTACTGTACGTTTTACCGTGATCTGCAAGGCGTTGTTTCCTTCTAGCTATGCAGTACTTTGTAGCAGGGTGTTTCAGGCCAGGAAGGAGGTGAATGGAACTACTCAGATATTTTGAAAACTCATTTATGAATGTGTTGAATTCAGAATTGTTTTCAATGGCCGGTTTAGAAAATTTGTTCTTCCTTTCACGTAATTCCGATTTAAAATTAACCTCTTCACTGCGATCATGATGTTCATTAGAAACAGTGCCCTTTTCAGATACCACTGATTGAGAACCAGAATGTTTGGTTAAGAGTTGTGTATGGTGTATTTGAGGATGTGAGCGACTAATGTGAATTTTTACACCTCTTTCTGCTTGGAAATATCTGCCACAGTGTGGGCATTGCATTCTATTTTGATCTAAATCAGTATAATATAGAATTAACTATTTTCCTTTCCTGCATTGACTTATGTTCAATAATGCAGCCTTCTAATCTGTGCTCATAGCGTTAATGAACTCTGTAGCGATTTACAGCTTTTAGCGTGAAATAGCAGATGAATAATTGCTGAATTAATATATATATATATATGTGGTTATGAATACCTGCAGATATTTGTGTAGCCTGATGGTGCTCTTCTTTTGTTATAATTTTTAAAAACTGAGGAGCTTCTATATCCCTCGTTGTACCTAGACTCATGGCCTACTATATACTGTGCCCACATTTAGTATCCATAGATATATTATTTATTCATTTATTTATTTTAAAGGATTGGGACAGAAAGGATAATTTGCACATAAAAAAACACAGATCTTTCTTGTTCTTTTTTTTTAATGTTCCATTTATACGCTAGTTTTAACATATAAGTAATATTGGCAGCTTTTTACCATAGAACAATTGCTCAAGAGCAATGATGTTCATTCCCTTTCGAGTGGTTCTAATATTTGGGTTGACATTTCTTTGGTATATTGCATTAAATTCACATGATCCACGCAACCATTTATACTGGGAGAGCAAGCAACCTCTGAATGGGCTGTACAGTGTTTTGCCTGTTAGCATCCTCGGTAGTCATTGCCACCTGCCGCTATCATAGAAAGGTGCTGATGAAACCATACAACATTTTTAAAACTACTTTTAAAGGCTTTACTGACCAACTTTATGAAAAAAAATGCTGAAACAGGTAACACAGTCCATGCATATATTTTTGGCACATCTTTAGGAAACCATCCATCACTTGCTGTAATCATTGGAAAATGCTGGCAATTTCCTGGCAGTTATTTTGTTTTATTTCTTCCAGGGTGTGGGGATTGTCTTGTACACTTTGTTTTACCTCAGGGATAGAAATCACTTATTGGAGCTCTGATAAACCTTTCTACACTAATGGAGCACCATACACCAAATTTTTCATCATTAAGGGTTATTTAATGAACGATATTAGGTTCTGAGTTACAGGGCCAATTTTTTTCTAGTCAACAATTGACGACTGTGCATACATGATTATAATTTTGCACCATATTTTTAGAGAACAGACAGGGAGTATGATTTTGCCTTTTCTCAACAGATTCTGCAAGTCAATCTTTCGATGAGAACAATTGAAATTATGTTTCAGGACAGAATTATTAATAGAGATTTGTGACTCCCCTCAGTCCCCCGACCTAACCCCCTGTAATTTCTAGCTCTGGGATAACTTAAAGCATAAAGTGTACAAGACAATCCCCACACCATGGAAGAATTAAACAAAATATCCACTAGGAAATTGCCAGCATTTCTCAATGATAGCTACTGCAAGTGATGGATTGTTTCCTAAAGAGGTGCCAAAAATATATGGACAACAATATGGCCAGTTTCAGCAGCTCCTTTCATAAAGTTGGTAAGCAAAGCCATTAACATGCAGCCCATTCAGAGGTTTTTTGCTCTCCCGGTACTTTCAGACTCTAGGGTGGACTAAAGAAAATTGCCACTTTCCAGCCGGGAATTGAACCCAGAGTCTGTGATGTCTTCATTTATTATTTTAAAGGAAGAAATTCATAACAAAGCACATCAGTAATGTGAAACATTTGTCATTATTTGAAGTGCATGTAAAATATGTTACAACATTTTGAGTTAAGCAAGATATCACATCATATATGCACAACTTTCAGCGAGGGTTAACCTATTATTTGTATAATCGTTATTTGCAGAAAGCCAAAGTATAACTAACTCTAATTTGGTTACCATTCATTCAATAATTGTGTAACCAGAATTTATAGTAGTGTGATGTGTTTACTAGCTTTCTAATGAGATCCCAGGACCCTTAAAATATTAACATTTGGGCTAAGGTATAACTACATCCATTTGTAAAAGTGTAGAAAGAGTTGCGTAGAGATATAGTGTTATAAATATCATATTATTGATGGCACACACACACACACACACGCACGCACGCACCCCCCCCCACCCCCCACGCACGCACACCCACCCCCCCACGCACACACACACGCACCCACCACCACCACACATCACACCACCACCACACACACACCCACCGCAGCCCCCGCGCACCACACACATATATGAGGGCTATTTTCTTTTCAAGGTTGCAAAACCAAAACCACAGTGAAAATAAAGAATATTTTATTTGCAACATTTGGCTACATGTTACTTCTGTACATAGTTGCCATGCCACTGTAGACATTTTTCATTGTGTGGTACCAACTTTCCAATCCCCTCGTCATAGAAGGCAGCTGCATGAGCTTTAGTCACTTCGGTCCTGATGGTATACAGAGCTGACTTATAAATTTTGGGAAACGAATCACTTAACACAGAAATTGTGAACCAATGATTTTCTCGAAGTGCCTGATACACGGTGAACAAAATCATTGGTTGACATTCTCTTTCTTTCCTTACTGCTTACAGCATGAACATCTGTATGTCCTGCTTCCAAGTTCCTGCACCATAGCTGAACTTTGCTGTCATTCACAAAAGTTTCACCATACACATCACTCAGTCAATGAATTTTGACTGCATTGCACCCCTCTGCATAAAGAAATCAAATTACAGCACGCACTTCACATGTGGTAGGAGACTACTGTTTTGGGCATGTTTAAGTGCTCACTGTGCACTCAGAACTGACAAGTGTGGTGTGACATGATCAACGGGCATATTGAGGCACTGCACAACACACCTGCATAAAGTTTCAACTGATTGTCACTGTAGTTTTGGTTTCACGACCAGTCAAACCCTGAAAATAAAAATGGCCCTCACATATACATTAAACATTGAATAGATTATTTTTCTCTGTGGTTCAAACTGAAACCAAAGAATTTAAATTTTCTGTCTTCAAAGGGGCTAGATTCATTTTATTTTTGTGAATATTGGGATATTTGATCCATTTTTGCAAAATTGCAACTTGCAATATTAGAGATTTACAAGATTACTGTTCTGTAGGGTAAAGAGAAGAATTCAGCATAAGAAGTCTTTGAGACCATCTTATCATTGCAACACTGGATAAGTGTGCTAGTTCATAACAGGAAGTTGTGCATTATTTAACTCAGCTGGTTGGCTGAACAGAAAGTTAGCTTAGGCAAGGTCATCTCTTAGTAACAGGCCTGGATATGCGATTTGTGATGTCACAACGCGAGGCCAATGTTCCAACCAATTCATACGGAATAAACACATGGTTTGCAGCATTAATTTATATTTTCACATTTCATATTAAAAGTTAATGTGTGTTAGTATGTTAGTGGAAAACATGCTTTGCATAGTAGTTAATGGCAGAGCATGCTTCTTACCTTCTCAATGCGAATATATCTCCAGTTTATTTTTATTTTTTTGCCTGTAGATACTAAACTATCTTGTTTAATAATGCAGTAGTTTTTCAAGAGGATGTTGGTTATTACTTTTATTATTTTCCTCAAAGTAGCAGATTGGTAACTCGCAATCACTAGCATTACAGTCAGCACCGATATAATTAATGTCACATGTCTCAGCACCTAAATGTAGAATTAAGTTTCTCTGGTTTTCTACTTTAAGAAATTCTTGTTCATGTATCTCAACAAATTTACTACTTTTTCGTGATCACCAAGCATTTTTACCTTCTCTGATAAATATTTTAAATGCAAGAGTTTCTATCAAGACTAAGGGGTTGAGAAAGTTGTCCGAGGTAATCAGGATGGGGTAAAGAAAGAACATTGGAATCATGTAACTGCCTGTAAGCTGCTGGGTGAGAAAAATAAATTGAGCATGCCCATAACAGGGTATCGGGCGTATATTTAATTGACTTTTGACTGACCAATTTTACCTGCTCTTCTAGGAAGTTAGTTTTTAGATGCTCTGTGGAATCTTCGTTCATGTCCTCCCAACATTCCTTTAAAATGTTGATGGCCTGAAGTAGTTTATGTTCTGTTTGTTCACTTGCTATTGTGAACCAAAGGAGCATCAAATTTAGACCATTTATCCAATATCATTTGTTTACCAAGAATCCATTTAAACTTACTATTAAAAAAGCAGTTAGTAGTGAAGGTGTGTGTAACTAAGTGACTCAAAATAAAAAACTCAAACTTCCTATTGGGTATTACAATTTTACCCTATAGAACCTAAATAATAAAATTGGAATTAATTTTTAATGCTGCTACAATTTTAGGAATTTCTTCAGTATCAATTTTCACAAAAATTACATCGTTTTCTTTTATGATGACAGTGAATCCCTCTAATTTCATGTCACTAATTGTATTTTTAAAGCTTTGAAATTCAACAATTTTGTCATCTTTGAGTCATTTACAAAATGCTGCTGCATCCTTTTCCAACATTTCCCCTCTTCTTTCTTCTGGATCCCTGTGTTTGAGTGCTGGTTCGGAAGTCAGGTAGGATGGTAAATTAGGAAACAGCTAGAGGCATGCATCTTCAGTAAGTTTAGGAGTTGTTCTGGGTACTACAAAACACTTCCATAATTTCACGTAGTAGTAAATTCCTTCACTATGTGCTGTTCAGAAAAATGTTCAATACATACTACAGTAGCAATGCCTTGTTCATAATTATCCCTGTGAAAAGCACGTAGCCACTGCTCTCTCCTGTGTGGATCCTTTGGAAACGAAAGCACTGTAACCTACTTTTCTACACTTGTTTTATAGTTTGAGGTATAGCCCGGCACACTACATTTCCTAGGCATTTTGTATTAAAAACTACATCACTTTGTAATTCGATTTTTTGTTCACTTAATTGTTTACTGACACATTGTAAGACACAAGCAACTTCTTAGCGTTCCAACCATGCACTGATATGTTGCATCCAGATGGTAATTATTATTTATTTATGCCAACAAACTTACTGAAGGTTAATTAATCCTGGGACATAAAGTACTTGCAATAGTAAGTCACCATTGGGGTAATTGTCTCTGATGTGAGACTGCCTTTGTGGTATACCAGGAGAAATACGAACTGGTTTGAGAATTCAATGCCATTCTAGCACGTTGTCACAGTAGCTTAATGGTTAGAGCACCCACCTAGTAAGCAGAGGGTCTGTGGTTCAAATCTCAGCTGTGGCATTGAATTTTTAAGTTCCAGTTCTACCTCTCAAGGTAGTTTGTTTTTAACACACATGTGGTGAACACATGCAGTTTTCATATCTTCAGTAAGACATATGTATGAAGCAGTGGTGCAGAGGCTGGCAGCTAATGGCTGGAGATTAGGTTATACTAACTGTGGATGTTTATGTGGCAAATGTGCATTGGTCATTGCAAAGGTTACGTCACTCTTGCGTGAAATACCTCTTGCGTTATTAATACCACTATTCCATATTGAATTTAACAATGTGATACTAGTAATTGCTAAACCTTTAGGAAAGCATAATTTATAATGTGAATTTATGCTCCACTACAAAATGAATGTGCAATGGTTTACATGTTTGGTCCGATAAGTGTGCAATTCTCTTTCATTTTTGATATACCCAATTTAAAATGGGACTAATGTGCCTTATGCAATCACGTACCTACATCTAAAAAAAGGAACGTGTATAGCATGATACAGGAGCTTTTGGAATAACTTTTGCTTCCAACAATTACTCCAAGTTTCAACAAGAATCTTATGAGTGCCACAGAATTTGAGTTGGTGCAATACAAAGTTTGACAGGATGTGCATTAGCATGTGTGAAAGATATCAAAGTATTTCAAGAAATATAGGTAAACAAATTTGACACTGGTGTTCGCGCCACAGTCACGTACTAAACAGTATTTATGTGGTAGCTTTAGAAACAAAAATGGTCATACTTTTAATAACTAACATTTATTAGCAGTAACAAGTATGCAAGAACAGTGAGGTTAATTTGAATTAAGAGTTTAGAGCAAGTATTCAATACATGTAGTCACTCTGCACATCTTTTGCAGATTCAACAAAAATAAAACAGTTGCACGGAATTAAGTAAACATTCAGTGCGATGTACACCGATATACAAAGAAAGTAAACACAGCTGATGCTATGTTGTCAGTTCTACCAGAACTAAGAAGGCAACAAATTGTGGGTTTCTTAAATTTAATTTACACAAAAACCATTTAATCTAATGAAGTATGGCAAAGGAAAACGTTGTCGCTTAATCAATTTTATATAAATATGCCCATAAATCAAGAACCTTTAATCAATAACAATTCAGCCAGGTGATAATTTTTTTGATAAAAATATTGTTTTCTAGAAAACTATAAACTTTTCAGCTTTTTGGTATTAGACTTTCTTGTTATTCACAATAAAAATTCTGTGTTAAAGTCTGATGGATTATTTCACTTTTGCTCCGTATATGTTTACTTCATTTCAGTCTTGCTGTTCTTTCATGAATAAGTTCATCACCAGACTAATTGAGACTTTTTACGCTATACATTTGAGCCTCTCCATCCTTGCACTAATACATCCACCACAACATTAAACTAGAAATGTTAGTACTATACACATATTTGAGAAAGTAGCTCATTTTAATGTTGTTAGCTAATGCTGGATTTCTGACAATGAAGTCATTAATCCTCTTGCTCTCCAATATTTTTCATTGATATTGAAGAGAGCATTAGCAGTAATAGTAACCGCCTTTTAGAGAGCACCATATTTTTATGTTTTGGCAGTCACATCGCTCTCTCACAACCCCCAGAATGTCTGGAGGACCACACCTGTCATTGGTTTACGGGTCTCACCAACCTGACCGGGAGAATTATCAAAATAAATTCACCGACCATATCCTCTGATTACCATTCAGAGAACGTATTACATGCCATGACAGGTCAGCATGTTAGGGGTTAAGATTTTATAGAGAAATGGAGAGGTTGGAAAAATAAAGACTCCCTAGCCCTCAGGAGCCCTTATAGCATCGGGGTTGGAAGAGAACAAGAGATGACCAAGTTAAGGTCAGATAGAAAAGTTACAGTGAGGAGTAAAACACCAGTAAGTGGAAGTAATGTTCTGCTCAGCTTGGGTACCTTGTGGTCACTGTTCACATATCCCCTAGACGGAGACCCCTGAGTCTTCATTTTAATGTAATATCATGTATCATTAAATGCACAGCTTCTTTCACTATACACTATTACAAACAAATAACACTAAAGGAAAATAACATTTGGAACTGTAATTTATTTCTTTTGTCCTCGACATGGTCTTCATTCAGGTATACAGTATGTTAACAAAGAAATCTCATTCATCTTAAGGGCCTACATTTGCAGTTTCTTTGAAAGCACGTAATATCTGAAAACAAATGCATTTTAATACTGCTTATTTTCCTTTTAAGCAGTTGTAGATTATGTTTTCTTACTGAGCATTTTCCATGTTGTTCAGGAGAAATTACATATAAAGTATATTATTTAGACTGAGGGTGAAACTTTTTTCAAACCACATTCTGGCCAATTCAGTGTCTCATTTGGCTGGTTTCACTTTACTACTAGCCTCAGTGTAAGCTACCCTGCTGTCATTCTGCTGTTCTCTTTTAACTAGAGGGCATCAAAAGTGCATCAGCTAAGGCAATGTATGGTAATTTCAAACATTTCAAAACAGAACTTAGTTACTATAAGATCTTTAATAATATAGTAACCTATTCCACAGGCGATCTCCATTGTACAATAGAACAGAGTCACTGGGGAAATTTTGCCATCAGAGGTGCACTAAAATTTGTACCTTATTGTTTATGCTGGACATGTTGAGCTTCTTCTCTGAAATAGGTAGCATATTTTGTAAAAAAATCTTGTTGCTTACTCACCTAAGCTCATCAGTAGGAATTCATGTGACTTCTTACATTATTCCTGTTGTACTCGAGGGTTGCTTGTGCCGAATGGGTGTGCCACAGGCAACTTTGCTCCTACATAAATTATACACATAAAGCATGCATAACACTCTTACCTTATGGAAGATGCTGGAAATGTCATTCACCTTCGGCTAAACAAGCATTATATCGGGAGAGCACATTCTGATTCACACAATTAAGTAGGAATGTTTCCAATTTAATTTCTAATATTTAGTTTTAGTTCTTCCAATGTATAGGATTTGCCTTGTAAACTTTGTCTTTCAGGTTACCCCACAAGTAAAAATCACACATAGGTTCCTGTGCCCCTTGACAAGTCATGGTCCTACGCACTGGTCCTAGGGGTTGTAAGTCCTACATAAGGGAAGGGTAATCAGGCAAAGAAAAAAAAAGTTTGAAGATAGAATGATTAGTGTATTGTATAGCTCTCTTACTCCCCGATCTAACAGTGTAACTGTGTAATTTTTACTTGTAGGTTAACCTGAAAGACAAAGTTTATGAGACAAATCCTCATACATCGGAAGAACTATAACAAAATAACAGAAATGAGATTGGAAACATTACAGTGGCCCAACTTAAGCATGTGAGTCAGAGTGTGTACTGATAAAATGCTTGTTTAGCCCAGGGTGGAAGACATTTCCAGCATCTTGTATAAGGTAATAGTGTTATACATGCTTTATGCACAGAGTTTATGTTGGAGCAAAGCTAGCTTTGGTTCACCCAATCACGCACAGGCGAAATGCTGTGCACCCATTAGGTTTTAAATGAAGGATCCCGTACTGCATTTTGTGTTTGTACAATTTAACATGAAACATAATTACGAATTGAAGTTGGGATGAAGTGTGAATACTACAATACCACTTCACTGCTACATTTATTGCATCAGAAGTACAGATATTGTGGTCCTTATCTTATTCTTCAATGGTTTACCGTCTTCTTTGTAGAACTTACAGCCCCAAGGACAGTAGCCTGTCAAGGAGTAAGCAAACTTTGGATCATAGCATATTCAGGATGGGCAACCAGCTAATTGTTTGGTGAAAGAGAAGGAAATTAATGTAGTAAATGTAGTGATGAAAGGGATGATAGGAAAATTCACATATCAAATTAATTCAACCCAGCCATTACCTATTCACTGAGGAAAGCCAGGAAAGAACCGTTGGTCAGGTTTGACAGTCCTAGTGCTCTGAACATGGGATCTACCAAATGTGAGTCACATGTTGCCATGGTGCTACCTCGCTTGGTTGTTAATTTAAAGAAATTTTTTATTTTAAAGGAATTGGAGCAGATTGAGGATCACTGGCGACAAGAATCTCGTGATTTGGTTGCAATGGTTACACGGCTACAAGAAGAGAATCGCAAGCTCTCATCTTCCTTGGCTGAGAGACAAGATTACTCACCAGAAGGAGCAGGTGAGAGTTGAATTATATTACAATTTCCTGGTTTCCAGTGGTGAAATTTATTCAAACTAAATTTAAAGCTATTTTATTTGTTGTATTTCTCCTACCAACACTTCAGGTTCAGAAAGAATGGCATTCAATCCAAAAATTGAACATGCAATTTCAATAGAAATACAGGTTTTGAAACTAATACCAAAAAGATATGCATAGGGAAGTGAGATACAAAGTGAGTACTCTGTAATTTAATATCCTTTAACTGAAGAGCTCATATGAAATGATAAATCAGTGCCTGAAATGAATGTTTAGAACTAGCTTGCACTTCTTTGTGGGAATGCAGGAGGAAAACCTTGCAATTAACTTCTCTAGGCAGCATGTCCCAGTTGATGTAAACTCAGGGCATAGTTCTTTATAGAGGTCCAACTGTTACAGCAGGTATGGCAACTTTCCCTGGAATAAGCTCATCTTTTATAAAGAAAGCAACATAAAACTTCAGTTTTACAAACATTTCTGACTTAATTAAATTACTGATTATTTGTCATGCCACTATTTTTAACTTTAAAACACCAGATTAGACTTTTAATGGTTGTGAGGTGTCTGTCAAAGGTGTATTGGAATTATTGGAATGGTGATACAAATCCGGTAATCCTTCTGGTAGGGTAAAGGAAAATTCTGGAGAAACTGTATCAAAGTGTCATTTACTGATTAAGGATTCAACCTTAGACCAACGAATAAGAGCTGGACATTCTCACTCAAGACAGTGAAATATGTATACAAGGTGTCCACAAATGTATACACTTCTGTTCACTAACAGAGTCCCCGAGAGGAACCTCTGTTTGGAACCAGAGCGACAAGGACAGTGAATGTGCATGACAGAGGATGCATGCTACACTAGGAATAAAACTATTCAAAAAACATGTGCCTCAGTGGCCATGCCTAATTGTGAACAGTTTTGCCTTTCTTACACATACTACACTATTTGATACTTTTTGCAAGAACAAAATTGCGCAATGTACACAAATACAATTTGCTAAGTATACTAAAACAGAGAAGATATTCTTCGCAAAGGTAAGAGGCCCCAAATGTTGGCCATATGTTTTTGAATGGGCTGTAACTGAGATGTGCTGCGTACCATAAACAAGGATGGGTAGGGTGTCGAACATGTGTCTAATCAGCAATTTCCTCCCCTGCACTTCATTCCTCTGGGACTTACTTTGCTGCCCACCTTGGTAGCGTGTCTGCCTCACGTTCAAGAGGTTGCGAGTTTGAATCTTGCTTAGGGTAAATTATCCAGGTAAAAGGTTTTTTTTTCCGATGTTTTCTCTTATCCTGAGAAGACGAATGTCAGGTAATTTACAGCTCCATGGACCTCGGGCTCTACTCTAGGAACATAGCTGTAAAAAAAGTGTAAAATAAAACAGGAGGCACAAATCTTATTGAAATTTGAATCATTTCTCATCCTGCTGTTAATGTTCACCAAGACCTGGTGAACTGGTTTTGTATAAGCTTGCAGTCTTCCACAAAGTCCCTTAAGCCAGCTAACCATTATAAATTAAAGAGGGACTGAATAGCAAAATGACAGATTGGTCTCCGTCCGTTTGGACAGGTATGGGTGCAGACATTAGCAGCAGGCTAATAAGCACTGTGCAGGAGAATGTGAGACTGATGTCTGGCTAGCAGACGTAAGAAGAATCATTACATTTAGATGAGAATTCAACATTTTTATCTTCAGTTTTTCTGTAGAATAACCATTATGAATTTATTTCAGGTGTTCTTGAGCTTATAGCCAGGTTGAAGTTTGATGAAATATTATGTTTCAGAGATGTAGATCATCCCCATCTTCAGAATTATTGCAGCCGGGGTGTTCAGCATGCACTTGGATATAAGCAGTAGTCACTCTCTCTTCCTCCCACATTTGTGCAAGCACCATAGCTGCGGCAGTAGATAGGGACTTCTTAGCATATCTGTCACTCAGGCATCCTGCAGACAGACAGTTCACTATGTTATACCTAATTCTATTTGACCCATCTCCTTATGGTTATTTATGTGAATCCTACTTTAGATTGTTCATTTAAAGACCTTTTAGCAATGCTTTAGTGAGAGCATTTGCATAAAAGGCAATGAAAATCAGTCCTTCCTATATTTTGCAAATTTTAAGCAACAATTAAATAGTTGGTGCAGATCTCACAACTGCATGATCTAAAATATCTTAACACAATTCATTTTAAAAAATTACTGATGTTAATTGTGAATTTATTTTATGTGAAGAATGAAATTTAGGAAAATGTTAAATCTCCTAGGACAAATACATGTTGCTATCAGAGTTTTCACATTATGAAGGCACAATGGCTCTTAAATTAAGTTTTTTTTAAATTAAATTCTATATTGTCAATAGACTGCAATACAGTTTCTGACATGACGGCGTCGTGGCCGAGCGGTTAGCGCGCTCGCCTACCACCTAGGCGGCCCGGGTTCGATCCCAGGACCCGCATGTGGTATTCATGGTGGACGAAGCGGCGTCAGGGTGGGTTTTCTCCGGGTTCTCCGGTTTCCCCTGCCATCTCATTCCACCGGTGCTCCATCTTCATGTATCATCAGTGTCACCGCCTGCGGTGCCGTAGTAGTAAAAGCGGGCGTTAAACACTACAACAACAACAGTTTCTGACATTGTCTTATGGAGAATCAGCGCAGCATTGCCACGTATGTTGTGCCACTGTGATTACCGCGTTTTTGCTCACAACCAGGTTTATTATTATTAATCATCATCATCATAATCATCATCATCATCATCATCAAACACCTAAGAATTGCTCGCCACTTTGAATAATGTTTTAAGACCAGTGGATAACCCTGCCAAAAGCGCTTCTTTAGGAGTTTTTATTGTCCTATCCTTCCAAACTTTTGATATAGTGTGCCCTACATTTAACCAACTTTCATTAAGGTACACGATTTTCCTTCCCTCTTTCCTGAATTGTTTTATTTTCCATAAATAGGAATGCTGCCAAACTATAATATTATTTCTCTCAATCATAAGCGATTTATTTCCTCTCTTTTCAAAATCAACTCCCATTTCCTTCACTAAGCGATAATAGGTTGAATCTTTAAAATTTAGCAAGTCCTTATCCTCATTTACCTTTTTCAATACGGACAGAATTGTAGGGGGAATATTTTGAAACAGAAATTAATGAAATTTGCGTCGTATAGAACTGCGTACAAAATCATTATATTTCACCTTCCTGCTGGTTTTGTATGTATGTACCGTTTGTCTTCTTTTCCGCGGTGTAGTGATGGGAGCCTTTTTACATTCTTTTTTAATCTAAAAAATGTACGCCTACTCACAACAGTCGCCTTATAAAGTTTACTAACAATAAACTAGTCACTGTGTACGGGGTTCTTTTCCTTTAAATAATCATACACCCTAAGAATTGTTTTTTGCTCGCATCTTTTAATAATTTTGCCTTTTCATCTGCGATCCATTGCACACTAATCACTTAACTGCAATGCACACAATTACCAGAGAACTTGCAAAACTCGCTCACATCTCAAATTCCCGAAACCTATTGAAAACCTCCTCTAAAGTACAATCCCTTATCGGCCCTTCAACTGCCACACATCTGGTTTCCGTCATCTGCAAGACAGGAGAACCAGGTGTTGTTGGCCGTGTGCTTTGCGCTCTAAAAACATTTGCCTTTAAATGGTGATTTATGGATGGCTTGTTACTGGAGATGTTCTATATTTATATAAAAAATAATTTCTATATTTCCTTGACAACTTTGACGCTGGAAGTTTTTACGTGGACTTACAGAACGATAATTAGCCAGCGATGAAATTTTCCACTGTATAAACAAAGAATCCTAACACTTTGTTTTAAACTTTATTTTTTTTTTAAATATGTTTAGACATTGATATAATCTAAATACTAACGTGGCCTATAAAAGCAAGCAAATAATCCAGATTTTTTTCATGGCAATTATTTCGGTTTAAAACCGTGTTTAAACGTGCGGAGCGAGAAAGATGTTAAAAAATCTGCTTTCAACAAAATTTTACATTTTATTTTAAAAAGTGTACAATTGCATAAAAGGTTTATCGTGCATACCATAGTATTCTTCGACACATTTTACACTGAAATGCATGTTCATACTTTCTCTTAGTCACATTTGAAAACACGCAAATTTGGCAACGGCGCACCTGATTCTTCCATAAGAATAACATGGTTCATAAGAGCCCGTTGTGCCTTCATAACGTGAAAATAGCTATAGCTGAATCAAAAGGACTAGAGAAACGATTGATGTACGTACAATCATCTGTCTCACTTACAAATTAAATACTATTAGTGAAGTCAATTTCACTCATTGACCAATCGCTCCCTCTTGCCAGGTGAGGAGCTGCGTGTGAGGATAGATGTCAAAAATAATCAACTCGTACCAGAGTGCTAGAGCGAGGCAGAGACTCTGGTCAGAAAGATACTGCAGTATCTTCTGAGACATTGGTTTTTGTCCACCTGGCTATAGGCTTGGGAATGCCTAGAATGCACATGTTGCAAAGCAAACCTAAAGATCTTCTTTCATACTGAATCTGCATTCCTATGCTGTTTCTGTTGTTTTTTGAAACAGATAATCATACAATTTAGTATCCATCTATATGTAATTGTATGGCCTACTTCATTTTCCGTGTATTCTATCCAGATACCTACTTATGAGAACTGTAGAGAATCCTTAAGGAGATGGGATAGATAATTTACACACCTCCACAACGGGATGTTCTATGTGAGTTGCAGTTTATAGACCAAGCTAATGAGAAATAAATCCTATATTTCAGCTCAGGCACTGAGTCCTGAAGTTGATGTTGCAGTGTTACAGAGGCTAAGAAATTTGATTGATCAACAGAGAGATGACATCAGAGCTAGAGACAGAGAATTGAATTCCAAATCAGCTGATTTAGAAAACGTGAGTATATTTTGTTGCACATTGAGATGTAGTAACCATTTAGCTCTGTACTTTAGAAACTGTTTTATTTTTATCATTGAAGGCTTCAGTAAAGTGATACTTTTTATTATACATAATTATTAGAGCCCAGATGTTACGCAGAATGTCTTTTTTATTAATAAATCAAAAGTTACCTAAATGTAATCATGTTTTAAGGTGTTTGTAAGGTTTGGATCCAGTTTTTATTTTGTATATTTTAGTTTTTTAAGTTCTAGCTGCATGTTTGAACTATAAATGTGTATTACCCTTTTTAAATCAATTATAATCTTTATCAATTTATTTTCGATTTTTCTTATATTGAGGGAACTCGATGATGGACGACATTCTTTGCGTTGGAATGTGATCATCTTATATTATAAAGTTTGCCACTTTTAGGGATTCACATTTTTGTTTGCAAGTGAGTTCCCAGGTATCAGGAAGTAGTATGGGGTAAATATTTTGGCAAATAGTGATGGTCAGTCACTCTTATGTGAAAGAATAATTTATAACATTATAAGTTCAGGCAAACATTAAAAAGCAAACTTCACAGTTCTATTAAATTTGGTTCTTAACTGATGGAACATATAAGGTTTCTTAAAACATAATTTATCAATCAGCACAAGTCTGAATCTGCTCTCACTTCAAAGAGTGGAATGTTCAGGGCTACTTCCAACAGCCATTGTTACAGCTTTCATTTTATTTGTACAAATCATTAGTTGATGTTGACAGAGTGTAACTCAAGAAGATTTACAGCAGCACCTTGAGGTAATGTGGAAACATGAAAATGTATAATTATTATTTATTTATGAAAATGTATAATTTGTATGGCTTTTAAACCAATAATTATTGGTTGCCTTTTTAAGTTTTCATTGTCTTTTTATTTTTTTGTTACATTTCTTGCTTGCCTATTTTGATTATTGTAAATATTTGAACTTAAGGGCTCTAATGATTGCCATTATATCACACGATCAAAGCCCCTGCTGGTTTCAAAATAAACATATAGATGTCATAGTTCTATTTGAGTTATGAATTTCGATTTTCTGCCAACAAATCAGCTTAGCAGGTTCCTATCACTACCATCAGAGACCTCCACCATTAATAGTATGCTGTATAACACATTGTCTACATTTATTAGTCAGCCAGTTATAACTGAAGAAAAGAACAAATGTTCGTGAAACATGTCCTAAATAAATAATTACCATCTGAAGGCTATTTAATCCCTGGACATAAACTACTTAAGATAGTAAGTCACCTGTGGACTAATTGTCTCTGATGTGAGACTGCCTTTGTGGTTTATCAGGAGAAATACGAATCACAGCTTATGTGTTTAAAAACACCAACAGTAAGTTTGTTGGCATAAATAAATAATATAATTAGCATCTGAAGGTTATTTAATCCCTGGACATAAACTACTTAAGATAGTAAGTCACCTGTGGACTAATTGTCTCTGATGTGAGACTGCCTTTGTGGTTTATCAGGAGAAATACGAATCACAGCTTATGTGTTTAAAAACACCAACAGTAAGTTTGTTGGCATAAATAAATAATATAATTAGCATCTGAAGGTTATTTAATCCTGGGACATAAAGTACTTGCAATAGTAAGTCACCATTGGGGTAATTGTCTCTGATGTGAGACTGCCTTTGTGGTTTACAGGGAAAAATACGAACTGGTTTGAGAATTCAATGTCATTCTGGCAGGTTGTCACAGTAGCGTAATGGTTAGAGCACCTACCTAGTAAGCAGAGGGTCTGTAGTTCAAATCCCAGCTGTGGCATTGAATTTTTAAGTTCCAGTTCTACCTTTCAAATAATAATGTCTTGATATATTCAAAGAATCTTGAACATATCTTTAACAAGCACATGCAAGAAATTTGTATGTCACATATGCAACAACTGTTGGAAAGGTAGTCCACTGTGTTCTTGAAATATGCTCCAACAGTAATACTGTAAGGAAGATTTTACTACAGAAGCACAAGGTGCATCACCTCATAATGCATGGTCTTGCACTTTATGTTAAAAAGAAGCTTATCTTGAAACTTCATGAAGTTGATCATATAGTCGAGATTTGGCGAATCTCTGAGTAAAGTTTCACAGAAAGAACAGATGGATATCCATATTCAGTTCTGGGATAAGACAAGAAACCAGGTGGTTACTCATTACCTAACTTACTTCTGCTTTTCTTTCTGACACAACAGCAAGTGAACTTTTAACCCCATCACTGTTGAGATATTTTGCTCCACATGCCGTTCATCCTCTAATTCCTAAACCAGCTTTCATATCCCTTTCTGAGGCACCTTGGTCGAAGCGATTCGCATAGCTGTGACAGTTAAGGCAATATGCAATGAACTGGCTATTCATTCATAGCTAAACGTCGCGAGTTCGAATCCCAGCAACTGCAGTCAAATGTTCCTGTGGTAAAGTTAGGGGAGGGTCTAAGTAAAATAATGGGTGTAATGGCATGCTTGGAAGCTGACAGGGTTACATTTGACTGCAGTTACATGGATTTTGCTTTTTTTCTCAACAAAAAAACCGCAGTTTTATTGCAAAAATTTAATATTTTTACAATAGGAAACAGCTGCAAATACTTGAATTCAATTTATTTAGGTTAGCATTACCAGAAAGCAGAACATATCTCATCAGTAAAAGGGCTAAATGCCCCGTCTATGTGACAACAAACACAGTGAAAGAGTTAAACGCATTGCTGGATGGCCTTTCTGGCTCTGGCATAACCACAAGAAAGGTGTTACAGGTTAGCATGAATAGTCCATCAGTTAATTTCAGGCTACTGAAAGACTTGAAGAAAATTGCAGGAAATGATAACGATCTGATGATTATGGATATTGGAAGTTGCAGACTTCATGCAATCCATGGAGTGTTCAAGAATGGCATCAAGAATACCTCTTGGTCTTTAGTAGATTTCCTACAAAACCTTTATTACCTATTTAAGTGGCTGCCAGCCAGACAAGACAGCTATAGTCACATTACAGGATCAACTATTTTTCCACAAAAGTTCTGCTTTATTTGATGGCTTAAAAATAAAGGTGTGGCTGAGTGAGCTATCAAAATGCTTCCACATAAAAAATTACACATAAATTACTCTTAAGACCAGAACATTCAATGTGTTTAAAAAGGCAGTCAGTGACCCTCTAATAGGTGCAAAACTAGCATTTTTCATGCCCTTTCTGTAGAGCTAGAGCCTTTTTGGCAACTTTCCAAACAGACAAGCTGATTGCTGCTTTTATGTATGAACATCTGACATGCTTACTGCAGATCCTTATGGAGAAGTTTGTCAAATCAAAAATAATTGCAAAGTTTGGAAACACTAGTGAACATGTGTGAATATTGATGCAAATGGTTCACCAGCAAAACAAATTGACCTGGGATTCAAAACTAGAATAGCAATAAAAAAAATGTGAAATTGCCACATATAAAGACAAACCTAAATTTAGATACAGCAAAAACTTTAGTGAAGGTGGTTCAGAAAATACAAGAAAGAAGCCCTCTTAAATACAAGTTAATGTAAGACATCTCAAGCCTTTGTCCTTCATCTGTGTGGACTAAAGTCCACTGCACTCATTTTATTCAGGCACTAGAAGAGCTATCTGAAAGGAATTGGATACTAGGAATGGAAGCTGATTAAACAAGGAGAAAAATTCAAATGGTATGCTCTTCGGTTGATGTGCAAGGATGGATGGAAGCTGTTAGTCAAGCTGATGATAGGCTGAATGTTCTTTGGACAAGAATTCTAAATTCTCACTCTAGCATGACTGACTACAAATGTCTCAAAAAGGTGATTGAAATCTTACTAACCTTGTCACATGGCATTATCAACATTGAGCGTGGATTTTCTATAAATGGCAATATTGTTGCAGAAAATATTAAAGAAACATCACTTGTTGCTCAGCGCACCATATATGATTTTATTTGTAACACTGCTGAAGGAGATGTAAGAAAAGTAGAGATAACAAAATCTGTGCTTCGTTTTGCAAAAAATGCACATTGCAGTTACAAGGAATGATTGAAAAGGGCACATGAGCTACAAAACGTAGCAGACCAAATAAAACGTGCTAAAAAAGCTCTGAGGAGCAAGTTAAAAACCTGAAAGCAAAAGCAAACATTTTGGGAAAAACACGACTGCAAGCTAGTGAAATAGGTTCATAAATTGAAACTGTGAGAGTGAGCCAATGCCTAATTTAATAGCTTTGTAATCATACTACCAGATGTTATGTCGACAACACAAAGAGGCCTTTTGCATCATCCATCATTAGGTTCAGAGTTGAAGATGGACATGTATCAAAATTTTAGTTAGTAATAAGGTGCATTGTAATGTGTCACAATTGACTCTTCCCAATTTCTAATGTTAGTTATCAACATTGCATTTACATTGTTGTAATAATACACATATTTTTACATATATTGTAGTATTATATCAGTTCAAATAATATTTCAGTATTTTCCATAAAATCAGAGTACTCAGAAGGTGTAAGCCAAATATTACTGAAATTAAAGAAATGTGTACTTGGTTGTGAATTAATATTTCTTTTTTAAGTAAAAACTGCTTTGCGATACACGATTTGTCACACCTTAATACTAACCAACCACAGGTTTGTAGCAAAGGAGTATCACTGTCCTTATTTTTGAATGGACTATGATACAATAAAGCACAACATTAATTTTGAATGAAACTAATACATGTTCTAGATAAATCTAGTAATAAATGGAGCCTAGAGTTCAACTCAAAATTATATTAACATTATCTGTTTCTTTCCAAGCACCCCAGCCTACATTGTAGTGCACCCTCTTTTATCATTTAGCTACATTTATAAACAGGGTGTGGTAAACAATGATGTTAGATATGTTATAGAAAATATATTCTGGAGTTCCCTTATAAATTTTAATTCCATGTACACATACCATGTATCTTATGTTACTTTCATTTACATGTTTAGCTCTTTCCCAGTATTGTTTGTATGTTTGTGTGTCTTCTTGAAAAGGAATTCTTTTTGTCAGTGAACATGAGTTCTAAGTTACATATGAACAAACTCCAATTAATCAGATTCATTATTTTAATTAAAACTAATGGTCCAGTCAATGAGTACCTAATATTCTAAAACAAAAACAAATAAAAAGAGAAGAAATGGAACATAAAACTATAAAAATTAACAAAAAACAGTCAAACAATTGAAGTAAAAATGGACAAGAGGCCACTCTTCCCGTCAAAAATTGATTTTCCTCCAAAAACCAGCACTTTGTATCTTAGGGGGTCAGGCCACACATATACTGGAATTAGTTTCATTTTCCCAATTTGTGGCTAGAGAGAGCTCTAGTGACTGACATGACTGCCTTGAATAATTTCTATAGCAAAAGGTCTTATATGCATAATATGAATCTAATAATGTTATGCCCAGAAATGAGAATGAGAAATTTAAAATTTGACCAGGCCTTCTTTGCGGTTCCTGGGACCTGGGAAAGACTCCTATCAACTGTGAATGCTCACATTATATGTTCTTTAGTTGTTCTTGTGGTTTACATTCTTAGTTTGTGAACTAACCTTAACTCATGGCAATTTTAAACTATGGCAACCATAAATTCAGTGACCATGAACAGAGAGATCAGCATTTCAAATTGTGCTTCACTAATGCCATAAGATTATACTAACAGCACCTGACATGACAAATGATTATATATGAAGCTTGTTTATATATATATATATATATATATATATATATATGCTCACCCAATAGGCCTAAATAAATGCTCCAACTTCATCCAGAAAAGTGGAAAGCTTTCCCGCAGTTGCAAGTTATTATTCCTGGGTGAAGGGTAGAGTGAGACTGAAAAATTCAATGCCATAACTGGGATTAGAGCAGTGGGACTGTAACCAGTTGATCCACGGTTCAAATCCCGGTTGTGGCATTGGATTTTTCAACCTCACTCTACCTTTAACAATCCTATCCTAAGCATGGCTATTGTGTTGAAGAACATTAATTATATTATTTCTAGGGTTATCTCATAAATAAATAGATAAATATATAAATAAATTAAATTAATATGTTAATTAAATAAATTAATTAAATTAAGTAAATTAAATAAATAAATAAATAAATGACCAAAAATGCTTAGATAAATGCACCCTACTTTGAAAAACCATTGTATTTTTGATGAAGAGGCCTTTGTTATGTAGTGATATCTCAAATATTTGAATCATAAATATGGTAAAAGTGATGTTGAAAAGCCTAATAGTAATGATGCACCCTCTCAACAGATCCATGAATTTTGATATAATTTTACATTATCTACTGCTTATTGTAGCTATATCACCCAAAACTTGACATCAACACTTCACATAAGAATGCTCCATGAAATGTATGTATATTCCTTCTCTGATAACAATCAGATTGCCTGCATGTTGTTCTGTTATTTCCATGGACTATATACATGCAATGAGTATACGTTGTAGCTGAGAAGGTGCTGTTTAACATGCATATGCTTTTTATGTGCACAGATTTTCCTTTACTGTTAGGAAGGAACCCAGGGCAAACAATCCACATCAGGTATTAAATGGATGGGAATCATTTAGCTTAAAACTTTGAAATTGTTGAATTGCATTTTCATTGTACTTTCATTCCATTTACACTGAATAAAGTCTTTTATAATTTTGTACTATTTTTAGCTTACAACGCAAGTGGAAAGGTTGACAATGGTTGGGAAAGAACTGAGAAGAAAGCATAGGGGAAGCCAGGCACAGGTGCGCAGCTTAATAGATGAACGTGCAGACTTCTTGGCACAACTGCAAGATCAACAGAGAGAACTAGTGGGTCTAAGACAGAGGCTAGGGCTTGCACAGAAAGAAAACGAGGATCTTGCCAAGTGTCAGGTAAGGATTTTTTAAAATGTGGAAATAAAGTAAATATGGGCATTGGTTTTAGTTTATGTCTAACCAAGGATTTGTTTATATATTTAACTTGTAACTGCATGGTGTACTTCTTGATATGCATTGTCTTCTTTTATGACCTTTTAATTTAGCTTCTTATTTTGTCGTAAATTTATGCTCTGGGATGTGCTGTCTCTGGTGACATTCATGACTCTTGCTGAGATCTATTCAGCTTGATGCTATATCTCCTACATCGCTAAACAGGATGTGCCTCAACTGCATTAGCTTTCTTTTTCTTTTTTTATTGAGTCCCACTTGGGGTCCTGTTTATTGGAATGAAATGTTAGATACCAACATGCATTACACAAGAGCATCAAATGAATACCGAGGATACCACAAGACATTATCCATCAGTAATCCCGGATGGTTAGACAAATGATAATGTTCATGCAGTTAGTGTGAATGTCTAGAGAAAACATGTAAATAATTTCATACATTTTAAAAATATCAGATATAAACAGAAAAATCAGTGGTGGCCTTATCATTTTTTTATCTTAGAGAGTGATGAGATCTAGTTTCAGGGTCATATTTAGTGGTAACAGATAAAGATTATCATGGCAACAGTATCATGATATTCAGATGCTCATGGTATCTGCTGAACTATTAATAATAGTGACTGTACTTCGTTCAAATACCACATGTGTTTAAAACAGAAGACTGGATCAATTAAAGTCTAGATTCTGCCAAAATTAACTTTATTTAAATTAAGATAACTTGTATTCACAAATTATCTCACTTTTTAAGTGTATTCTGGAAGCCAATATTTGAAACAGTTCAGAATATCGTGAGAAGGTTTTCTTTTATAACTATTTGTCATGCAAAATTCAATGGCGTCACTTTTGCACTGAGTGTTGTTTTTTATTTCTATTTATATCCATGGATATAAATTGAGTGGTATTTCTTTTCTGCACCATCATTATTAGATTGGTTGATATTTCTCATAATTTCGGATTACCAAAATTTTTTCCGAAATTTACAATGCACGCTCACTGCTATTTGCACAAAAGTTTCAGTGTGTACTCTATATTGCATCAATATCTCAACTGTACTGAAAAAAGACTCACTAGTTATTCTTCATGGTTGCAGAGCTTGGCTTTCATTTGCCTTTTTTCATGGTTTTCACTTATAATCAATGTTGGCCATGTTTCATTGCACCAAACAGTTCTGGATGCAACGATAAAGTTTACAAAAATTTGTGCCTGTATCTAATGCTCAGGAGTTAATACTGTAATCATTCTCCTTCTTTCTTCCTAATATTTTGAAGTTTGAGTTTCAAAAGCCATAAGGGATTCACAATTTTTTGGTTGTTCCATGTCCGTTTCATCTTCTTTGGAGTACAATAAAACAATTTGGAGGTGCCACTATTGTAATTCTGAAACGATGTTGATTTAAACAATCATACGCTGTGATCAGACAAAATGCAGCAACAGAGGATTTTCTTGGTAAATCAGGAACTGTCAATGGATCATCCAACATTTTCTTCCATTTTGGGAAACATTTTCATGAGCACATTTCAACTGTTTCTTCAGGACACCACTTTCTAGGAGTGGGCAGTTGAATCATCCTTACTTATCCCTAGTATATCTGGAGCACCACACCTGCAGTTGGTCGACGAGTCTCTCAGGCTTAGCTGGGAGATCAGCATACTGATCATCAACCTTTCCTCCTTTGGCAATGGAGGACAATGTTGTGCCATCACAGGCCAGCACATGGAGTAAAGAATTAGAAGATAAATATATGAAATGAACTTTAAGAGGTAGAACTGGAACTTAAAAATTCAATGCCACAGCTGGGATTTGAACCACAGACCCTCCGCTTACCAGGTGGGTGCTCTCACCAGGTAAGCGGAGGGTTTGTGGTTCAAATCCCAGCATTGAATTTTTAAGTTCCAGTTCTACCTCTCAAACATTGCCCACACACGGTTTGTGTGTTTAAAAACACCAACAGTAAGATTGTTGGCATAAATAAATAATAATTACCACCTGAAGGTTATTTAATCCCAGGACATAAAGTACTTGCAATAGTTAGTCACCATTGGGGTAATTGTCTCTGATGTGAGACTGCCTTTATGGTTTACTGGGAAAAATACAAACTGGTTTGAGAATTCAATGTCATTCTGGCAGGTTGTCACAGCAGCTTAATAGTTAGAGCACCCGCCTGGTAAGTGGAGGGTCTGTGGTTCAAATCCCAGCTGTGGCATTGCATTTTTAAGTTCCAGTTCTACCTCTCAAAATTGCCCACACATGGTTTGTGTGTTTAAAAACACCAACAGTAAGTTTGTTGGCATAATAAATAATATGAAATGAACCTTTAGGCCTCAAATGCTCTAATACCCAAGGGTCACAGAAAGCAAGAGTTCAGTCAAGGAAGACTGGATAGGAAAGGAGAGAGGGAATCTGGTGACGAAAAGGAAGAATACCAAATTCGGTTATTAAACTCATCAGGCTGACCAGTTCCATTTGATGAGCAGCCCCTCTCTTTAGTTCAGCATGCATAAGCATGCCTGCACCACGGGAAGGTGAGGGATAGGAGTTATGTAATTGTCCAGATTGGTTCCTGTAAGCCTGTGTTACAGAGGAAGTAAAGGCTCACTCCTATGTTGAAAAGCCATTACCTTTTGCGGCTGGTTTACAAAATAAAATATAACGTTCATATAACAGGAAATTGACGTATTTTTGATGGACACAAATGAATATAACAATTATCAGAATGAATCATTCACTCCTAATTCCAAATTAAACATCCTGGACTATTTCTGCTATAGGAGAAATTAAACTCTTAAAAACCACCAGAAATGCTAAAGAATTGGATGTTTGGGACGTCTATTAAGGAGCATGAAGGATGTGTGATGAGTTTTGAGATCTGTATTGACGTCAATGGCTCTGCAAAATTGTTTCACCTTATACCATCAGAGGACACACTTTCAATTACCTTTGATGTGGATGTTGAAACCAGTCAGCAGCAGTTTATGATATAGACATGGTGCTATGAAAACAGTAATTATATATGTGAATGAAACCCATGAGTGTTAAGATGACCAATTCAAGTTTTTTAAACATTTTCTTACATAGACTGTTTCCTTTGGCAAAACTAAAAGAAACTTAGAAACCTGTTTTGAGGAACGTCAGAGGAATATTTAATTCAAACGGTTGGCAAAATGAATGTTGGCACACCACTTTAGATCAAACCACCATAACATTAAATCAGAAATTAACTTGAACAGTTACTACTCCATAATAATTAACTACCTGGGAAAAGATCCGCTTAATTAAACACAGCAACATCATGATTAATTGTGAAATTACAAACTATAGACTCTATAATGAAGTTAACCAGTGAATCATCAAATGGCAACATTGCATCTAGTCTAACCTCATTGAAGACCGGTGGTGGCGCTGACAGTGAAAGTGGTTCACTTTGTAATCTAGTCCACAGAAATTGAAAGTGTAACTGAAGCTTCAAGCGTAGACTAAATAACAAATATGTTATACAGCTTCACTTCTATTAATACACTAAAACCTCAATTATCTGGATCTCCGTATTATCCAAATCACACTTGTAGATTTTTTAAAAATATACTGTTCACATTAGATAATAAATTTAACTATGATAGCAATAACGTAACTATAAGTATGTACCCCAAATATTTGTTTTTTAGTTTGGTTCAATGTGCAGTTCCTGCATGAATTGTGCAATAAATTATGGTAATACATACTGTACTGTACTGCAAAATGCTACCTTTAAGTTAAGAAAGATGTAGTAGTGTGTCACATGGTGCTGATGCGGTATGTCTCACCAACTGTAAGTAGCACCAGAAGAAAGCATTGACTTTGATCACTACACCTCCCTCAATCTCCTTAGTTTTAAAACGGCATGTGCCATTAAGTTTATCGTGTGTGTTTCAACCAGATTGTTTTGTGTCTTATCAAAGTGTTTGGGGATGTAATTCAGTATACAAGTTTAAAATGACATCAAAGCGAAAGAAGGTTGTAGTTTCAATGGATAAAAAGTCAGATGCTATTAATGGAATTGATAGAGGAGAAACGTTGAAGGAAATAGCTGCTGAATTGGAAGTTGCTGCGCACCAGCTGACAAACATTGTCAGCCTGACACCACTCAGCTGAACTATTAATAATAGTGACTGTATGAGAGGTAGAACTGGAACTTAAAAATTCAATGCCACAACTGGGATTTGAACCACAGACCTTCCGCTTTGCCCACACACGGCTTGTGTGTTTAAAAACACCAGCAGTAAGTTTGTTGGCATAAATAAATAATAATAGTGACTGTACTTCTTTCAAATACCACACGTGTTTAAAACAGAAGACTGGATCAATTCTTCACTAAGAAATTATGTAATTTTATGTGATTAAGATTTTTATATTTTGTCTTGTAAACAATATCTACATACTGCACTGTACACAATTTTGTTACAAGACATAGTTTCAAAATATCATAAACGGCAACTCTGCTTGTTTAAGGATTTACGAATTTTGTTATGGGTGAATTGTATGATATGGAAATATAAATCAAAAGTAAAAGCATTTTGTGGAAAATACCCAGTCCCTATTAACCTCTTAAGCGATGGCCATTTAAACGTCCGCGAGCCGAGAACTGCTAGCATTTAAATTGTTAAATGCGCTTCGTATATACACAGCTGTATTTTGTGTAAATATTAAGTTATTTTAATGAAACAAAAACTGGTATAAAACTCGTTATTTGCAGTATAAATGTACGTCATCAGCAAAGTTGAGTTGTATTTACAAAACGTTGAAATGGCACAATTTTGTTTCACTGTGGTGAAAAGTCAACTTTGCTCTGTCGAACGCATCTAATATTAGTTCTCGGAAAGATACAGTAAAGAAACACCCATTGTATGTGTGCCTTATGCGTCAGCATATGTGTAATAAATCGCTACTGCATGCGTGATCTCTTAGTCATCAGAATAGATCAACATTACAACTTTTGCTTACGCAAGTTTCGTAACTGAGTAGAGTCCGTGTCTTTCTTTGTTGAAATACATACGTATTCAAGAGGTAGAACCGGAACTTAAATATTCAATGCCACAACCGGGTTGTGGCATTGAATTTTTAAGTTCCGGTTCTACCTCTTAAACTTTGCCCACACACGGCTTGTGTGTTTAAAAACACCAACAGTAAGTTTGTTGGCATAAATAAATAATAATTACATACGTATTCTTTCCTGCTTGTAGCTGAAGGGAGAAGTGGTATAAAAAGGTATTTTTGCACCAACTGGATATAACTATATACAATTGTTTGGGGATTTGCACAGCTCTCTAAACCCATACAGGACAATGACCGACCTTGACTACCGACTATAAATAAGTTGCAGCCTAATTGAACAATACCACGTTGGGGGTTGAAAATCCAAAATCCATGCACCCCTCAGACTTCAAGGAAAACATTATCCTAAAAGGATACCACCAACAGCAAAGAAGTCCCGCCCATTTCGAAAGTGTTTTGTGTGCCGCAAGAAGGGAAATCGCGAATGTGGAAATGTACCTACCCTTGTGTGTTTATCCCTGTTTTGAGGTAAATCACTGCAGAACGAACATATTAAGGTAAGCCAATAAAGTATATAGACCTTACTAAAATGTTTCATTAAGGGAAAATTATAATAAGTTGAGTTGGATAAGGGATAAATAAGGTTTAAATGCTTAAATGCACAGGATGCCCATATCGCTCATCCGCCATTTTAAATGGACGTGATTTCACGTCAATATCCCTCAAGAGGTTAAAACCTGCATATCAAACAAACTACTCAAAAGAATAAATTAATTTTCATATTTAGGGTATAAAGAATCCTTTGTGGATGAAGTAGATATACCAGATAAAATTCTTAAGTACACCAGAACCATGGGGATAACAAATAACCTAATGAAACCCTCAAAAATACAGCAGCATGCAACACTGGGGCTCTACAAAACTTTAGCAAGACCAGTCTTGTGTTACAGTAGCGAGGCATGGATATTGAGATGAAAAGATGAAAACAGGATATGAACAAATAATATGAGATACGTGCTATCAACATCTGGCTACACACAATGGGACCATGTGTAAGGAGTTACAAGTTGTTCCTGTAATTCAATATATCCAACAGTATCGGAACAACTGGAAGAAGCATGTATACCAAATGCACTTCAGAAGGATCCCTAAAGCTGTACTTAATTACCACCCTAGAGGAAAATGTTATGCAGGTCACCCTAGGAAACAATGGTTGGAAAATCCAGTTTTGAGCCTGTAACGGGCCCTTGGCCTAAAACTTGAATGGAAGAACAATAATTTTTTTTTGCTTATTACCCATATAACCCGGATTATCCAGATTTTCATTTTTTGGGATTGTATTTGGTCCCAGTTAGTCCAGTTAAATCAGGTTTTACTGTAACTTGAGAATTTGATGATCTTGTAATTTTTAACTGTACAATATGCAACATATTATATAACTGCCACAGAGAAAAGGTTGAAAATGTTTATAGAAACTATATAGGAACTTTGTCAGTGGACTGCAATACAGCTTTGACAAATTCAATTACATAATTAAAATACATATCTTCAATTACAAATTTATAATTCATCCAGGTTATATAATGACTTATTGATTAAATAGCTCTTGAGCTGACACTTAAAAGTATTAGTTCTGTTAAATAAGGAAAATTGAAGCTATTAACAGTGAAGCAACAAGATTCTAAAGTAAGAACAAATTAGTTTCTAATTTGTTCTTACTTTAGTATTAGTTCTGTTAGTTTGCTTTATCGAATTTGGCAACTTATTATAAAGATACAGCCACATTACACAAGGGTCTTTATAATCAATATTTAATCTAAAGTCTTGTCTATAAAAGTCATAGTTATGCCGGGTGTTATAATGATGGACATTTTTGTTTCTTAAGTTGTCTTTTTGTAGTGCATATATTATTGCTTTATATGTACATATAGTGAAAATATTGTAAGAATTTATTCTTCTCTAAAATACTGTCTGCGTGAATCCCTAGGGTTTAAGTGATATATAGTTCTAAATGCTTTCTTCTGTAATTTAAAAAGTCTTTCCATGTGTGATTTAGCACTCCATCCCGAGAGCTCCAGCCTGTATATCATATGTGGGTATATTACTCCATAATACATAAATTTTAATTCTCTTACAGGGAAAAGGGAGGAGGTAACTTTACCTATCAGTGGCCATGTCCTTTACTGTGGAGCTTCGTTTAAAGGTTACTTTATGACATTTATCAACTATTGTTGCATTTGTTTGTAATTTGTAATTGCAGCATTACTTCTTAATTTTTATATCTCATATAGTACTTAATTGATTTTTTCAGTCTGAAGTTCCTGATCTAACCAACAAAGCTGTTTATGACTTGGATGATCCTAATAGGCCAAGGTTCACTACAGCAGAACTTAAAGAAATACTTCATGAACGTAATGAGCTAAAGGCGAGAGTCAGTGATCTGGAAGATGAACTGGAGATGTATAGGCCCAAAACCAGTGATTCGTAAGTTTGAAAAATAATATATAATTTTTCTTTTCATTCTTGCATGTTTTCTTATGTTATGGATAGTTGTGCATTTTTACTTCTTTCTACTAGGGTTGAAACTTCATTTTTGAATTGTTTCCTTCTACTGAAATGTAAGCTCTACTTGTTTTATCAGTTTAATTAAATTATAAATGAGAGTCAGTCGATGTTTAAGCATCTACAAATTGCAACACTGCTTCATGGATTGTATGTGCATCTTTTTAATTAAAAATGGATGTTTGTAGACCAACAAGGAGTAATTTAAAGTAAGAACAAATTAGAAACTAAAAGCTTCACTTATCTTAGTTATATTGCAAGATTTTATGCAGCTATAGCTTTGAGAATGAGATGGAGTCAACTTGAAATGTGTCAGCTGCATAAAATCTTGCAATATTACGAACATAAGTGAAGCTTTTAGTTTCTAATTTGTTCTTACTTTAGATTCTTGTTGCTTCACTGTTAATACTTAGGGTGTTCAAGAAAGACTGGCACTAATATTCATACAACAATGTATTCTAAAAAATCACTCATACAGACTGTTGCCCCCCTCAGAATACTTCTCCCTCAATACAATGTACTTGTCCCACCTCCTTTGCCATTCCTGGAAAACGTGCAGGAATCCGTTCTTTGAGAGCCTGTTCAGGGTCGCCTCTAAAGCTTTCACTGCTTCGGTCTCATTGCCAAACCGATGTCCCTTAAGTTTTTTTATGGCTCTCGGGTTAAGAAAAAAGTCACATGGAGCTAGGTCAAGATTATAAGGTGGAAGAGGTACCGTGGACATATGATTTTGTGCCAGGAATTCGATAACCGCATCAGCAACATGTGGCTTGGCATTGTCGTGATGAAGCTTGCACTGCTGAATGAGATTCTTTAGCTTTTTGGGGATGTGATCCTTTACCAATTGCTTCAGGATAGTGTTATAGTAATCTGCAGTGTCTGTAGAGTGTCTTGGGACTGTGAGAATGCAGACTATCCTCTGGTAATCAAAAACAGTAATGACTACGCCCTTATTGGGTGACTTCTGTACTCGTGATGATATTTAGAGGCGATTATCAAACACGTTCACTCTCACAGGCTGTCAACAATCAACTGATAGAGCTATCACTGTGTGGTTTTCAGTGATTAGCGACTAGAATACGTAGTTCAATGACACATGGACAGATGTCGCAATCAGACACTTAATGAAAGGAAAAAAAAATCAGTGCCAGTCTTTATTGAACATCCCTTATTGCTTCATTATTTTCTTATTTAAGGAGTAATTTGTTCTTCTTTTAATGCAGCGTATTCTCTTCAAACTTAAATTGAGCTGATGTAACCCATTTTTGTTGCCATTTTAAAAGTAAGGTGTAATTTGAAAATTTAAAAAATTATTAACCTCTAATATACAGAATATTTACATCTTATGCTCCATTCTTGTTTAATTAGTTTTTTCTATTCTGAAAATGGAATACATACAACGATTTAAAACCAATTTTTATGATGTTTGAAATTGCTAGTGAATTGGTGTCATTTTAATTTTGCTTACTAAGTTTTCACTTAGAACATGTTTTGAAGTTATTCGTCTCCATGATCAGCTGAATGTCCACTAGCACCTGAAAGATGATTCCTACTTCAAGGTTTCCCCTCCAAACAAAGCGATGGTGAAATATATGCATTACAAATACAAACACATACATTAAATTAATATTTATTATTTAGAAACTTTACAAATGTATAATATAGGAGTTGTTCTTGATTGTATCGATAGTATTCTATGCGACAAGAAGGATGTTAGACTTAAAACTTTTGCCGCGGCGCCGTGGCCGAGCGGTTAGCGCGCTCGCCTACCACCTAGGCGGCCCGGGTTCAATCCCAGGGACCCGCATGTGGTATTCGTGGTGGACGAAGTGGCGTCAGGGCGGGTTTTCTCCGGGTACTCCAGTTTCCCCCGCCATTTCATTCCACCGGTGCTCCATCTTCATGTATCATCAGTGTCACCGCCTGCGGTGCCGTAGTAGTAAAAGCGGGCGTTAAACACTACAACAACAACTTAAAACTTTCGTGGCAAATGTTACTAATAATTGATCACTTGAGAGTCAACTATTATTAAGAAGAATGTTCCATGCAAGCCGACACTATATCTCTGTACTCCCGTGTGGAACTTGGTTCATATTCATAATTGTTCACGCTCCAGATTATGTCATCCCTGTTCCATCTTTTTATTGGATATGCAGCACTTCTTGAATGATGTCTTGACGAGACTTGCTGGAATTCGGTTCTATGCAACTTTTGCCCAGTTGCATACTAAAGAAACTGTAGGTACTTGAATTTTTCCATTGAGCAACTTGCAGTTTCTGCTTGTCATCAATTCTTTACAGTCTCTTCAGATGAGCCTTACAGTTGTTCCCAAGACTTGTCCTAATTTTCTAATGTAAGTGAGATATAGCATTAATAAAACTTAGTGCTAATGAAACTAAGAGTTAATGTTAAAATGTGTAAACTTACTTGCCCGAAAAACTTCCTAATCATTATTTATTTATGCCAACAAACTTACTGTTGGTGTTTTTAAACACACAAGCCGTGTGTGGGCAGTGTGGGCACAGCTGGGATTTGAACCATAGATCCTCCGCTTACTAGGCGGGTACTGTGGCATTGAATTTTGAAGTTCTAGTTCTACCTCTTCCTAATCATTACTTAAATATAACAAATATCTAGAGACTACAAACATCACTGATCTTAATATTTGCTGCAAGTTATTGAAGTTTAACATGGGCTAGTTTCATGATGCAGTCACCATACCCTCAGTGCACTTGTTTATAACAGTTGGATGGCTGATTACTAACACTACATCACTTATTAAAAATATTCCAAGAGTACATTTGCTCTCATTCTCAACCTGATGCCAACTGCTGGAACTGGTGTTATGTTGGAGGTTGCAATGCTATCGTCCTCTGGTGTCAGCATTGTAATCTCTAACATGATGACACAGTGTTCCAGCAGTCGGCATGAGGTTGAGAATGAGAGCAAATGAGCTCTTGGTACATGTCTTGTTTGTAGTCAGTAAGTGATATAGTGTCAGTAAATCCGATTCATTTTATTATCTAAATATTATTACACATTACTACAAGCAAAATCTTCTGATAAAGTAGTTCATTTCTAAACTCCTTAGCTGCAAGCACCATTATGAGACCACAATGTGTGTATCACATTCAGCTTCTTTGATATATAAATATTCAGTCCTTAGGCAATGTTCTAAACTAATCCGGCTGTGCAACAGCCCATTTTGGGTCAAGACCTACCACCCGGCCACTGCATCTGCCACCTGTGCTCACCACAGGCATCATGTATTGGAGGGTGGGGCGTGGTCAGTGCCCCCAGTTCCTTCTGGCTGGTAATGCGGTCTTTGTGACCAGGGGCCACTACTTTTCAATCAAGTAGCTCCTCAATTGGCGTTCAAGGACCTCACAAGGCCTCATACACCCTGGACTAGGTCCCCCAGTGGGAGAAAATCCCCATGCCGGTACCAGGAATCAAAATGTGATCTCCCACTTGGTAAGCAGCCACACTACCACTGCGCTAAGGAGACGACAAGTGTACTATGTATTTCCTTATTTACTTAATTCTTGTTCTACATTTTCTTGCTTTCCATTTGACAAAGGGAAAAAATGATCTATTACTCTTAACTGAAGCTGAGTCTGCTGACTATCAATGGGGACAGCTTCTTCATCTACATCTGGGTCATCTGAATATCTTTGAGCAAGAACTGTGTGACAGAGATCACCTCCATCAAGAGTATACCGAACATCATAACATCTAAGTGTATCAATCAGTCAGTCAGTTGTTAGCTGAAGATGGGAACAATTGTTCCTAGAACATGTCCTATTTTTTCTAATGTGAGGTATAGTGTAGATAAAGCTTGTTCTTAATATTAAACATATTGCTGTGTTTCCTTGATACCCAAATAGGAACCCACTGTTAATGCTTTCCATAAACATATGCTAACTGTGGTGACTGATATGCTTTGCTCACATTTTGTACTCCCTTGTTATCTATCTTTCAAGCTTAACTAATGCAGAAATAAGCTTAGCAACTAAATATAATAATCTAAGAACTCAGAATTGAGCAAAAGCTATGAATATAAAGCAAAGTTAAGCTGTTTGCCCCAACTAAGATTATAATCTTGGTTCAATGAGTATTAAAAGTATCTAATTGATGCTTTCATGGACAAAGGATAGTCTTTGATTGGAGAAGCATAACATAATATTACATAACATTATGATTCTGTGTCGTAGATGGTGCATTACTAACAGCTATGGCATATTAAAGCCCTTTCAAAAATGTTATCATGAAAGTTATCTTGTGATCAAAAATTGTTTAAAATACACTTATTATATGCTTTAGAGAGATCTAAAATAGATGCCCCTTTTTAAGTACAAATTATACACAATGAAGCTTTATACAAATTTAGACTAAAAAGCGGTTACTATTACTGCTATTGTTCCCTTCATATTGGAGAGCAAGAGGATTAATGACTTCATTGTTAGAAATCCAACATTAGCTAACAACAACAAATTTAGAATATTAAACTAATTTAAGAATGTCATTAATTAAATATCAATAATAGATGAATTAAGAACAGCTAACTCATAAATAGAATCAAATGGGCTATTCACAAGCTAAAAATGCAATCTTTTACTGAATATTTTATATAGTAATACAATTACAGCTTGAGGTTGCTTATTAAAAGTTTAATGCCAATATAGAAGTAATCCTATGAAAGTTTATTAAGCCTATGTTGAGGAATTTCAATCACTTGGTAATTTAAGTATTATGGTTGTGAACATGGGTCTTCTAATTTAGAAGTATATGAATTGATCTATAGACACTTATAGTTTCACTTACGCTTATTTTTGTCTGGATGCGTCTCGAAGACCAGCATCTTCATTCTAAAGGGTTCCTTGACTGGCGGTTAAAGAGGAAACATCTGTTGTAGTGGCTGTGCTGCTGGGATGCTGGATATAAACTCGATATAAAAACTACTTAACTTACAGAATCCAGCCATAAAATTCACTCTTGAAATTTAAAAAGAAAGTTGGCTACCATCTAGACTTGAAAGTCATGAGGCACAACTACAAAATAGAATTCAGCATTTACGGAAAACCCATACATACAGACTTAACCAAGTCACATCATCATATTCTGCAGCTTAATACACAGATTAATAAGCACACCATTGCCAAATGAAGAGTTTAAAAAAGGAATAACAATACATCAACACAATAACCAAAAAAAAAATGGTTTCAAGAGATTTAGTTGAAAGACCTGTAAAATATGAAAGATTAAAACGGATTAAGGACATCACAACGCTGAACAATAGATCCAATCCATAAGCTACATACAGCAAATCACCTTCTACCCAAAGTTGCACAACAAATTCCAGAAACTGTTCCAGGAGCAATATTAAGCTAGCCCTTACAACAGATTTAGCCTGAAAAACCTGCTAAACCACCCATTAAAAGGCACAATACCAACAGACTCAAAATGTGGTGTTTATGAAATAAAATGTGAGGATTGCCCAAAAATATGTTGCTGTTGTTAGCTAATGCTGGATTTCTGACAATGAAGTCATTAATCCTCTTGCTCTTTCACTGATGGATGGGGCATTAGAAGTGGCCGGGCATATTTGAAGGTGGTCTAGATCCATTTCCCCTTGCAGATCCCATAGAGGACAGAGTGGTGAAGAATATATCCCAATTCTGTTTAAATGTTTTGCCAGACAATCATGTCCTGTAATCAACCTGAAGGTTGCAAGTGCTGTTTTTCGAGGGTACTCAGGAATTACTGTTTGAATGTCTGGTAGTTCCCATCTTTTATTTTTTGATTTTTCATAGTAATATTTTTCAATAATTTTTTTGAATTCAGAGTTGACTAATCCTTTAGCTGCATAAAATGGTAGATTAACTATTGATTTCTGCACATTGCCGGTAGCCTTTTTTACAAGAAAATCAGCTTTCTCATTACCACTCAGTCCACAGTGAGCTGGTATCCATTGGAAGACTAGGTGTTTTTGAAGTGCTGTTAGATGGGTAAGGATTTTCCAACATTCTATAATTGTTTGGTTTTTGGTGACAACTTGGAAGTAATTGCTGCCCTGGAATCTGAGAGAATAACTGCTTGCTGAAAATGTGAAATTCTGTACAAAAGATTTTGTAGGGCCATTCGAATTGCTTCAATTTCTCCATCAAAGTTAGTAGTTCCATAACTTAAAGATTTGTAATAGGAAAAGAGCTGACACGTGACTCCAGTGCCTGCTCCATCTTGGTTTGATATCAATGATCCATCAGTATAAATATGGAGCCATTTGTGTTCTGGAAATCTAGTATGGATTGTCTCTAATGCCAATAATTTTAGAACACTAGTTGGAGTATCACTTTTCTTAACTTCTTCTGTCAGGTGTAAATAATATGTGATGTCTAATGTATGTGTCAGATTGTCTTTAGATATGAAGCTTTCCTTTGAATTAGGAAGGTATACATTCTTCTTGATATACGTCCTCTGATTGGTAATCAGAGGATATGGTCGGTGAATTTATTTTGATAACTCTCCTGGTCAGGTCGGTGAGACCTGTAAACCAACTACAGGTGTGGTCCTCCAGACATTCTGGGGGTTGTGAGAGAGTGATGTGACCACCAAAACATAAAAATATGGTGCTCTCTAAAAAGTGATTACTAATACTGCTAAGTCTCTTCAGTATTTATGTTGAAAAATACTGGAGAGCAAGAGGATTAAAGACTTCATTGTCAGAAATCCAGCATTAGCTAACAACAACATTCTTCTTGATGTCTTGAATTTTGGAAAGAAAGCTCTCCTGAGTCTTTAGTGTATATGTAAAATTTCTCTTGTGCCATGTATTGAATGGGAGTCTGATCAACTTTTCGTGTTGAATAAGAGCCGCTTTTTCTATTTCATATTCAATGGGGCATTGGTTGGTAAGTATTTCCATAGCTGCTATTGGTGTGGTTTTGATAGCACTTGTAATTAATCTCAGACTTTGGTTTTGAAAGATTTGAATCTTTTTTGTGTTTGCTGTTACAAGAACTTCGCTTCAGTAAGTAAATAATGGCTTTATATATACATTATATGTTGTGTTAAGAGTTGCTCTGGAACATCCCCACTTCATTCCTGTTAGATGTTTTAACAGTGAAAGGCGCCTCTCTGCTCTTTGTATTAAATTTTCTATTTGTTTGGTCCAAATGTTTAGTATCAAATGTAACTCCTAAATACTTTGCTTCCTTTGTTTCTGGTAATTGTTGACCCTCAAAATTTAGTTTTATTTTTAGTGGCTTTTTTCTTAGTGAAAAGATTTGGTAGTTTGATTTTGTTGTATTAACAGTCATTAAATTTTCTTTCTTCCACCTTTGTAATTTGGTTAAAGATTGTTGCATGGTTTTTTCCAGTTCTGTACTTTTGCTTTTTGGTTTTGAAGTCCACATTACTAAGTCATCAGCAAATAGTGCACACTTCACACCTGATTCTTGTATTTGTTGTGGCAGATCGTTAATAAATACATTAAAAAGTGTTGTGCTTAGCACTGCGCCTTGTGGTAAGCCACGGTGTACTTGTTTGTATTTAGATATGTTTCTTCCATATCTGGTTGCAATAAAGCGTTGGACCTTGTATCCGTTAAAACACGACTTAAGGAGTACATTAGAAACTTAACATTCAAACAAATCTACAAATCAGCTGCAGCCCATTACTTTTGGTTAACTCAGCACACCATAGAACACAATATAAAATTACTAAGACATGTAAAACCAACAGCGGAACTGATAATTTGGGAGAAAATACATATAATGAAGAATGTTCACATAGCCATGAATTTTGATATACTACAAGCAGATAACAATGAAGTTTATACCCAGCAACCCAGATGGCAGTACAGTCACTACCACTACAGATGTTTGCTCCTCAACCACCAATTGAGAAACCGTTGAAAATGGAGACACTGGTCTTCGAAACATGTCCGGATAAAAATAAGTGTAAGTGAACCTATACTCTGTTCATCAAGAGATTAGAGGAGATATAAACAAAGCACCGGTTTGTATCATTCCGCGACCACGTGCTTCCACAATGACGCAACACGGTTACCTACCGCTAGGCGTAGGTATAATATGCATTTTACACTACTAAAAGGATATATTTACTTGATCCAAATAACATGTAGCACATGGAAATTAACTGCTACTTACGTCATCTCTGTCCACAATAACACTTTTTCATTTCCTGCTCACAATCTCGAAACCAATCCCCAGAAGCAGCTTGTGGAGAGAAGTTCGTTTTAAATCTGGAAGATCGGGATCAGAGTTAACTGCCATCAGCACTTTGTTTAAGGTGGAAGTTCATTGTTAACAAGGAATTGGTGAACTTTTCGACGGATTACAGATCTCACAAATTCGTCGCAAACTCCATCCACCATTTATCTGACACGTGATCGCTTTTAGTCAGGATCTTCACCAACTGACGATTTTTCCTTGGGTGTACTGTAAATACTTGCAACTGACACACCGGTAAACTCGGATGTTAATTTCGTCACGTCTTCGATAGCAAGTTAGGGATATTTCTCGCAGAACTTGATAATGCGTTCGATATTGTTTTTTCACCACTTCGCAACGGTTTGCCGCACTTATGTTTCACAACTCACTTGTTCCGCCATGTTACATTCATACTGATGCGCGCGCAGAATGAATTAGGCTGGTTACAGATTCACTTAACTGCGTATTCTTACACTTTAACTATGCTTAGTACACTTAGTTTATGCTTTAGCAAACATTAAGTGAGATTTCAGACCTTATTAACAGTATTTCTTCAAGGGACTATTTACACGGCGAAAGCGTCAAGAGGGCGCGCTGTGGTCAAAACGCACGTGGCTTTGTTTACGTCTCCTCTAATCTCTTGATGAACAGAGTATATAAGGTTGACTCATATACTTCTAAATTATTTGAAAAGTCTCACTTTGTGTATATTAAGTGGAATTGGGTCTTCTGTTTTACATATATTGATTCTGTTTCATAAGTAGCAACACAGTATACCCATGTGTACAAATTACAGTTGAAGAATAACATTGTTCTGCATTTCAAACTTATTTTTTGTTTTTATGAATCTGACAGGTAATCCTAAACAGATTTTTTGTACTGTATTCAAAAATAATCTCCATTTTCTCCCATCATGTCAGGTTTTCAAAATATTCATAAATAACTGAAATGAAATTAAAAATTTGTAAAATGTAATAAAACTTACTTTCAACAAAAATTTTATATGAAAAACTAGGCCATAATTATAATTTATTTGCCCCTAATTAATCACTAATTAATAATAACTATAAGCACATGCATAACCTTACCTCAATATTACACTTCAAATTTTCTCCTCTTTGACCTTCTCACATATTGTTAACATCCAACAGTAGTCCACCATCATGTGAACACTCCACTTCCCTTGATATCTCATTTCCAAATTTTCATATCCTGGTGAAATATTTCGTCCTACATGAAAATACCATGAAAAATATGTACCCTCAGCCAATACTTCCTTTTCTTTTAACCTAGAGCCTAAAAGTTCTGCTGATTCTTTAGGCAATCTCTCACTAAATTATTAAGCTCACTTTGATTAAAAGATCTATCCTCATCAGAATTGTCTGGTTCATAAGTATTATCCACTGGAGATTCAGTTTCAGTGTTACTGGATGCAGATGGCAATGTAACTGATACTGTAGATAAACATCTCCAAGAATAAACATTGCATGTCTTATCACCAGGACAAATTTTTGTACATTCCCTAGGGTGGATATAATTGGTAGAGTTTAATATAAAAAATATATAAATATAAACTATAAACATAGTATAGTTATATTATTTCATATTTTAAGTGATACAGTTGAAATTAGAAGCTGTTGAGCCTTTCTAACAAACAATAAGCCCACGGTAATATTACTGCAGTGTGTGCATTATGAAAAATATTCAAAACATAAAATTTGAATTGCAAAAAATTCTGATGTGGTATGTAGAAAAGGATTTCAGTTTTGCAATCACTGTGAAAATGTGATTCAGAAATGCTCATTCATTTAAAAAAAACAAATTCCGTGCAGGATAGTGTAATCTATGCCCAAAAATTGTGAAATTAATTTGACGGTGATTGCTTTATTTAGTATGGCTAGTTCATTTTTAAGCATGTATTTTAAGTTAACGTGGAAAACGACAAGGAGGAGTGCTTGTATTAATATTGCTTTAAAGTTTCAAAATCTGAATTCTGTCTATTAATTATGTTTTTCAAACTATGTGAGTTCGTTGTGAATAACAATAATACTTTTATTAGCGGTTTTGAAATAAGGAAGTATGTTTATAATTTTCCAAATAGTTTGAGCAATATTTCAAGCATTATTGTGCAAGTTTTAAATTCATATAGAATATGCATATATATGATGTATATATACGAGGTCTGTTCAAAAAGTATAGCAAATTTTGAATTTTTGCAGGCTATATATATTTGATTTTTGATTGTTTTATGGTGTTATGTTGGTACTCATGTCCCTCACTTATGTTGACAAGCTCGACCATTTTGAATGTTCAGTTAATTGTTGACAGCTATTTTGTTTGGACGTGTTTTGGCTCATCTTCGATTTTTGCCTATTCCAAAAAATGGAACAAAGATTCTGCATCAAATGTTGTGTGAAAAACAAAATTAAGTGCGTGGATGCATTCCGAATGCTGACTGTGGCATATGGTGAAGCTACCTTGGACCAAAGCAACGTTTATCGGTGGTACATAAGGTTCTCAGAGTGTCGAGAAGATGTGAACAACGAAGAGCATTCCGGGACGGACACCCGAACTCGTCAACAACAGATGAAAACATTGAAGAAGTGAAGAAAATAGTATTGGCCAGTTGTCGAATCACCATTAGAGAAGTTGCTGAGGACCTAAACATATCAATTGGCTTGTGCCATTCAATTTTGACCAATGATTTGGGCATGAGACGGGTCACCGCAAAATTCGTACCAAAGTTGCTCAATTTCAACCAGAAACATAATCACATTAATGTTGCTAAGCAGCTGGTGAACTTTGTCTGCAACAACCCTAATTGCTCCAGAGGGTCGTAACTGTTGACGAATCAATGGTTTATGGTTATGACATGGAAACTAAAGCCCAATCATCCCAATGGATGCTGCCACAAGAGCCAAGACTGAAAAAAGCTCTCCAAGCTCGGTTGAATGTGAAGGTTTTGCTTACAGTTTTCTTCTATTGCAGGGGCGTGGTGCATCATGAGTTCTTGCCACAGGGTAGAATGGTCAATAAGGAATGTTACCTGCAAGTTATGCGCAATATGTGCAAAGCAATCCACCAGAAATGCCCGGATTTGTGGAAGAACAAAAATTGGCTTTTGCATCATAACGGCCCTGCTCACATATCAGTGCTTGTGCATGAATTTTTGGCTAAAAACAACATACTTATGATGCCGCAGTCAGTATACTCCCAAGACCTGCCCCCCCCCCCCCCTGACTTTTTTTGTTCCCAAAACTGAAGAGGCCCATGAAAGGACAACGCTACGCCATGATTGAGGAGATAAAGACAGCATCGAAGGAGGAGTTGAACAAGATCACAAATAACAATTTTTTAAAGTGCTTTGAGGATAGGAAAAAACATTGGCACAAATGTATCATATCTGGTGGGGATTACTTTGAAGGGTACAAAATAGATATTCATGAATAAATAATGTGTGTGTGTGTGTGCATGTGCGTGTGCGTGTGTGTGTGTCACTTAAAATATGTCCAGCCACTTCCAGCACCCCATTCATCAGTGAAAAATATTGGAGAGCAAGAGGATTGACGACTTCATTGTCAGAAATCCAGCATTGGCTAACAACAACATATCACACTTTCTTGAGTGGGTGTGTGTGTGTGATTCAACAATGTCTTTTTACTCTTAGTTAACAAAAGATTAGTGTATATTCTTAAAATTTCTGTTATTTTATTTGTTGTTTGAATATTTTCCCTTATTATACCACATAATCATCTGCTTTTCTTGTGTACAAAGTGTATGGAACGTATAGTCACTGTGACAAATGAAGGTTTCTTTTTTCTCTTTACAAAAATGGCTTACATTCATTCCACATTGTTAGGAAATGTGGCAGGTTCCAAACCATTAGATGGATCATTACTATTTATTTTCATAATGCTATTTTGATTAACTATTTATGTATCACTGTGTTTATTTTATTAAACTATTTTGCTCCTTGAAATATTGCTTTATAATAATTTTACAATTCTCTTATTTAAAATTACTGCTTAGGTAGTGTGTGTTCATTAAGCCCTTTTGCGTGACTTGTCTGGTATAATAATCCTTATTACTTTGAGTATTGATGATTTACATTTTTTCATCTTCTTTTCAATATTTTGTGTGTATTATATTTAACAATATAAAATACTGTGTCACAAGTATCAAAATATTATATCTTCCAAAATGTGGTTTTTAATGAGTTCTAGATGAAAGCTTAGCCCTAATTCTAATGGCTTTCTTTTACAGAATTAATGTATATTGGATATAACTATTACTCCAAGGTATGATCCCATAATTAACTACACTCTGAAAATATGGAAGAATATGGGGTACATACATATTCAAAGGGTATGCGTTAACTAAATTCCTCAACAAGAATACAGTAATTATTATTTATTTATGCCAACAAACTTACTGTTGGTGTTTTTAAACACACAAGCCGTGTGTTGAGAATTTAATGCCATTCTGGCAGTTTGTCACAATAGCTCAGTGGTTAGAGCGTCCGCCCGGCAAGCGGAAGGTCTGTGGTTCAAATCCCAGTTGTGGCATTGAATTTTTAAGTTCCAGTTCTACCTCTTAAGAATACAGTATTTGACAACTTTCTTCATAAAATTAATGTGCGATTCCTAAGTTTAAAATCTGTCAAAAAATTACCTAAGTGCTTATATATCAGTACAAAGCTGTTGTGCAGCGACATTATTAGGAGTAAAAAGTTACATTTTGAGTTGTAGAATAATTAAGAAAAGTATTTGCTGGAAACCATTGTGATATGTGCACATTATTTTCTACCACTGTCTCAGGATGCTGGCCTTAAGCCTCAATTCAAATGCATTTGGCTAGGATGACAATCACATTACAGTATATTCCACTGTTACAGTGGACACAGTTTATCGGCAGTTCCCAGGAGTTCAACATGGCCAACATTACACTTAACAGCTGACGGCAGTATCCCTAAAAGCAGGCCTGCCAATGTGCATAATAAAGTCATTTCTAACCTCAAATTCACAGGGTTAAAGTAGCATGCTTTCGGATGATAATGCTTGAACATCATTGCCATACAACACATGATGAACCTACTCATCTTCAGCAAATCTTGTTCTCAAATAACACTTTTGGATAAAATTACTTCCGAGCGCTAAATATTGTAATATATACGAGATGCACTACTGTGTAACAAACACAAAAATAACAACAGTAACAAAAACTGCATCTACTGTTCTAAAAGAATTCAAGACAAAATCACGCAAAAACGAGCATTACATCCACTGGTGGTCCACTGATTGATTAATTAATACGGCATCTAAATAGAATCTTGTTTTAAAATCGCATTGGTTGGCCTCCCTGCAATGCGTTCATAAACAAGGGCTTCTGTGGCAACATAACAGACACAATAACACCAACTATGGCCACAGCTTTACCATGGTTATATGTTACGAACAGTTAGCAGCACTAATGCAACCCAACGGATGGAATATCACCAAATATAACCAGACTGTACCATAATGGGGGGAAAATTTACACATTTGGCATTTCTTTTATAACCAGGAAGACGAGTGCTTTCAAAAGTCAGGTCAGTCTGTCTCACAGAACAGAAAAGTCTTTGAAAAAGCAGTTTAAACTACATAATGCCAGATTTTTTGTTCTAAATGTAACATTACCATGGTTGAGTATAAACATTAATGTATGTATGTCTGCTAATCTTACGATGAATGAACTATTGCATGTTAGTAGGTTAGTATTCTAGTTCTATCATAAATTCAATTTTGAGTTTAATGATAGAGAGGGAAACAGACATTTATGTTAATAATGCCATCAATTAAGTATATTGTTTACTTAGACTTTGCTTTAATTTTTTTCTCTTTGTACAATCAGCATTGCATGCTAAGTTATACAATATTGGCTATTTTCACATAATCACTTAATTTTTTTCTCACATTTTATCCATCTGTAATTGCTTTGAACACTTGTCTTTGGATTTTGGTATGAATTTGTATTAAATTTGTTTCATTTTTATGAATGAGCCAGTTATGAGTGAAGTTAATAGAGATAGGCTTAATATTTAATTTAAAAAAGAGCCCACTTTAAAAATGGGAATTATTTTTTCTTTACTCATTTATGTGACATTTAAAGAAAAGTGTCATTCTTTAACAGTTGTATATAAATTTCACAGGAGTTCTCATAACTTAAGTATAACTATTAGATCTTTGAGGATTTCTTATATAATAAGTATGTGGATAGAAGGAGCATATATGTCCATATTTAAACCATATGTACAAGTTGCTGAAGAAAATGAAAAATACCTTTCGGTTTTGAAAAATTTGATTAAAATGAAATTATGTGCAACACAATACCTGATAAACCTATGCAATCTAGTCACACACAGAGCACATGCTATACCTGTTTCTATGAGAGACAGGGTGTTATAGTTAATCAAGAATAAACAATTTTACTATTGAGTAAACACTAGCAGTGTGCCAAACATTTCTCCTGGTAAATCAGGAGGGTCAGCTTTAACACAAAAGTGTTCAATGGATAAGCATGGTCTCATATTACTTTGTAACAGATTTTACAGAACACAAAAGTTTAATAACTTAAGTGTTGAGAATTATGTGCACTAAAAATCCAAAAATATGTATTCAATTGCGTATCGTGCACTAAGAAATGTCCAAGCACACTATAATATACCCTTTTGTGCAGGCATTAGCAATAAAATATTGCATGTTCAAAATGTTGATTGTTCAGTGACATACACTTAACCCCAGCACTGCTGGGGTAACTGATTTATTCACAAGTTCAAAATTAAAATAATAATTTTGTCCTATGTCACTCAAATATGCACATCGCATATGAACGTTACAGTACTTAAGATTCAAACTCCTGTCCCGCCACTAGGCAGCTGATGATTTTGGTGACTGGGCTTGGACCTGTACTCTCCTCAATACCAGCTTGCTTACTAGTGCTGTATTGATGCATGCGTGATTAACTGCGTGGTCCTATCTGCCACCTGACAGCAGAGGCGAGTGTGTTCATTTGATTGGCTAGTTCAGTTTCATTCCACCTAGCTTGGCTTTGACGTCATCGAGCAGTCTTTTTCAATAGCCACGGCAGAGGCAGTCGATCGGTTACAAGGAAACTTCAACACATCAGTATGGAAAACATGAAAGAGAGCTAACGATAGACGCAAGCATAGCAATCCTGCAATAATTGTGTCTTTTTATAGGACATAGTACAATAATGCCAAACTATATGAAAAGGTCATATATTTAAAACTATTAACTGCAATTGAATAATGTTGTTAAGCAACAGCTTAAATGTTTTTATTCGTTTACGAAAGTGACCCAATTAAAAATGAAAATAATGTAATATATTGGTCATCATGCACATCAGATCAGACTTGTATAATGTGCTAAGGGTATGGTAGACCGTAGATATCAGAAAAGTACTTAAGATAACAAATGCCTCTAGTTTTTATAACCTTTCTGCCTTTTTTATGAATAACTTATATAAGCCCTTCTTTCCATGAATATGGAATGTCTTCACCATTGATATACATTTTTTCTGTTGTACTCTCAGTTAAATAGCTTTACCTTGATGCAGCAGTATTACCTACTGTAAACATGACCTTATCGCTATTCAGCATGGTACAGGTCATGGACAGGATGAATGAAGCAATCCTGTGTCTGGCATCAGACTTAGGTAACCATGAGAATTATGATTCTTTGGAAACCTCAAGAGTAAATTGTTGAAACAAGTTGGTTTTAGAAAACAGGTGTAGTGGAAAGATCGATTCAGTTTTTTTAAAATGTTTTTCTGCGAACATTTAATAATGGTTAGTAAATACTGTCTGAGTTTGCTGCAGTCTCCCGTCCTTTTATACTGGGGATGACTTCACATGAACCTTTCTGGAATCCTTCAGACATGCCAGCATGCAGAGGATTCACGAGCCTTGCAGCAATTCTTCGTTATGCGCCACGCTCATTGTTGTGTATGCTTACGTGAGTGGTGTGGGGAAGCTTGACTCTGATTGTCCTTTGTTTGCTTTGCTGCTGCCACCATCGCCGCACCCAATGTCACAATATGATGAATGCAGCTGCCTTATTAAATGATTGGAGATAAAATACTGTATGTGACTAGTGGGATGAGCATTATTATAGCCCTCGTGTTTACAGAACTTACCCCTCGTTCTTGCAAAATATATTCAAGTGATAACGATGCTCATATCCCACTAATTCCAAAGTAACTATTGAAGCCTTAAGTGCAATTTTATGCTGACAATGATAATGATAATGTGATAAATGTTCCATAAAAACAAAATTTTTATGATGAATGTAGTGCTTCAAAATAAAAGGGTTACTATAACATCTTATTCAGTATACCATTTAGAATCAACATTTAAGCTATGGATATCTGTACTCCTTCTGCCCCATACACGATGCTTACCTTCCTAAATGAAATTTCATTTACGTGATCTTGGTATATATCAAATGTGACTTAAACATTGTGTTATAATACTCATCATTAATCTGTATTTCATGTATTCTTTTCTTTTGGTTTGCTCGTTTTGCAGCTGTTAGAGAATGGCACAATGAAGACAAAAGTATTTTTGAATGCTTTCAATGTGTAGCACATGTGTTTTGCTTGCTTTGTTTGGCTTCCTGTTTAGTACAGTTTGAAAATTGCTGCTAAATGTTAAATAGGCTTGGCAGGAGATGGTCGCATGTTGGAAGAGGTACTGGAGTTCGCCCTGCAGCAGTGGTGTTCCCCACCCCCTCTGTCCCCTCCCCTGGCAGACCTCCCCCTGCCAGTGGGACTGACACATCTGGGTGGAGACTTAAACACACTGACTCGTAAGCATGCTGAATTCTTGCACTGTATAAATAGACCATAGTTAGTAGGTATTTCATATTGGTGTTGTAAAATAGATAAGATGATTTGAAGTACAGCTTGTCCAAAACGTCCTGGCATTCTCCCACTCCCGAATCAAATATGCGTAATAGCACTAAGCAGTCCACTTGCATAAAAGAGAAATGGGGTCAGTCTTCCAACTGTCGTGAGAGTGATAAGTTCATGCTTTGTATATGTGGCTGCCTCCAAGTTCTGATAACCTTCTAGAGGTGTTCTGTGCCTTCTAGTCACTTGCTCCCCCCACCACTCTCACCACTTCTCCATATTTCTCCTCACTGGTGCATATAGAGTGTCACAACGTTTTAGATGAGCTGTATCTTCTCAGGTAAGTAATACCTTGGGAATTAACCATTTTTTTCCGAAGGTTTGCAATTTGACATTCTAGTTCTTCATATCAATTTGAGAAATTTTCGCATTCAAGTTTTTCCTTTTTATATGACCCATTCTCACTCCTTTTCTGTATTAAGAACTCCAAAAATAACAGAAGTTGGCTACTCCTATTTCAGTGTAAGTTTTATTAAATCATAAACATAAATTCCTCAGCTGGCCTCCTTGAAGCAACCTCACTACAAATATATCTATTGGAACGAAGTGAGCTCTTTTAATGTCCCAAATAATTAGAAAAGGACTATGTTGAGCAATAGGAAATTAATTCAGGCCACATCTCTCTTTGCTTAATCCATAACTAATACAATTGTATTAATTACAGAGATTTCTTCCTCTCTATTTCATTTTCCCCTCACCCTTTTCTCCCTCCTCTTGTTTACTGCACATGTCACATATTTTTAAAACAGGTCTATATTTTTTCTGGGATGTGTAAGTATAAATTAAAGGTTTAATAGTAAACATATTTGTTATTCAAACAAGAATCACACTAGAATCAGAAAATTACATTTATAGATACAGAATGATAATTCATATATCTGGTTTATGTATACAAATAATTATAATAAAAATATATAATATTTTAGACAGTGTTATAAAAATTGTGTAAATAACAAAACTTTCATAATTCTAATGCTTGTAAACTTTTGCTATGCAATTTCTTTTCACAAAACTCAAAATACTTCAGTTTTTGACACCTTCTTTTGGGAAAAGATATAAACAAAACTGTTTTGTAAACTTACCCTGAAGGGGTGACCCAATAAAATGTTAGTAAACTTTGTTGCCCTCTTGATCAGATTTGAATCCCTCCTTGAGTATGTTGCTTATAGTGTTGAGCAAAGCTAAGGCACCACATTTTGTGTTTCACTATGTAATGTAATAATCTGGTGGTATTATTTAGTGACAAGGTAGAAGCAAACATATTTAAGGGAAACAAAATTATAGCATAAAGAACTGTGCTCTTAATTATTTATTTATGCCAACAAGCTTACTGCAGGTGTTTTTAAACACACAAGCCATGTGTGGGCAGTGTTTAAGAGGTGGAACCAGGACTGAAAAATTCAATGCCATAGCCGGGATTTGAACCGTGTTCTGCCGCTTATCGAGTGGCTGCTTAAACCACTAAGCTACCATGGCTACAATTATTGTAAGTCACCCTTGGGGTATTTATCTCTGATGTGAGATTCCCTTGTGGTCTAACCGGGAAAAAGTGTGAATCAGCTGGGGAATGTAATGTCGTACTGGCAAGTTGGCCATGGTAGCTTAGTGGTTTAAGCAGCCGCTCGATAAGCGGCAGATCCATGGTTCAAATCCCGGCATGGCATTGAATTTTTCAGTCCTGTTTCCACCTCTTAAACTATGCTCATGTTCAGATATGGCAAAACTTAAATCTGTTGCATCTTAAAAAAGAGAATGTATAATAAGTTAATGTTTTGGGGGTCATAAAAATGTTACAAAAATGTGAAAGATTTTTTTAATGCCTGTTTCCACTGCATATGCACCTCAGATGGCAGACACTGAGGATAGATGAAATGAAATGACTATTGGGAAAGGAAAGGTTCTAAGCCAAAGTTTAGGTTACCTCTCTGGCATTTGTCAGCAATGAAGACTGAGGAAAACCTTGAAAAATATCAGTTGGTACTGGCAAAATTTGAAGCTCAAACCTCGCATTCACGAGTCCACATTTTAACCTTGTCTACCCATTGTGTGCATTTAGAGCTGGTCTTTTCTTTTTTTTTAACATAAGCCCTGCGTGGGAAGTGTTCGAGAGGTAGAATCTTCTTCTCTTTACCTTATAACCCTCCCCTTATGTAGGAGTTACACCCCCTAGTACTTAAAGCCAGTGCCTAGGGTCAGGGTCAGATGCCTGTGAGGGAGCACAGGAATCTATGGATTGGACAGAGTGAAGGTGTGGAAGCAGTTGGTCAGCTAAACACCAGGTATGAATAGTGAGGAAGAGGATGACATGAAATGCAGTCAAAATCGATGATTGGAACGGTGATAATGGAGCAATTGGTGGAATGAGTGGCAGGGGAAACTGGAGAACCTGGAGAAAACCCACCCTGGCACTGCTTCATCTACCACGAATACCACATGTGGGTCCCTGGGATGAACCCAGGCTGCCTAGGTGGTAGGTGAATGCTCTAACTGCTTGGCCATGGTGCTGCCGAGAGGTAGAATCAAGACTGAAAAATTCAGTGCCATAACCGGGATTTGAACCATGGATCATCTTCATACATGCTTGTTCTAATCCTGAGCTATCATGGCAACCTGCCAGTATGACAGTAAATTCCCAAATTAGTGGTTTAAGCAGCTACACATGAAGTTCATGGTTCAAATCCCAGCTATGGTATTGAATTTTCCAGTCCTGATTCTACCTCTCTCTCATTCCTGATTCTTGCAGAAATTGTTTGTTTTCAAATTGGCATATAAATCAACTATCCTTGCACCCTGACTTTAATGTTCAGAAGACACTGTAGAGGCAAATAGTCATGTACCAGCTGATGGGACAGTTTTCTTTTTCCTTTCCTTTCTTTTCTTTTCTTTTTTTTATCTCCTGGATGAAACAATTACTGGAATAATTCTCTATCCTCTGCAGAGTCTGGAAGTATGAATGTGAAAGTGAATGTGGGTTATGTAGTACAAGCATTAAAAGTTGATAAAATCTGTTAGCAAAACCTAGGTTCAGTGTGTAAAACCACCATGAGTTGATTTCTCAAGTCACAGCCCCAAATATGATCATAGATTTAAGCCAAAAAGGTAAGGGGAGAACCAGTCAATGTCCAGTTCATAATGTAGGAAAGAGCTCTGAAACATGTTCTGGTAAATTATAAGTAAGTATTGTTTAGTGTTATTAATCAACTTACCTTTTTGGTTTAAATTGAATATTACAACAGTTTTCAAACTTCCAAGAAAGAAGATAATGATCATAGATGTTGAAGAGGGCATGCCATTTTTCCATTTCTGTACCTATAGTAAGCAGAGGAAGCATTACATTCCACCCAAAAATTCAATATCAGGATTTTATTGTAAACACACATTTTGAGGTGCTCTGTATCCCCCTACGAAAATGGCTTTTTTTAGGAAAAAAGTCTGTGTGCATGCATTTAACTATGAACAGTATAATTAAAAAATGAAAAGCTGGTCGAGCACCAAACTTTGTATTTAAGTTCAGTGCTTTGCAAGGTTTGAACACAAAGATTTTCAGGAAAATCCTCCCAACCCAAACTACCATTTACATGCAAATATTTTTATTATTTTTAATTTACTCAAGCAGATTTTGATAAAATACCAATCACAGCACAGAAGAACATGGAAAATCTAAAGGAAAGGCATTTAGCTCCTTCTACAGTACAGTCTGGAATAAAATTGTACGGATACTCAAACATTACATTAAAACAATATTCCTGCCACTAAAAGAATCTGAGACAGTATATGAGACCGGCTAAATGTTCCATTTATATCCCGCCTTTAACTGCAGAGGTCATATCGGCGGCCTTGCCTATTGACAAATGGTGTTACACGTTTACGTTGGGTTTTTTCGATCTTTGAGGGTTTACTGGAAAAATTGAGAATTCAATGTCATTCTGGCAGGTTGTCACAGTAGCTTAATGGTTAGAGCACCCGCCTGGTAAGTGGAAGGTCTGTGGTAAAAATCCCAGCTGTGGCATTGAATTTTTAAGTTCCAGTTCTACCTCTCATTCATTAACTTGTTTCACAAACACAAACTATCTTTTTACATTCATTCACAAGCAATATAAATTGCACATCTGTTGCTTATAGCTTCGAATATGTTACTAATCCATGAGCAATCTCTGAGACACAAAGTATAATAAGAAGCAATGGGGTGAAGAAATGAATCACCTTTCACTTTCCCTTGTAAGTTTCACTACCACCAGCATTGCAAAAATGGGCCTGCAATGTGTACTTCAGTTAATCAAAATGATTCCAGTCCTTTATGAGTGTATTTTAATGGTGAAGAATTTATTAAAAATGGAATTACAAAATGGTAAAAGTTAAATGCAGCAGAAATATAAATATGGGAGCCTGGAAGAACATAACTGCAATACAGGGACATATAGGACTTGCACCCTTATTTAATTTCTCCACTATGAATTCTCACCCTTCTTCTCAATTCTTTTCACGCATAACTGTGCTATCATGAGCAGATCCTTTTCAACTTCAGTTGTTAATACTTATATTATTTCATTTGTCATATTTTAAATCTTTTCTTCCCACATTGATTCTGGAGCATAAGCTCATAGGTGATATTGTTGTGTTATTTAGTGAAAGTGTGCCACAAGTTTAACTGATTAAATGTGATGTTGCAGGCCAAGTAGTGAGGAGGATGATCCTCCAGTACAAGGCCCTTTACCGTTTGAGCCCGATGATGCACCCTGGAAGAAGTCAGAATCTGGGATTCGCAAGTTGTAAGTAGATTAGTGAACTTAACACATATCAGAAATTAATAATGCACTTACCATGCATGTCTCATTATATACATCTTCAAAGTAAATAGAGGAACTCTTTTATACCAGTAGTATTCCTCAATCCAAATAGAGAGCCACATGTTAAAAACCAATGAATGTAAGAGGTGTTTCCTATCTCCAGTGGAACAACACAAAAGGCAATACTGAGTAATAAAGCAGAATGAATCCTACATTTAACATTCATTATTACCTTTGCGTAGGCAAGTTGCCTGCGTCAGTGTCATAGATGTAGATACTTGATTAGAAATGGTTATAACACTGTTGTTTGAAAATTTACTAGCCTTTCCTAATTTTTCTGTGTTGGGAGTGTTTTCCTATGGTTAACTCTGTTGATTTTTGAAATGCTTTTATTAATTTTAACCCATTTTATATACGTTTGTATGATTCCTAGAGACGAGTGTTATTGAAAGGGATAATTCATGTGTAAGATTGTACTTCATTACAAAGTTATGTTTAAAGTGAGCAAAAAAAAAGTGGCTTGGTTCCAAAGCTTAAATACCCTTATATTTTTCGTAAAGGAATTATTTATGGTAAAACAATACCACAAATAAACTGTAATAGTGTAATACATTTGTTTCAACTACGGTCTCTGATGACACAGCAGGTATTATAACGAGAGTCAGGGTAGGAAAGTGGCGACCCCATCACCCAGTGGGAAACCACTGCAACAGCCCACCCAAGTATTGGCAGGAAAACCAAAACCTTTCAGGGTTGAGAGGAAATGCCCAATCCCTACCTCAAGAACTGAGGATCTACCTGAGTACCCTGGGGGATAAAACAGGGATCTTAAGCATTGGGCTAATCCCCCACCTTAAGTAAAGTCAGATTCAAAAGGAAAATGTGAGTCTCAGAAGATCCGAGGTAAACCTCTGATGTCATGATAGTGGTCGAACAGAGAAGTTGAAAAATAAGACAGCAAAAAAAAAAAAATTCTTGCTGCTGCGCACTGTTTTGCCTGTGTGCATCCTCAGCGTTTGTTGCCTTCTGCCCTATCATAGAAAGGCACGGATGAAACCATGCAATGATTTTTAACCCTTTCACTGCTGAGATATTTTCCACTTGATGACCCCTCCTTGCTGAGACATTTAAAATGTTTTCTATTCATACAATAACATGCAAAAAGAATATAAATGTCATGAAACACTCACCTAGGATATGTATTTAAGCTTTCACGGCCGGTGTCTTGATTATTCCAAATGTTTAGTTCAACAAGCATCCCGGCTCTGCAATAAGAAATACTTAAAAGAAGAACTCAAACATCTAAACTCCGCATTCCAGTCCAATGGATACACACAAAAAGAAATCCAGCGCGCAATTCATCCCAGGCGACCAAAAACAAAAAAGGAAGAATGCGAAAAAGTAGCAACAGCCTTTCTCCCCTACATCAGGAACGTCTCCGACCGGATAGGCAAGCTTCTCCGTTCACATGGCGTTGATACTGTCTACAGACCGACTAACAAGATCAAAGACCTCTTGAGATCTGCCAAAGACAAACGCCACCCACACACATCTGCAGGTGTATATAAAGATCCCTGCAGTTGCGGCAAAGTATATATAGGCACTACTATGTGCAGTGTGGCCACCAGATTAAAGGCACAAGAGCGGCACACCAGGTTAGGACATATGGATAAATCGTCTGTGGCAGAGCACACCTTGTTATTCGGCCATGATGTCAACCTTAAACAAACTCGAGTCCTGTCTTCTACAGTTAACTACTATGCCCGACTACAAAGGGAGGCCATAGAAATCTACAAACACAAAGACAACTTCAATCGCAAAGAAGAAATACTACGTGTACATAAAGCATGGATACCGGTTTTAGATAGACTTTCAGACACACACAACAGTTGTAATAAAACCCCACCTACAACCGGCCAATCACTACCGTAGACGGTGCAACAATGCCCCGCCCACCCCCACCCATATAAATAAACGTAACGGATATTAACGGTCATTTCTTCCACTACTACTCTGCTTCCACATTCTAACTCTGACCAGTGCAGATGGAGGATCGTGTTACCCTGATGATGCCAAGCGCAGTACTTGGCGAAATGTTGGTATCTACCATGCCTTCTAGACCACGGCCTACAAGCCCGTATGAACTAAACATTTGGAATACTCACATAGGAGATTGCAGGCTGATGTAAATGACCCACTTTCTCGAAAGAATGTTAACTTCAAAAGCTTAGCCACACGCAGCACACAGAAGTTAGGGTTGTACACAGAGGCCATTAATTTAGACAGGTGATTATTGTAATAGGTAACATTACCAATTGCTAATAACTTTAAGCACTACTACATAGAAGTGTCAGTGAAAATGAAAGTACTTATAATAGGGTTATCCAAAGTTCATTTTACTAAATTTACTTCGAATCTGAATGTTTGTGAATCACTAATAACTCTAAGCATAGATACTACTGAAAATAGAAATATCAAAATGAAAATGAAAGTATTTATAATCAGGGTATCCAAGGTTGACATTACTAAATTTGTTTTAAATGTGAATATGTGTCTTATACTTATAGAATAAGAAACAATTTAGAAAATAGTAGAAAAATTCTTTGAGCTACCGCATCTTAGTATTTTTTAAATGTGGCTTGTGTGTGGTAAATTTCAAAAGAGGGTTTAAGGCATAATGCAGCATTGCATTTTGACGACATAAATGTTCTATCTTTCCTTTTGGGGGGACTTTTTGTGGTATTTGGACACACATGGAATTTTCTAGCAGGCTTAGCTTTGTTTGGTGTAGGTGGTACAAGATTTGGAAAGTGTCTATCAGTCTACGTAGTTCATCACCAGATTCTGATCATCCAGATTTGTTTGTTCTTGTTGTATGTTCTGAAATGTTTCATTGATCAAAGAAAGTTGAAAATCGGCCAAAGTAACATTTTGTCCAGTTTTCACATTGTATAGAGCATGAGAATTTAAAAGGGTGATGTCTAAAACATAAAAAAAAAAAAAATTCTTGTGCCATTTCATTGACTTGCGGACACATTGAACAGAGCTATACATATCAGTCCTGTCCACTGTACCCATAGTCAATGACATAGTCAGGTTTGTCTTTCTGTCAGTCTTCCCTGTCTTATTGTGTTACTATGTAAAGCGGTCAATATATATGCTTCTTGTCAGTCCATCTACCTTAGTGCTGGCATGTTATCTGTTTGTCCCTTCTTTAGTTTTTCAGTCATTTTAGGCATTTCCTTCCTGTTTTTTCTTACAGTGCAACATGTGTTTACTCCATGTGCCAGTTATAAAGAACAGGACTAGAATACTAATTGTCAATCCATAAGTTCTGTCGCTTATTTAGGTATTTAGTCATAAGGGTATGTACAAGGGTATGTACTACAGCACCAGAAAATCCCAAGTCACGGTTCTCAACTATGTCTGTTGTTGCCTCTGTGTACGAAATGAACTCCAGTATAAACCCTGTCTTATTGTCGCAAAGCACAAAAATCTTTATGTATTGCTTGAAAATGTGACCCTTGAACAATACCAGGCTCTCGTCAATGCATAGATTTAGGATTTAGAAAAGGAATGAAGCAAGCACTAAAACTGAGTCTCCAATGATCAACAATAAGTTTCAGTTTATGTAGTCTGTCTCCTTGAGTCTGTATGAGTGAGTGATTTGGGTTTAAGGGCCCGTCGACAACTAGGTCATTAGGGCCCGTTGAGTCTGTATGTCATTGAAATGAAGTAGTCTGAATAGCGAAAGATATGTTTCTTGACATGTACTCTGCAAACTAGGGGGTAACAGTTAGAGGTTCTGTTGACCAGTATTCTGCATGGGTCATTTTCTTTACCATGGCCATCAACATTGTAAGTTCCAAGAAAATATAACGTTCATCGGGTGTGGTTTCTGATCAGACGGCAAATGGGAGTGGGGGGGGGGGGGGGTTGGCAGCTTCTCACAAAAGAAATATTTGTCTCTTTAGCAATGAGCTGCATAATTTGGAAAGAAAAAAAATTAAAAACATCAAAAACTGTGGCATTTTCATGCAAATTCATGGTTATCAAAACCATGAATTTGTGAAACAAAATTGCACCTCAGCCATTTAAACATAGGACTGGTGACTCGTCCTCTCTTTGTGCATGGTACATCTTGTGGTGGTGGATTATTTTTGTCACTTTTCTCACTGTCCTTCTTTCCTATTTGAAAATCAATCAGCATGCCATCCCATACAACATACTAAGCATTGTCAGTGTTTTTTTGAGACACCTGTATATATGTTGATTAATGAACAGCTGAATGATGGAGAGAACTCTCTCAGAAACTAGTCCTGTGATTAGCATAATTACAAGTAAGTTGGAGCAGAATGTATTTAGAAATATCAACATATTTTTCAATTTAATTGAAAGTGTGTTTCAGGACAGAATTTTTAGTAGAGGTTTGTGGCCCCCTGGGGCTCCAACCTAACCCCTGTAATTTCTATCTCTGGGGTAACTTTTAACATAAAGTGTACAAGACAAATTCATACACCCTGGAAGAATTAAAACAGATGTCTGCCAGGAAATTGCCAGCATTTCTCAACATGAACTATGGCAAGTGATGGATAGTTTCCTAAAGAGGTGCCAAAAATGTATGGACAACAGTAGCCATTTTCACAATCTTCTTTCATAAAGTTGGTAAGTAAAGCCTTTAAAAGTAATTTTAAAGATGTTGTAGGGTTTCATCCGCACCTTTCTATGATACCAGCAGACTGCAATGAGCACAGAGGACACAGACAGGCAAACACAGTGCAGCCAGTTTGGAACTTTTTGACTCTCTTGGTATACTTCTTCAGCTCCCATTTGGGGGATTTAGGAAATAATGAATTATGATGACTATGATCAAGAAATGAATTTGATTTATGTACACATTATTGTACCTAGTAGGAGCGCAAATACTGTTATCCATCTTTGCAATTTCCCTGAGCTTGGTGCTTACACAGTGGGATGGTAAGCATATGAAGAAGACCGGTACTTCCTGCATTCATTCTTCCAACTGCCAGTGCTAATGTATGTTGCAGTTATGTAATGGGGCAAAAGAGAAAACTAAATGATGTTATTGCTTTAAACAAAGTAGGAATGGCTTCAGAAGGAACTTTCATAACCTTAAAAAGGCTTAGCTACTTTGTCAACAAATCAAATCCAAACCACTGCTGACATGCCGTCGAAGGACAGTTAGGACATCAGAGCTCATTAGAGCAGTGGTAGCAAGAGTGTCTGAACACTGCATGAAAGCAGTGCTAGTGAATTGAAGGTTTATAGATATTGTAAAATGAATCCTCAGGGATGACAGACTGGGCACTTTCTTACTCCTGAATTGAAGAAAAAGGCAATGCAGAAATGAAAGGCACTTTAAAAACATTATGCTAATTGTCAATATAAGACCATTCTTTTCACCAATGAGAAGATATTCAACATAGAGTAGTAAGTTCTGATTCCACCTCTCAAACATTCCCACACATGGCTTGTGTGTTTGAAAACACCAGCAATAAGTTGGTTGGCATAAAAAAATAATTATTACCATCTAAAGATTACTTACACCTGGGACATAAGTACTTATGATTGTAAGTCGCCCTTGGGGTATTTATCTCTGATGTGAGATTCCCTTGTGGTCTACTGGGAAAATATGAAAAATTGGGGAATTTAATGTCATATTGGTAAGTTAGCCGGGATAGTTTAGTGGTTAGAGCAACCGTGTATGAAATGGAAGATCCATGGTTCAAATCCTAGCATTGAATTTTTCAGTCCTAATTCCACCTCTCATATAATGTGCTTTTATACACAGTTTTGTATTATATTGTATTTCATTTATATATAATCTGCTGTAAATGGTATGATCTTGTACAAATCTATTATAATGAATATTTTATGTACCACCTATAGTTTCTCATTTTATTTGCTTCAGAATGTTAAAATGCTTATCACAGGTGTACTGAACACCATTTTCATTTTGAAGTTTCGTTTTATGTTTTTTTCACCTACTATACTGATGAAGCATGAAGTTGTAATTTCATATGGTGAATAAAGCATACTGATATATTCAAGATGCTCTCAGGCTTCGAGCCAGGTGTAGTGATGAAAAGACATCGACGTTTCGGGAGTGTACATCTCTCCCATCTTCAGGATGAATGACTAGCAAGAGTGAAGGGACCAGTAGTCATTCATCCTGAAGATGGGAGAGATGTACACTCCCGAAACGTCGATGTCTTTTCATCACTACACCTGGCTCGAAGCCCGAGAGCATCTTGAATATGTTCGTCGCCAGGAAAGCTTCAAATCATATTTTAAAGCATACTGATATTGATGATACAGAGGTTTCTCTTGCATGCAGGCTGGTTTAACAGGAACGTTTTCTTTATATTGGGAGGCTGGTAGTTTGCAAGCATAGTCTGATGTTCATAGCCTCTTAACCTCTTCAGCGATATGGACGTGAAATCACATCCATTTAAAATGACGGATGAGCAATATGGGCGTGTATACACTTCCTGTGCATTTGTGCATTTAACCCTTATTTATCCCTTATCTAACTCAACTTATTTTAATTTTCCCTTTATGAAACATTTAAGTAAAGTCTATATACTTTACTGGCTTACCTTTATATGTTCCTTGTGCACTGATATGCCTCAAAACAGGGATAAACACACAAGGGTACATCTCCACATTCGCGAATTCCCTTCTTGCGGCACACGAAACACTTTCGAGATGGGCGGGACTTCTTTGCTGTTGGTGGTATCCTTTTAGGATAATGTTTTCCTTGAAGTCTGAGGGGTGCAGGGGTTCTGGATTTTCTACCCCCAACGTGGTATTGTTCAATTAGGCTGCAAACTATTGATACTCGGACATCCAGGTAGGTCATTGTCTTGTGTGGGTTTAGAGCTCTCCAAATTACCAAACAATTGTATATGGTTATATCCAGTTGGTGCAAAAATACCTTTTTATACCACTTCTCCCTTCAGCTACAAGCAGGAAAGTATACGTATGTATTTCAAGAAAGAAAGAAACAGAGTCTACTAAGTTACGAAACAAAGTTGCAAACGTCTATATTCTGATGACTCAAAGCACTAGTGTACGTGTGGTCTCTATTTCACATTATGCTGACGCATAAGCCACACATACAATGGGTGGACTACTGTTTCTTTCAGAGAATTTATATTAGATGCGTTCGACAGAGCAAAGTTAACTTTTCACCACAGTGAAACAAAATAGTGTCATTTCAACGTTTTGTAAGTGCAACTAAACATTGCTGATGACGTACATGTATACTGCATATAACGAGTTTTATATGAGTTTTTGTTTCATTAAAATGACTTAATATTTACACAAAATACAGCTGTGTATATACGAAGCACTTTAAATGCCCTGCGCTGGATATTGGGTAGCAGTTCTCGGCTTGCAGACATTTTAAATGGCCATCGCTCAAGAGGTTAAATTGAAGTTGTAGACTTCTGATGCAAATTATAACTAAAATAACACATACCTTTGTGATAGAAGGTGTTGGAGATGTCTTAGTGCTGCTACACATCTTTCACACTTTGTAAGAAAATTGGCATTAACATTTGTTAATTCTTCATGAGCAAGTAAAGGAAATCCTGTTTACTTTGTAAAAAATAAAGTGCCAATCAATTGAGAGATCAACATTATCCAACACCAATTGCAGAAATTAACTCTACTCTTATTATTGCATGGTGATTTTATAGTTTTTTCTGTTTTCAGAATTTTTTTTAAAGTCCCATTTATATGCCACCTTTAACACCGGAGGTCATATCGGCAGCTATAGGGTTTACTTTTAAAATTTTAGTTGCTTTTCAAGCCAAGATTTGCAAAATTCTGACTTCCGGGTGAGCTTTCTTAGAGATTTCTTCGGACTTTGTTCTAACTTTGCTCTGATGTCAAAGTTTTTTCCTCTATAAGAACATGGTGTTTTACTTTCTCTTCTAGTAAGTGGAGGAAGTATTGCATTCCACCCAAAAATTCAATGTCGAGATTTCACCGGAAATCGGAATTTTGAGACCCTCTGAATCCAAAGAAAAAGCATTTGCAGAAATAGGTCCATGTGCGTGTGCATGTGGGTGTGGGTGCGAGTGCTTCTCTGTGTCTGTCAACAGCATAGCTCAAAAACAAAAAGTTGGTTAAAAAGCAAAGTTGGTATTTAAGTTTAATGTCCTAAACTACCCTTTACATGGAAAATTTTTCAACATTTTTGATTTTCTTGAAAATGGCTCTAACAATTTTGATTAAAATGCCATATGTTTAAGAATTTGTATGACAAGTGAAATGTATATCTTGAATTTTCTGCCTATAGCCTATTAAGTCCTGTTTACTCTGGATGACTTGAGTAACTCATAAACAGTAAGAGATAGACCAAATCTTATTGTACAAAAAATCTGGATCTTGCTAAAATACACAATTTATGTCCCAATAAATTTTTTGTAGAGTGAACCATTTCGGAGATACTCCTTGTTATTTGTGTCAGTTATGGAAAACTTAAAACTTTGGTTAAATGGGACATTGTTCATTTTTTATATGTTGAGCGTCTAAGGAGAACGGAATCTCAAAGCTTTAAACTATTTGACTATTGCTCAAAGCCTACTGTATTCTAATATTCTCCTTGCATCTACAAGGAAATAAGCAATAAGATAATTTGTTCAAATGTTTATCTCAACTAACACGAAGAAGATATAGGAATAAGAGTTTGTAAGAATGGTTAGTACAAGAGTAGAGAAAGACATGTGAGTGCAACAAACATTTGATTTTTTAGTTTTGATTTCTTATCAAAAATAAATTCACTTCACTGTTTTCAACTTCTCATCACAAAAAGTTCCAATGGACAGCATATAGAATAATAAAACATTTAAATAAATCTGAGAAAGAAGCAGCATATATACAAACATCAATTGAACATTTTAGGAAGCTATGGTACAATGAAAATACAAAAGAAGAAGAACCAAGCCATCAAAATTTAAACGTAGACAAACTCCAAATGGAAGAACTAGAAGATTCCCTACACAAATAATAGAAGGGCTAGTGGCCCAGATGGGATAAACTCTGAATTAATCAAATACGCTAATATGTTTTCTAAATTAAGATTTTTACACCTTCTTAATACGTGCTGGGAAAAACACAGCATACCAACTACATGGCAACAAGGAGAAGTGAAACCAATTTATAAAAAAGGAGACCGAAATCAACCATCAAATTATAGAGGTATTACCCTTCTAAATAGTGCGTATAAAATGTATACTAGAATAATAGCCAGAAGAATACAAAAAATAATTGAAAATAAATTAGGAGAAGAGCAGAACGGGTTCCAAAAAGGGAGATCTTGTACAGATGGAGTATTTTCTATAAAACAAATCATAGAAAAAAGAAGAGAAAGAAATGAGACACATCTATTATTCATAGATTTAGAAAAAGCATTTGATAGAGTAAATAGAGAACTACTATGGAATACCCTGGAAAATAAAGGTATCCCTAATCAAATAATAGAAACTGTTAAGAGCTTATACTATGAGGCAAATGTGTGTATAGACCCCTTGCTAACTAGAAACAGTAAAAAGTTTTTCAAAATAAACCAAGGCGTGAGACAAGGGTGTACTTTATCACCTATTTTATTTAATATCTATATTAACGACATTCTAATTGAATGGAAAAAAACATTTTAATAAGGAAGGAATATTAATTGACAATAAGGGTAGAATAAATGCCCTGTTATTTGCAGACGATGTCTTACTAATGGCAGAATCTGAAAGAGATCTACAAATGTTAGCTTATAAGTTCCAAGTGGTGGCCAATAGATATAACTGCAAAATATCAGTAAGTAAATCAAAAGCAATGGCATTCATAGGTAAATATGGAATAAGAACTAAAATTGTTTTGGAAAATAAAATAGTGGAACAAGTAACACACTGCGATATTACATACAAAGAAGATAAAGATATAGAAAACAAAATATATAAATTCCAGGCCATATGTGGAACCATTAAAAGAACTGTTCCTTCCTTGTTATATGGAAGCGAAAGTTGGATAATAAAAGCAAAGGATAGTAGTAGAATACAGGCAGTGGAAATGTTATTTCTGCAGAATGTAAAAGGATGCACAAGAGCAGATAGAATAAGAAATGAGTCAATAAGAGAAGAACTAAATATTTATAAATTAGAAGACAAAATTAAAACAAAAAACAAGAAATGGACAGAACATTTAATGAGGATGAGTGAAGAAAGGATACCTAAGAGGACCTTCCTATAGAACCCAAGAGGAGCACGAGATGTTGGCCGACCTCGCAGAAGATGGACTCCACTGATGACTTCGCCGAAACAGGCTGCATAGCCTAAACCATGTAGAAGAAGACCTCTGTACAAGAGTTTGCCCTCAGGAATCATACATGAAGGTTCTTTGTGCTAAAGTATATGACAATATATAATATAATATTAATATATAATATAATATAATATATAAAATATATGGCATTATAACAGCAGTAACACAATATTAACACTGAAATACATGGTCACAAAATGTATCAAGCTCGTACAGCATAGACTTTGCATCAGTGATTATGAAGTACATGGAGAGGAGGGAAAGTGGAAGGGGAACAACCAGTTAGTAACAGCACAGTGCAGGGTAAACGATTCTCTGTAATATGGCCACACATCCGAGTAAAACCTCTAAAGTTTGAGCAAGTGTATTAATATCTCTTACCAGCAACATGTCCCAACAAATTCTTATTGTATCACATACTCCCTTCAGGTGTTCCAACAAACTTCTGTTCCATCAGAAGCTGTGTGTAGCAACTGGCAGGTGCAAATTCTGGCAAACAATGTGTGACTGATGATAAATTAAAACTCTAATTATATGTATTAGCATTGTTTATTATTTTAAACTTGAGTGCTTTAGACAATACATTGAAGTGGGGATAACCACTGGGTATTTTAATGCTAGGATAGGAGAAAACAGAATGCTAGGATAGGAGAAAAACAGGTTAAACTTAAAAACCATGAGTGTCGGCAGACATTTTTCCAGGGGGGAGGGGGAGCACATGTTTGAAATTTGCAATCAGATAATATTAATTCATTATTTTACTGTCATTTTTCTACCCCCAGTATGAAGAGGCCTCTCAACGTCATATTGTTCAATTAGGCTGCGAGCTATTGATAGTCGGAAGTCCAGGTAGGTCATTGTCTTGTGTGGGTTTAGAGCTCTCCAAATTCCAAACAATTGTATATGGTTATATCCAGTTGGTGCAAAAATACCTTTTTATACCACCTCTCACTTCAGCTACAAGCAGGAAAGTATATGTATGTATTTCAACAAAGAAAGAAACAGAGCCTGCTACCCAAGTTACGAAACACATGTAAGGAAAATTTGCAAACATGCTTTATTATGATGACTCACAGACCACGCATACACTAGTGCTTTATTTCACACTATGCTTTGTTTTGCTGATGCACAGGCCACACATACAATGGGTTGACTACTGTTTCTTTCAGAGAACTTATATTAGATGCGTTCGACAGAGGAAAGTTAACTTTTCACCACAGTGAAACAAAATAGTGCCATTTCAACGATTTGTAAATGCAGCTCTACTTTTCTGATGACATACATGTATACTGCATATAACGAGTTTTATATCAGTTTTTGTTTCATTAAAATAACTTAATATTTACGCAAAATACAGCCGTGTATTTACGAAGCACTCTTAGCATATTTAACAATTTAAATGCCCTGCGCTGGATATTGCATAGCAGTTCTTGGCCCGCAGAGCTTTTAAATGGCCAGCGCTCAAGAGGTTAAAAGCCCTGTTGTCTTGACAGTTCTATCTGAGAGCTGAAGATAAAGTGGGCAAGTTTTACTTCTTCTTGTTCTTCTTCATCTTCTTCTTCCAGTTCCCTGAGTGGCCACTATCGTGGCATTAGGGGATTACCTCGGATCAGTCTTTTGATCTTGCCTCTTTCCTTGGCTAATTCTTTCAGCTGAGCCATTGACTTCCCTCTCTTTGCAGCTACTTGTTGCACATGCATTTGAGGCCTTTTGTACTCTTTTTCTTATTTCTCCTTGAATTTTACCTGTCTGATTTACAATAGTTCCAAGATACTCATAGCTTTCCACTTCTGCTCGATTCTGCCCATAGCATTCAATATTGATCTGTTCTATTTGAGCTTCTGTTCTGGCCACCATCATTACTTGACATTTTTGAAGATTTATTAACATCCCTTTCTCTTGTAACATTTCTGACCATTCTGTGACTGCTTGTTGATCACAATCTTCAAGTAAGATCATGTCATTAGCATATATCAACACCTGACAAAATACCCACCTGAGTTTTCTCATTCCCACTAAGGATTTCTATGTTCTTATGTTACATGTTCTAAGAATTTCACCCATAAATATAATGAATAATAATGAACAACTTATGTTGTTCTCCTTGCTTGACACTGTTCTCTAAATAAAAAGATGAGATTGTTATTTATTTATTTATGCCAACAAACTTACTGTTGGTGTTTTTAAACACACAAACCATGTGTGGGTAATGTTTGAGAGGTAGAACTGGAACTTAAAAATCCCAGCTGTGGCATTGAATTTTTAAGTTCCAGATGAGGAGAGCTTACTGTTAAGCCTAACTCTGCCTTTGACTCTTCAGAACATAGCCTTTATTGTTCTTGTGAGTAAAGCAGGTATCTTCTTCTTACTTAATACCTTCCATATTTCATCTCTTTGAACCGTATCAAATGCTGACTGTAGATCTATAAAAGCTAAATACTCTTGGTTTCCTTGACTTATCCATTTATCAATAATGATCCTTATAGAGAAGATCAGATCTTGTGTCTGCCTATTAGGCCTGAAACCTGCCTGTTCTCCCAGATCCTCCTCTACCAATTTCCTCAGTCTATGCTCAAGAATCCTTGAATATATTTTAGCTATAACATTTATTAGACATATTGTTCTGTAGTTAGCACATTGTGAGGTGTTGCCCCATTTATGAATGGAAACTATTATATTTTGTTCCCAATATTTGGGAATTTGGCCTTCTTTCCAGATTACCACAAACAGTTCCTCAATTCTTCTATTAATATATTGCCACCAGTTTTGATCATATTAGGGACTATCCCGTCTGCTCTGGCTGCTTTCCCATTTTGCAGCCTATCTAAAGCAATTTTCACATCCCAGAATTGCTTAGATATACAGGAGAAGGGCATTCACCCAAAGAACTGGCTGGGTGAAATAAGTCATCAACTTATAAGTAATGGTATGGGTGATATTGGATCGGAAGAAAGAGTATGATGACTGAATTCTGGGAATTAGACGTAAATTGGAAAATATGGATAGACTTTGTGGGCAATGGTGGAGAAAAAAATTTCATTAAAATGTTAAGGAGTTTGGAAGTAATGGGGAAAATATGTATATTGAGAAGTGTAATAAGGATCAACGAGAAGGTATTGCATGGTTTGAATTGGGAATTTGCAGATTAAAAGGTTTCAGGGAAGGATTTTGCCATATATGCAAAAGAAAAGAGGATGCAAAGCTTATTTTATTAGAATGTAAGGGAACGGATATTTGAAGGAAAGACTTTATACAAAGTAAATGGTTGAAAATGGCAAAATCAGTAGTAATATGAAAAATATTCTGCAATCACTAACAGATTAGTAACTTAGGAGAGTTTATATTGAGAGTAAAGAAGTGGATATGGTCAGTTAAGTAAATGGGAGTGTGGAGTATAAACAGTTGAACATAATAATGTAGCATTTAGGTGGTAGAAATAATGATTGGATTATTCATAACGGTTGTGGATAGTAGTAATACTTATTGTTCGATATGTAATGAATATTTTTTATTGTTAAGTAGTTATAAGAGGCATGTAACTGGATATGACTGCCAAATAACCTGGGCTGAATGTCGAGTTATAATCCATAACTAATTTCTTAGCACTAATAAATAAAGTAGCTGGCTACCAGTTACTTAAAATACATCCCAAAAGTCAATATACTTTTTCTTTCTAACCAGAAATATAGCCATCAAAATAATTGTCCTTCATGGTCTAGGAATAACATGCTTTGCTCTGGCGGAGGGTGAGAGATTTATTTTTGGGCATAAAAATCTTTAATATCACTTCCTTTGCTAGGGAAGTAAAGCCCTGGTCCAGTGTCAGATTTATGGCAAGTAAAAGAACCTTAAGCCTTATAAAGAGACCTCTTAGCAGAATTAAGCAGTCTTTCACACCCAATATGAAATGGGATTCTGAGAGCCGCAGTTTAAGAACGTCCATAAATAAAACTTGTTTTCATCAAAATAGTCTTCTTTTACAGGCACTATCTTGCCTTTAAGTTTAATTTCTTCTCATGAGTATATCTGTGTACGCAATCTGTGCCTTTTTGTTCTGTGTTAATTGCTTTGACCTGTATTTTGAGTACTGTGATGGTTCTCTTTATGTGAAAGGTTACTCTTAATCTTCAGGGCGTATAGGGTTTAGATAAAACTACAAAGGGTAAAGATTCTTATAAATATTACATTTTAAAGTAGAAAGATTTTATTATTTATTTATGCCAACAAACTTACTGTTGGTGTCTTTAAACACACAAGCCGTGTGTGGGCAAAGTTTGAGAGGTAGAACTGGCATTGAATTTTTAAGTTCCAGTTCTACCTCTCAAACTTGGAAAGATTTTATTTATTCAATTGAGTATATAGCAATTCCGCGTGTGACTAACTGACATTTACACTGCATTTTCTTCTTAAAATGCCTGTCTAATGGTCAATATAGGTGTAAAAATGTTATTTTAGTGACATATGATGACAGAGAATACATTGGCGGTTGTGATAGGGAATATAAAAACCTTAAAAAGTGAAACAATTAAATAATAATGAGCACTAAACTTTTCGTGACTAACTGACATTTATGTCAACTGTAGGTCAGTTAGTCACGAAAAGTTTAGCGCTCATTATTAACTAATTGTTTCACTTTTTAAGGTTTTTATATTCCCTATCACAACCGCCAATGTATTCTCTGTCATCATATGTCATTAAAATAACATTTTTACACCTATATTGACCATTAGACATTTTAAGAAGAAAATGTAGTGTAAATGTCAGTCACACGCGGAATTGCTCTATAAAGAACTTTCTACCTAGTTACACTTTATTTTAAGACTGTCCTAAACTATTTTATTCGCAGAAGTAATACGTGGTATGTTTGAAGGTGAACGGGCATATATGGAGAATTCTGAAGAGATTATTGATTTTCATTGTATATGAACACGATTTACTTATTGATCATACCTCTTTGACATAATATATAATTGCATTGCACACAAGAGCATATGTTTTGTAAGTGGCCTAAACCTTGTTGATTTGTTGAAACACCAGCTGTAATCTTGGTAAAGGTGCATTGTAATTATACATAAGATTTTAGGTCCTTTATTGGTTGATGTTACAATCAAACTGTTTTTGAACAGTTAACTGATAATCGAGTGTACGAGTGCTCAATTCCAGCATGGTTCAACAATTGCCCTTACACCAAATGAAACATTGAATCTGATAAAGGAAATACTGAAAGACAGGGTTATTATAGAGGGTTACAGTCATGGAGATCCCCTACTTATCAGTCTGCAAGTTTTATTTGTGTGGAAATTTAAAAAGTAAATAGATATACAAAAACAGCCTGACTTAAAAGACAATGTTGTTCAAGAAATCTGGAGAATTATAATATGACGAAGGGGAACATTACTTAGTATTTCTGCCAGATCTGACACAGAATGTTAGCTATGCTTGTGACAGTGGTTAAGGTGCAGCATCCCAGATGCCACAGTAAAGTGGTTGCTGGGCATCTTCACAAAAGGGTAATCTACCATGAGTGGAGGAGAAGTACAGGGAGGTAGCTCAGGATGTTACTAAGGGTAGCTGGGAATATGGTAAAGAATTAATTCTACAGAAATAGATATGTAACTCTGTTATAAAGAAGGTTTCATCTACATAAATGAAGTTGTTGATCTAAATTGTAATGAGAGAAGAGGAAAGGGTGTTAGTGATAGATAGCTTTTGGTTTCACCTTTGTGAAGATTCCTGGTGTTCCAAATTCCACCTTGGCAAATAAGCAAAGAGACCTTTAAAGATCAGAGTGCCTCAGGTTCCTCTTTGCAAGTGAAATTGATTCTTGCTATGCCAAAATTTGGAGGGTTTAAATATAAAATATAGCTGACAAAGTAGAGTGAAGCCTTTGTCAGCACAAGTCAGATAAGCTGACTTTATGTTTACGTTGGGAGAGCATGATTCCCAGGGAATCACATAATCTATTCCTGAAACATGAGCTTTCGCACATATGTTAACAAGGAGTTGCATATCTAGACTTCAATAAATTATGTCTTAAATATCTCAATTCTGTAAGTTTATTCTTACCAGCAACCTACAAAGATATAACTGTTTCAACAGTAGATGAACTTGCACATGTAAATGCCAATTTACTTTGGAGATATGAGGAATGTGTTGCAGCAGGGGGATAGCATTTTCAGCACCTTCTGTAGTCAAGGTTAGTACACAATATGGAAAGTGTAATTTTAACAGCTTTTCATTAGTGAAACCTGTTCACTGGGAATGACAGGTGCTGTTGCCAAGCTGCTTACCACCGAGTGTCATAGAGAATATAATGGACCATTCTGTAAATGAGATAAAAATATGGTAAATATAGTTGATTTCATTTCAAACCATTCCTGGAAACACTTTACAACAGAAAAAGGATATAAATTCACATTGATGCCTCTTGGAAATTCATTGATTTTTGCAGCAAGAGCATGTTTGTTATGCAGTATAAACTGTGTATACAGATCATATAAGTAATGTAGCTTTTTAAGTTTACATAAACCCACCACATTAGAATGTTGCCTTGTATATTTTTTATAAAGAGTGCAACTGTTACCAACTGTTACCACTCATAACACCAGACATATAACTTATGGAATAAACAGTAGTATTTATGCAGGAAAAAGGACAAATAAAAGAAAATGAAACTAACACAATGCATTGAAAGTAAAATGATCATCAAAAGTTTGCTTTGTGGTAATTTCCTCTCTTTATTACTAGCTGGGCAAAAACCTTTGTTTTTGTTTCTTTGTCCACAGATTCACTATCCTTACTACATTTTCACAAAACTTACTTAGTCCTACTGAGCCGAATGTTATCTAAGGTTAGAAGAATCAGTATTTTCTTATGTTGCTGTTAGTGCTTTTATTTGTAGAAAGTTCTGTGAAGAGCTTTTAACCTAATAGACATAGTGTGTGCATGCTGGCATGTAAAGCCAAGATTTTGATGACTTTCAGTTGTAATGGCTTGGCACTTCAGCAATTGCAGTCACCAAACTGGAAAGTAGTAGATTTTGTTACCTGCTCATTAAGTTGGAGCAACAGTTACAGCAAACACAGGATTTTAATCCATAAAAACAAATACTTAAAAACTACATGCATACAGAAATGTATATTTAGGACTTCACTTTTTCATATAATACTTAAAAGCTACAATCTTCTGCTTTAAAATAAAACTTACTCAATAAACACATATGGCTTATAAACCATTTGGTAATAAACATAGCCTTTGAATTCAAAATACGATTTCAAACTTCTAGGCATTGTTCAAATTATATACGAGACATTCCTTCAAATTCGCCATTATCTTCCATTTCATCTGCATCACTAGAATAACTGCATCCAAAATGATCTAAATTATTAACTGTTTCAGCTACATAATTCATAATAATAATAATAATAATAATAATAATAATAATAATAATAATAATAATAATAATAATAATAATAATAATAATAATAATAATAATAATAATAATAATAATAATAATAATAATAATAATAATAATAATAATAATAATAATGTTTATTAGCCCATAGACAATTATACAATTGTTTCGAGCATCGTCAAACTACAAATACAACAAAACAAAAATTACAAAATAAGACTTAACATAATCATATTCTATGAAATACCACTAAGTAGAGTTATATACAGCATATTTATAATTCCTCTATACAGTATAAACATTTTCCTATAAGATATTTCCTTAGTTCTTTTTTAAAACTTTCTCCTTGCTTAGCTTTAATAGTATGTGGCAATTTGTTATATAGTTTGACACCACTGATATATGGATCAGATTCACTTGTTCTTTTATTAACATTAATTCTATGTATATTATTCATACCTCGTGTATTGTAACTATAATATTGATTACTACTACTAATAATATGTACATTTTTACTTACAATATGTAAGTACTTACATCTTCGGTATATATTCTATATGCAGTGTGTAGCGACTCTTACAAACATTGATGGCTACTAAACACATGTGCTCCTCTGCTCCACACAAGTGGCACATAACATTAATATAGCATTCTTTGTTTTTGTTAAGCATATGAAAATACTCCTGCCAAAGTGCTATCTATTGATAGAACTTGATACTAAGTGTACAAAGAAATTGTTGCAGAAGCCAAACCCATAATGATGGTCTGCAAATTTCAAAGCAAGTAAATGTTGGAGCCCATAGAAATGACGGATTCTGTAATTTTTAGAACAAAGATTGTCCGTAAAATATACAAACTTGGTAGGAGAGTGTTAATCACCACCAGCTACCAAATTATGAATGAGTCACCAAGTTTGCCAGAAAAGTAACGAAGTCGGGTATGAATCCAAAAACATTTTACTGGACAGAACTTCCACTAAGAATGAATCATTGATACATATAACACTTTTTAACATAGTTGTCACATTATTCAAATAGTTATTAAGCTTGGGTAAAATATTCTCATTTTTATTGTGGAATGTCTCCTTTGGGCTTCTTCCTTATGTTATATTCAGATCATTGCTCATCAAAATGGTTTTTCAGATGTTGAAACAAATATAGGTTCCTGGTGAGGTTGAGGTTTTACAGGAATAGTTGAGAGCCTCCCATTAACCCTTCTCATGCAGAATTAGTTTGGGTTATACCATACATTCCTAGACCAGCTGGACTGCCTGCAACGACAAGGGACTGGGTGAGAACCAGCACACTCTCTGCCAGAGTTACATGTAAAAGACTGGTAAGCCACGGGTATGGAACATTATTGTACTAACTTGCATTAAGCTTACCTGCATCACATCAGATGTTGAAATGGATGACCTTCAATGTGAGCACATTCCCTATATCTCCAAAAACAACCCTGGTTTAATTGCAAAAGTTCATTTTGACTGATTGCCTGATTTCTCTCATGATTTTGCCCTTCAATTCTTTTAACATGTGCAGATTTAATGCATACACTTTGTTCTTTAACACTCCCCATAAATAAAAATCACTAAGACATTTAACACAAGAGCTTAACATTTCCAAGACTACAGCTTTCATGGCAACAGAACTTCTGAAAAACTTAAAAGTTCATGCTTTACAACCACAAGATCCTGTAAGGTTAATTATTGCAGTTGGTTTTAGCAGTCCATTCATAATGGCAACGTGAACCCACCTTTAATGTTCTTCACTGATGAAGAGTGGTTTTATCTTCAAGGTCAGTTTCTACTCAGAACAAATGACACTGGGTTACTGAAAAGCACCGTATTATTAATGAAGTTCCTCATCACACATAAAATTATCAGTCTCATATTCACAACACAAAAGTTGATTCAAACATTTATGTAAATTCTGTTTTCAATATTTTCTTTCACAACTAACAAGAAATGAAAGATTGTGTAGCTGGTTTCAGCTATAGCACACACTGCTGGTAGTTCTATGCATGAATTGCAAAGTGGGTATGGTGACAGAATAATTAGTTAAGGATTGTGGCCATCTTGTTCTCCTGACCTATCTTAATGCGATTTTTATGTATAGGAAACATTAAAAGAATAAAGTATATGCATTAAATCTGCACATGTTAAAAGAATTGAAGGACAAAATCTTTAGAGAAACACAGGCAATCAGTCAACATGAACTTTTGCGAGTAAGCCAGAATTGTTTTCGGAGATATAGGAATGTGTTCATGTTGAAGGCCATCAATTTCAACATCTGATGTGATGAAGGTAAGTCTAATGTAAGTTAGTATAGTAGTTAGTGTTCTGTACCTATGACTTGCCGGTCCTTTATGTGTAACTCTGGTGGAGAGAGTGTCGGTCCTCACCCAGTCCCATGTCATCGCAGGCAGTCCATCTGGTCTAAGAACACATGGAGTCACTTGAGTTTCTGTAGCCACAGTTGCACCCAGCTTGCTGCAGAGTGGCAGGAAACAACTAAATTAAAAGATATTAAATCCTATCTGGTTAAAATGCATTTTATGAAATTAAAGAATATAAAAGAGCAAATGTACATAAAAGGTTATTAACATAAAGTTTTAGCTAAAACTGTACCCTAGTAACTCTCTGGAACAGAATTAGTTCCAAAATTAAGATTGTATGTACAGAGGTAGTACTAAAATTAAAAGCTTTAACTATAATTTATGTAGTTTATTTCATATGTCGAAGCCTATAAAGTTGTTACAGTTGGTGAATAAATTTTACCTATGGAACATTCAAAATATGAGTTTACCTCATCTTTGGACATTTTAAGTTACCCCTACATTTCGATCCCAAAGAGTTAAAGCACTCCTGTGTTTGTCCTTGCAACTAGAGAATTTATAGCACCACCTTGTTACATTTCATTGGTTTGTAATGTTCCCATAAATACCAACAACATGTCTCAATTTCTACTTGGCTCTTGCCTTCTGTACTAAAAAATTGTGTAATATTGCACCTCACAATATTATAGGCACATCCATTTCAACATATGCTACTCATACAAAACTCAGCATAGAAGCAGAGAACAACAGAACTGTTAAGAGACCAAAAGGATCCTCCTTGTAGCACACACTCACAAAATTCATTTTTCACTCAATGTGTAGTGCATCTTTATGTTCTACGTAGATTATTTGCTTACAATTAAACTGCATGCCTAAAAAGATGTCTTTTAAAAACTTGGTTCATTTGCTTCACCCATGCTTAAGAATTTAATGCAAACTTCTATGATAAATGATTAGTGTCCCAAAATGCATATATAATTGTGTACTACTTTTGTTTTTAGTTTACTCACAAAATCAGGTCAAAACCAAGCCAGAAAGTCATGAAAATCATAATATAGCTAATGTGCATTTATGAAATAGCGTTTTTAATTTTAGAAGTGCAAGTAGTAGTTAAATACTTTAGTTGCCTGGTTTCTAATTTGTTTTTTGGCTTGCTGCATTTAGGGTTTCTAAAATTTGTGTAAACTCAAATCAGAACTTCTTAGGGACAAACTTGTTATAAATAAAGTATATTTTTATGTTCTCATGTGTAGTACAGAGAATAAATACAAGTAGGAAAACAAACTTGGAGTATAAAAACTGTAAAACCATTTGAAATTTGCAAACGTTTTAGTGTAGCGAGTGTAAATTTGCAATGCTGTTTGTAAATCACTGAAAAAATTGAAATAGATAAATGGGTCAATTAATAACACTAAACAACACACACTTTTCAAATTTCCCAGAACATGTTTCAGAGGCTAGTTGCCTCCATTATCAACCAGACATTGACTCCGTTAACCTCTGAAATATATTACAAGAAATTATTATTTATTTATGCCAACAAACTTACTGTTGGTGTTTTTAAACACACAAGCCGTGTGTGGGCAAAGTTTGAGAGGCAGAACTGGAAATTCAGTGCCACAACTGGGATTTGAACCGCAGACCTTCCGCTTACCAGGCGGCTGCTCTATCCATTGAGCTATTGTGACAAACTGCCAGAATGGCATTAAATTCTCAAACTTACTATTCTAAGTCACCATTGGGGTAATTTGTCTCTGATGTGAGACTGCCTTTGTGGTTTACCACGAGAAATACGAACTGGTTTGAGGATTTTCCAGGATTATTAACACTGAAAACATGTTTAATATTTTGGCAGGAGTTATCAGATGTTATGAGGAGAGTTTAGTTGTGTGTGTGTTTGTGGTTTTGTTAATTGTGGTGAAGGAATACAATAATATTGGAGAGTGGTATGATTTCTTAATATCCTGTTTTTAAACTGTGCATGTACATTACTCAATGAATATAACAAATATTCATTTATTCACTTAGAAAATAAACATTCAAACTATCCCAACTATCTGTTTTAAGGCATTCTGAGTCGACCATTGCATAGAGGTAAATTATTTCAGAAGTTGAGAAAATCTAAAGATTCTCTACTATACTAATTATAATCAAAGCTGTTTAATATTGGAAATGTATGTAGATGATGCTTTACTCTCCATGGTAAATATATCCAAAAATTTGATAATTTGCAAAATGTTATATTTACAGAAGGGCATAGATTCAGTAATTATACACATAAAGAAATCCTGTATTTACAATTTAAGTTGCAGTTCTGCCTAACAAATGTCTTTTAATAGATTTAAGAGTGGCTGCCAGTAATTGTTGGTTGTAAAATTCCATTTGTCGTACTTAGCAAAAGTGACAGGAAGGAAATCAGTGATATAATACTGTATTTACACACCCCAGGGATGTAAGAACTTTTGCTGAGAAAGTATTCTGCCCTCTGTAGTATTTATCAAACTAACAAACATTTACAATTCGATATCATTGATATCAAACCGAGATGGAGCAGGGGCTGGAGTCACGTGTCACCTTTTTTCCTATTACAAATCTTTAAGTTATGGAACTACAAACTTCGATGGAGAAATTTAAGCAATTCGAATGGGCCTACAAAATCTCTTGTATAGTTTCACATTTTCATCAAGCTGACATTCTCTCAGATTCCACGGCAGCAATTATAGCAATTACATCCAAGTTGTCACCAAAAAACCAAACAATTATAGAATGTTGGAAAATCCTTGCCCATCTAACACCACTTCAAAAGCACTTAGTCTTCCAATGGATACCAGCTCACTGTGGACTGAGTGGTAATGAGAAAGCTGGTTTTCTAGTACCAGCAGTGTACAGAAGTCTATCGTTAATCTACCACTTTATGTACCAGCTAAAAGATTAGTCAACTCTGAATTCAATCAAATTATTGCAAAATATTACTATGAAAAAACAAAAAATAAAAGATGGGAACTACCAAACATTCAAACAGTAATTCCTGAGTATCGTCTAAAAACGGCAATTGCAACCTCCAGGTTGATTACAGGACATGATTATCTGGCAAAACATTTGAACAGAATTGGAATATATTCTTCACCACTCTGTCCTCTATGTGATCTGCAAGAGGAAATGGACCAAGACCACCTTCAAATATGCCCGGCCACTTCTAGTGCCCTTCCCATCCATCAGTGAAAAATATTGGAGAGCAAGAGGATTAATGACTTCATTGTCAGAAATCCAGCATTAGCTAACAACATTTTGAAGTGTGCTGTTATCACTTTTGTTAATGTTTGTATCTAATTATAGTGCTCCATTTTCACAATACTATTGTTTTCCCCTGAGCTAGGAACTTCAGTTAAAATTATAATTGACAACAGAAATATGTTCAACTAAGGTGCAGACTGTTGCCCAACACAGTCAAAATCTTAAATTAGTACCTAATCACTGACACTAACTCCTCAGAACCCCATCTCCTCCTCTTTGCAATAACATGTTAAATATGTTGGTTACTTTCTCTATTTCATACTTCTTTAGCATGAAGTTTATGCCCTGTTCGCAAATTTAACCATACTTAGATTCCTATGTTACTTTGAATGTATTTCTCTGTTACTCCTTAAAGCATACCTCGTGTTAACTGGCTATAATATATGTTGTTGTTAGCTAATGCTGGATTTCTGACAATGAAGTCATTAATCCTCTTGCTCTCCAATATTTTTCACAATGATATTGAAGAGAGCAATAGCAGTAATAGTAACCGTTTTTTAGAGAGCACCATATTTTTATGTTTTGGCGGGCACATCGCTCTCTCACAACCCCAGAATATCTGGAGGGCCACACCTGTCATTGGTTTACGGGTCTCACCGACCTGACCGGGAGAATTATCAAAATAAATTCACCGACCATATCCTCTGATTACCAATCAGAGGACGTATTACATGCCATGACAGGTCAGCATGTTGGGGTTAAGATTTTATAGAGAAATGGAGAGGTTGGAAAAATAAAGACTCCCTAGCCCTCAGGAACCCTAATAGCATTGGGGTCGGAAGAGAACAAGAGATGACCAAGGTAAGGTCAGATAGAAAAGTTACAGTGAGGAGCAAAACACCAGTAAGTGGAAGTAATGTTCTGCTCAGCTTGGGTACCTTGTGGTCGCTATTCACATATCCCCTAGACGGAGACCCCTGAGGCCAAATATATAATATGTAACTATATTAACTTTTGATAGGCTTGTTCACTGTGGAGATTATGCTCTTGTAGTTACCCCGTAGTCCCGGACCTCCCCATACATACATATTTATCATTGCACATATGGAATATAATTACATTTGATAGTTGAATTTACCATTTAAATCTCACCTGGTCTTTACTTCCATGTTAGTTCTTAATGTTTACTTATAGTTTAATTCATGCAGCTCTTAACCCATGTGCAATAACTGTTAATAACTTATTAATTTTATTTTTGCATTATTCTCTATTCACTATGGTCAAAAAGCAGTATGCAATATCTATATGTTAAGCACAAAATAGACAATAAGGCACCTTGTCTTATATTTTCAAACGTTTCCTTATTTTCCAATGATGCACTTTTTATGGAATACACTGTATTAATGCACAAGCACAGTAAGTTTTAACAAAGAGACTGACCATGGTAAAAACACATAAAACTTATTGTAAATGGTTAGGAACTTGGCAAAAAATAAAATGCTAGTACTTGGAGAGATGGAAAATGAACTCTTGTGTACTATCTTAAGTAAACCTAATTACTACTGTAAACAACGGGAATTACATAAACTTTTCCTCCATATTTCCTTAAAAAATATTTCAGCATGGAAGCAAATGTGGTGACAGTACCAAATGTATAAAAAACATTTGCTGTCCTTAAGGAGTTAAACTTGATACTCAAATTACTTATAAGGCAAAAAATGAAATAAAACAGTAATGCAATAATAAATTTTCCGACATAACTACCAAGTTATTTATAAGATAAAGTATCTTCAGGGCCGTCTGCCGCGGTCCGCTGGAAACCGGTTTCCCAGATGTTTCGTCTACAGAGAAATGTATGAATGGCGTAAATTTCGATAGAAGCGGTTTAAGTTCGCTTATGAGGCAGATATTTAAAAAATGAATGTGTATAAACGAGTATAATATCAGAATGATTCATTAATGCATTTACGTTGAAATTGTTGCATAAACACTGCCCAAGTTGTAAACAACTACCGATAATATAAATAAATAGTATTACACTGAGTTAAAACGTGCAATATTCAAGATGAAATTGGGACATGGTTTATCGTTTAGTTATTCCTGGATTCTTTCCGCAAAAGTTGCCTAGACAACCAATTTTGTTGTTTAATAAGTATGCAAAACTTAAAAGCACTATAAAATTGTCATTTGAAATGGAAGGCATCCCTTCATCAAATACAAACGATAAGAGGCTAAACTTGATACAACCGTAAATGTGTTATATTATGCCTATTCATATTCACGAAAGTGAGCTCCAATCCATCTTCACCATACGTACCATATAAAATAACTGGAACACTCACTTCACAAAATTCAATGAATTTTTTCACTTTCTTTGTCTATGCACTTATCTCTGCTATGCCTAATATGATCCCATTTTGATCTTGATTCACTTCCAGATAATATCTCGCTCTCAATATTCACATCTTCCTCTCCTATTCTGATATTACAATCACCCGTTATTAACACTTCCATATTCCTGTATTTCTCACTTAATCTGCAATATCTCTGTTTAAAATATTCATCACATCTGGGTTATGGTACTGTGAGCAGACTGGTGCACTATACATTATACCTAAACATATTTTATGTTTTAATACTCAGGGGTCTCCATCTAGGGGATATGTGAATGGCAACCACAAGGTACCCAAGCTGAGCAGAACATTACTTCCACTTACTGGTGTTTTGCTCCTGTAACTTTTCTATCTGACCTTACCTTGGTCATCTCTTGTTCTCTTCCGACCCCGATGCTATTAGGGTTCCTGAGGGCTAGGGAGTCTTTATTTTTCCAACCTCTCCATTTCTCTAATTTCTCTATAAAACCTTAACCCCTAACATGCTGACCTGTCATGGCATGCCATACATCTTCTGATTGGTAATCAGAGGATATGGTTGGTGAATTTATAATTCTCCCAGTCAGGTCGGTGAGACCCGTAAACCAACGACAGGTGTGGTCCTCCAGACATTCTGGGGGTTGTGAGAGAGTGATGTTACCGCCAAAACATAAAAATATGGTGCTCTCTAAAAAGCTGTTACATTTACTGCTAAGTCTCTTCAGTATTATATTGGAGAGCAAGAGGATTAATGACTTCATTGTCAGAAATCCAGCATTAGCTAACAACAACAACAACATTTACAAAGGATGAGTTTCCAAACTACCTGTGTGGGTGAGATAATAAAAAACTGCAAGAGCAGCAGCACCTTTATTGGACATTATTATTTTATTGTTGCATGGCTTTCTTAGTTTTGCACAGCTGATGGGTGGACTAGCAGCATTACGCAAGGATTGCAACATTACGTTGCATTAATGCACAGTAGGAAACTGCCATTATATTTGTTTGTATAATAGATTAAGATGCACGAGTGTTGACGCTGGAGCTATGTTCCCTCAAATAATGGGTTAGGATGCAACATTTCCACAATAATTATCTTTGTGCTTTCTAGCAAGCACATGTATGCTTTTAAACTCTTCGTTTTCACACTACATTTATAATTTTGATATATACTACTGCTCCACTGTTTTATTCGATACCTTTGATACAGGAAAGTTATGATTGCAGCTCAAAAGTTACTGTTTTGCAGAGATAAAATACCCTCTCTTTTGGGAGTGAATTTCAAACCATGCTTTAGCATTTAACCTTTATAGCCAGAATTATTTGGCTACAAATGTGGCACTTCCTCCAGTTCCTAAACCAGTTTCATATCCGTTTCACAGGCACCACAACCAAAGAGATTCAAATAGCTGTGACCATTAAGGGGAAATATGCACAGGCCATCCATTCAAAGCCAAACATTGGAACTTCAAATCCCAGCAATTCCAGACATGTGTACCTATGGCAAAGGATAGTGAGGGCCCAAACAAAATAACTGGTGTAATGGCATGATTAGATGCTGAGAGGGTTATGTTTGACTGCAATTGACTGCAGTATAATTTTATTGAAAAAATTAATATCTGGTATTTTTACAATATAAAATAAACACTTATTTTATTTTTTGAGAGGTAGAACTGGAACTTAAAAATTCAATGCCACAACTGGGATGTGAACCACAGACCTTCCGCTTACCGGGCGGATGCTCTAACCACTGAGCTATTGTGACAAACTGCCAGAATGGCATTAAATTCTCAAACCAGTTCGTTTTTCTCCTGGTAAACCACAAAGGCAGTCTCACATCAGAGACAAATTACCCCAATGGTGACTTACTATTGTAAGTACTTTATATCCCAGGATTAAATAACCTTCAGATGGTTGTTCCAGTTCTACCTCTCAAACTTTACCCACACACGACTTGTGTGTTTAAAAACACCAACAGTAAGTTTGTTGGCATAAATAAATAATAATTACTTATTTTATTGTTGAAAGTTGGTGTAATGTGAAATTTAAAAAACATAAGCCATTAAAAGCATCTATATTCTTAACAAAATGTAAATGGAAACCCCGCGCGACAGCCCACGAAGGGCCAAGGCCTACCGCTCAGCCACTGTGTCCCCCACCTCTGCCCACTACAGGCGTCATTGGTGAGGTGCAGTACTGGAGGGTGGGACGTGGTCAGCGCCCCGAGCCCTCCTGGCCAGTTATGCGGTCTTCTCGACCTGGGGCCGCTACTTCTCCATCAAGTAGCTCCTCAATTGGTCCCCCCGGGACCTAACGAGGCTGAGTGCACCCTGTGCCAGACCTCCCAGAGGGGATAAAATCCCCATGCTGGTACCGGGGATCGAACCCGGGTCCTCCGCGCCACAGGCAAGCGCGCTGCCAGCTGCGCTACGGAGGCGGCCTCTTAACAAAATACATTTACATAAAATATGCTGCACCTGATAGTAAAGGGTTAAAACTTAAATTAACACAAATTAAGGTTAATAAATATATTTAAATTACTTTTAGTAAACCAAAAGTTGCTAGATAGATCATACTAAGAATGTCTATTGCCTCATTGTCCTTTCTTAAGGTTGAAAGCTGTGCTGAAAGGTTGAGTCTTCCAAGAGGGAAAAGTTGTGGCTAACAGTGTACTGCGACACTTTCCCGGCTTTGATGAAGCTTTGATGAAGTATGGAAGAAAATGCGCTGATTTCGAATGATAACAGTTTTCACATAGCAAAATTCAAGACATCAAGAAGAATGTATACCTTCCTAATTCAAACGAAAACTTCATATCTAAAGCCAATCCTACACATACATTAGACATCACATATTATTTACACCTGACAGAAGAAGTTAAGAAAAGTGATATTCCAGCTAGTGTTCTAAAATTATTGGCATTAGAGACAATCCATACTAGATTTCCAGAACACAAATGGCTGCATATTTATACTGATGGATCATTGATATCAAACCAAGATGGAGCAGGGCCTGGAGTCACGTGTCACCTCTTTTCCTATTACAAATCGTTAAGTTTGATGAAGAAATTGAAGCAATTCGATTGGCCCTGCAAAATCTTTTGCACAGAATTTCACATTTTCAGCAAGCAGTTATTCTCTCAGATTCCAGGGCAGCAATTATAGCAATTACTTCCAAGTTGTCACCAAAAAACCAAACAATTATAGAATGTTGGAAAATCCTTACCCATCTAACAGCACTTCAAAAACACCTAGTCTTCCAATGGATACCAGCTCACTGTGGACTGAGTGGTAATGAGAAAGCTGATTTTATTGCAAAAAAGGGTACCAGCGGTGTACAAAAATCTATAGTTAATCTACCATTTTATGCAGCTAAAAGATTAGTCAACTCTAAATTCAAAAAAAGTATTGCAAAATATTGCTATGAAAAATCAAAGAATAAAAGATGGGAACTACCAAACATTCAAACAGTAATTCCTGAGTATCCTCGAAAAACAGCAGTTGCAACCTTCAGGTTGATTACAGGATGTGATTGTCTGGCAAAACATTTAAACAGAATTGGGATATATTCTTCACCACTCTGTCCTCTATGTGATCTGCAAGAGGAAATAGATCGAGACCACCTTCAAATATGCCCGGCCACTTCTAGTGCCCCATCCATCAGTGAAAAATATTGGAGAGCAAGAGGATTAATGACTTCATTGTCAGAAATCCAGCATTAGCTAACAACAACAATATATCATGTACAATTTTTATGAAATCCGATATTTTTTATATACGAGGGATGCTCAATAAAGAGTGGTACTGAGTTTCTTTTCCCTTTTGTTCAGTGTCTGCTTGCAACATCTTTCCATGTGTCATTGAACTAAGTAATCCAATCACTAATCACTGAAAATTTCACAGAGATAGCTCTGTCAGTTGATTGTTGGCAGCCTGTGAGAGTGAAAAAGTTTCATAACCGCCTCCAAACATTGTCATGGCTGATTTTCATGAAGAGCATTATGCAATGAACTTTTGTGTTCTCTTACAAATGCTTCCAGAACCTACGACGATATGAAGAGAGCTTATAAGAACTTTGCAATTACTCATCAAGCATGTTACCTTTGGCACCATGCTTTCAAAAATGGCTGCAGAAAATACTGAATTACAGGGAGGAGCAGGTGCACATGTTATTACCACAAACAACAATCTACACAGAAGGTGTCATTACTTCTCACTGTGAGACAGCTTGTATACATCCGTGGGATATCAGTTGGGAGCACTCACACAATTTTAAAAGAGCACTTGCAAATGTCTACTGTGTGTGCATGATAGATACTGCAACTGCTTACTTCACAGCAAATGCAGGCTCGCATCAATGTGTGCCGCTATTGGAAGCAATGTGTTGAGAACGAGGGTGATGCTTGATGGCAAAACATCATTGCTGCTGACGAAACGTGGGTGTATTGCTATGCCCCGGAGATGAAGCAGGGCAGCTCAGAATGGGTTCAACATGGTCAACCCCCACCACGAAAGGCATGAGTGCAGAAGTCAGCCAATAAGGCCATGGTCAACACATTTTATTATTACACTAACACAGTTCCAAGATACACTACAGTCACTGCAGATTGTTATAAAAACATCCTGAAGCAGTTGGTAAAGGATTGCATCCCCAAAACAGCGAAGGAATCTGATTGGACAGTGGAAGCTTCATCATTCCTGGCCACATGTTGCTAATGCTGTTATTGAGTTCCTGGCACAAAATCGCATCTATACAGTACCTCGTCCACTTTAAAGTCCTGTCCTAATTCTGTGACTTTTTTCTTAACTCGACAGCCAAAAAGGAACTTAAGGCATATTGGTTCAACAATGAGACCAAAGCAGTTAAAGCTTTAGAGGTGACCTAAAGAGGATGTGAAAGAATGACTTCCTGCACATCTTCCAGGAATGACAAAGAAGGTGGAACAAGTGCATTGCATTGGGAAGGAAGTATTTTGAGGGTGCAAAAGTTTGTATGAGCATTAGTGCCAGTCTTTATTGAACATCCCTAGTATTTTAAAGTTAAGCTAGGATATCAAAATCAATCATGGGCTTCGCATACTGTTTGCAAAACTTATAATGAAGGCCTAAGGTGGTGGTACAATGAAGTTTGTGTGATATGGCAAGAATTTAAAAAAAGATCACTATGATTGCTCCTCCTGCATGTGTAAAGTATTAGGGTACAATATGACAAATAAAACAAAAATTAAATATTCAGTTGGTCCTGCTTCAGCTATAAGACATATGCCACACGGAGTAGATGTCTATATTCCTATTCCATCAGCTCAACTAGAGGATACTAAGAGTTCAGTCTCTGGGTCAACAGAAAATTCCAATACAAATGAGGGTTTCTCAGCACACACTACTGAAGATAAGTCACAGCATTTTAGTTAAAAAGAGTTGAACTACCTTGTGAGAGACTTAGGTCTTACCAAAGACAAGAGCAAATTACTTGGATCAAGGTTGAAAGAGGAGAATATGCTGACTCCAGACACCACATTTTTCTGGTATAGGAATAGAGACAAAGAATTTACAGAGTTCTTTAAGATGGAAGACCAACTGGTTTGTTGTTGTAATGTACCAGGTTTAATTCAACAGCTGAAGACTAACACATGATAGTAACGACAGGCGTTTATTTATTGACGCTTCAAAAATAAGTCTAAAAGCAGTTTTGTTGCATAGTAGAAGTGAATTTACCTCAATACTAGTTGCATTTTCAGTGTTTCTAAAATAGTTATATTAAAATCTTGAAACAATTTTAGAAAGAGTTAATTACAAGGAACATCAATGACTATTGTGCGGAGACCTAAAGGTATCCAGTATCGTACTAGGGCAGCAAAATACCCATGCTTTTTATGTGAGTGGGACAGTGCATCAGGGTTAAACACTGGACAGTGAGCGAATGGCCTAAGAGAAAAATTTTAACGCAGAGACAAAATAGTCATTCGTGCCAGTCTAGTTGATCCAAAGAAAATGTTATTCCCTCCTTTGCATATAGAATTAGGTATTATGAAACAATTTGTGAAAGCATTAGACAAGGATGGTTCGTGTTTCAAGTGCCTGAGCAGGAAATTTTCTGTGATGTCTGAAGCTAAGATAAAATAGGGTATATTTGATGGACCTCAGATAAGACGGGTAATGAAGAATGTTGCATTTTTGGACACCATTAATGGCCAAGGATTGTAAGCATGGTGTGCTTTCAAAGAGGTAGTCAATAAGTTTCTTGGAAATATAAAAGTTCCACAATACAAAGAAATTGTAATATACTATAAAAGCTATGAGCTCTTGGGTGTAACATATTTTAAAGCTTCACTTCTTGTACCTACTCTCACATAGTACTCTCATCTAGAACATTTTGCTGATTGTTGGGTATCTCTCAGTGATGAACAAGGTGAAAGAATTAATCAAGGAGATGGAGAAGAGATACCAGGGTCAGTGGAACATTGTGATGTTAGCGGACTTATGTTGGGACTTGGAAAGCGAAGTTCCTAAACCAGGACATAAAAGAAAATTAACACAGCCATCCTTCCGGATAAGGAAAAAGTAAATTCACAACCCTTTTGCACATATGTAGGTCTTTGTATGTGTTTATTACTGAGAAATATTGCATTCTGTGTTTAGTTTAAAATGCACATTTTTTTACACCAACACTATTTTCAAAATATTATTTTGTGATTTGTGAGAAAAGCTTACGTAATAGAGAAAAATGGAAAGTGCCATTCAATTTCTCACATTGAAATTTGTTACCACCTTTCAGATTGCAAACCAGTGAACAAAAATTATATTTTGCAGAACAGTGTAATTAAAAAGTTGTGATGATTTTATAATCTTCTCCTTCAGAAAATAATCCAGTGGTTCTAATTGTTTTATTGCCCTCCATATATCCAAAAGTGATCAAATTTTTAATTGAAATTCAGTTATTCTATTACTCATTCTGAGAAACTTGCAGAAAGGATGAACAAAGAAATATACTTGCATTTGGTGCATATGAACACAACTAAATGGCATCTCTTTTGCATCAAGTGGGTCATATACAAGTGGTAAAAAATTATCCACTACATATTAAGTATGTTAAATGATTCCACCTTAAGCAGTGTGTACTTGAAAATGTGAATTAGACTTAAAACTAGTCTTAAATACAATTGGAATTCAAACTACAGACCTTCAGCTTTCCATTCTGATGTTCTGTAACAGCCTGAGCTACCAATCACAAAGAACTTCTCTTGGCTGATTTCTTTATTGTCACGGAAACCTCCAAGCTAAAGTAAATTACCCTTCTGTTCATTTGGTTACTTATGTGTTCAATTAAACCATTATAGTTGGCACTTCGATCACATAAACAGTAGCTGGATGTCATTATACTCTCACAAGCATGTTTTTGTGCATCTGTTTTCATTTTGTTGATTGCAGAAAGACAATATCTTGTAAAATACCTAGAAAATCTTGAAAATAATTATGCCTGGGAATAATTAAATGAGTATTATAATCATAAATGTATTTATTATGAGTACCTTTTGATTGGAATAGCCATTTACATATTTAATTAAATTTATACAAAGAACCTGTAGAATTGTTCTTTTTCATAAAAATATTGTGTAAGGAAAGGCAAATTAAGCTTGAAAGGTCAATGCTGCAGCTGGTACTATAACCATGGACCTTCAGTGCTGTGTGCTGATGGTCTTTCCATCTAGCTAGTTACCATTGGCTGTTTAAAACTTGTGTAAATGATAATTGTTCTTTCATACATGCCATGGTAGCTCAGTTGTTTAGAGCAGTGGTGTAGTAAGCCAAAAATCTGTGGTTCAAATACTGGTTAGGTATGGCATTCTTCAGCCTGATCCCACCTTTCCAGCTTAAGCCTACACATGGCATGTCTTAAAGAACAATTATTGTCATTCTTCATTTTCCCTATAGTACCACTATCATGGTGACAAGGAGCTGCTCGGATCCATCTTTTGAATTATGTTCTATCTTCTGCCAGTCTGCTAAGTTGGTTCATTGTCTCTCTCTGCTTGCTGTAATCTGCCAGATCTCTTCCCATGTAGTCGTAGGCCCACCTACTGGTTTCCTTCTCCCAGGTCTTGCTTCCAAAACCTGATGTGCATTCATCCTCTTACATGTTCAAACCAAAACGTTTGCTCAGTCCTCTTACTTAAAAATAGTAGTTGCAGTTCGTCTTATGTTTTTGTTCCTCACTCAATTTCTGATCATCTTCCTTATTATCCTTTCTAAGCACTTCAATTGCACTGCATTGGCCATGATCATGCTGATTTTCATTGTTATCCAACTTTCGTTTATACTTAAGTGTCAGTCCTATGAATTCATTATCATTGCTCGAGCTAACTGTGGTTAACTATAACCTGGAACATAAAAGTACATATAAGATTGTGACTTTTGGGGTGTATTATCAAAAATGTGTTTGAAAATGCATTACAGTTTTTTGGAAAAAAAATGTGAGTGTTGGTAAACTTAACAGCAATCCATTATGTTGCCATGGTAGCTCAGCTGTTTAGAGCAGTAGCACCATAAGCCAAAGATCCGTGTTTCAAATCTTGGCTATGACACTGAATTTTTCAGCCATTTTTTTCCATTTGTGTAAATGAATTTGGCTTGGAGCTTTGGTGGACATCAAAGAGTCCTATAAGAGAAGTACATTAAATAGTTAATGGTTGATGCCTTGGTGACTCACATTGGAACAGATAGTTCAAAAGTACATGATTTTTAAATTCTGTTTCACCTTTTGATCTTTAGCTCATATGGGTTAGTAATTTCTACAAGTTCTCTTTGTAAAATATGGACCTGGTTATATGCAAGCTAGAGACATAATACTCTAGGGACAAATTAAACAATCCAATAATTAGTGTAATAAATGAACTTCAAATTCTTCAGGATTTTGTAATTTCTCTGCTTTCTGTAGAGATTAAAATTGCAGGAAAAAATAATAGACAAACAAGGTTTCAAATGGAATATAATCCTGAAACCTTTTAGTGCATTTTGTTATTAATTTATTGTAATAATGGCATGAAATGCATGAATGTATCATATTAACCTTTCACATGACATATCGTGTTTGATTTTTTGTTTGTTATATGATACTAGCTACGAGCTTGGTTGTTCAGTTTTAGTGATAAAGTAGCTGTTGCCTAGTTGCATAGATTATCTTTAGCAGTAGCAGAATATGCCTATTTATAGAGGAGGGAGTGAGACCTGCTCAGATGTACATTCTAGATGTGCACTTGTCTTCTTGCAGTACTGCCAGGATTATCAGGAATATTGAATTCACAACTAACAAAAATTGAATAAGAAATGTAAGATTCAAGTGATTGAGCACCTGCCACATTGTTTTTACTTCAGCCATAGAAAAGATTTGTTTGTGTGTCATAGAAATAATTCACCTAATGATTCTGAACTGTCCTACCTCACGGTCACCAATCTGATTAGAAAAGGATCTCAACCTTTCCTAAATTTTGTATATACTATATTTATGATGGTGGCAGGAGAAAATACTAAAACGCAATTTCAATTGGCATAGAAATATATTTTTCTTATTTTTTGGAGCAGGAATGCTAAAGAAAAGTCCTATACATGTACTGGGAGAGCAAAAAACTTCGAACGGTGTGCACAATGTTTTGCCTGTCAGCATCTTCGACTCCATTGCTGTCTGCCATTATTATGGAAAGGTGCAGATGAAGCCATACAACATTTTTAATACTACTTTTAAACGCCTTACCTACTAACTTTATTAAAGGAGATGCTGAAACTGTACACTGTCGTCCATACATTTTAGGTACCTCTTTGGGAAACTAGCCATCACATGCCTTAGTTCACATTGAGAAATGCTGGCAATTTACTGGTGGATATTTTGTGTGTGGGTATGCAGGTATGTAATAGGGTTAGGTAGACCACAGTGAAAAATTTGGAAACAATCTGCATAACCCAACACTTCATTGGAATAAAGGTTGGTTCATAACCACTGGTAATGGTAATGATAACCAGAACGAGAGTGCTGAAATAATACATGTATTCAAATGGAAGTGTTCACAATAGATGGGAAGCTTTCACGAGGCCTGGGAATGGGAAAGTTTTAACCTTCTGTTACTGGGCACGTCATATTAGATTCATATTGTACGTATTAGCCTTTTTGCTGTAGAAATTATTCAAGATGGCCATGCCATAAAACAGCTGCTAGAACACACATTAATTGCAAGCTAGAAAAAATATTATTGGTCAAATGTGCAAACATTGACCTCCACTTTCTATCGATAAGCTGCTGTATCCTGCCATTCTTGTTGCCAGGCTGTTATAAACAAACATATTAAGTGCTGCCTGGCTTTCCATTGCCATTGTTGTGATTACTGTTAGCTGGGTGATTGTGAACTAGCCTTTAAATATAAAATACTATGTTCATGTATTCAATACTGTTTCCCACCTTGTCAGGTGTATCTAAGAGTAATTAATATTTTTACCTTCTTTTTTACATAATTCTCTTCATGAAGGGTTATTTCAGGCTTGCTTGCAACAGAGTAAATTTTATGTTGTGTAGGTTATGTATCCATAAATTATTCTTTTTTAATCCCTGTTGTATACATTTTGGAATAAGAATGTTTACAGATCAGGTAAGTTAAGTAGCTGTTATTAACATTATCTAAGCAAAACTTATTCAAGACTGCATCATTTTATTATTAAATCTGGCCTTATATAAAGGTTTGCCATGTGACACAGAATAACTTTCATGTGTTTTAAATGAATACATAAAAAGGTTAACAAAAAAAAAAACAAAACAAAAAAAAAAAACAAAGTTTTTGTTAGTATATGGTACAGTTAAAATGATTATTTAATTTATATTTTAGTACTTTCAAATTTAAATGTTATGGTTACCATACAAATGATTTCGGCATATTGCCACAGAGTATTTCATTGTGGTTAGGACAATGTCGTCCTTTAGCTGTTTAGGGAGCTTATATTGTTGTCTCCATTGCATAAATGATTTTGATATTGTGCCCCTTGCTCCGAAGAATAGGCCTGTGACCACGATGTTGCTGATATGACGAGGGTGGCTCAATAAGTAATGCCTCCTATTTTTTTTTTTTTTTTTTTTTTTCTTTAAATAAGTTAGTTATGTGAAAAATTTGAATTTGGCGCAATTCCTCAAACCTTCTTCTCCAATCCCCTGCAGTAGTAACTTCCTAAGTCAACAGGTGGCAGCACTGCATCCTCTTGCAAAATGGCTGACATCAACATTCGTATTAGACAGCGTTCTGTGATTGAATTTTTTACTGCGAAAGGTGAAACGCCAATTCGCATTCACAAAAGGCTAAAAAATGTGTATGGTGATGCAACGGTGGATGTCAGCACTGTTAGACGATGGGTTCGTCGCTGTAACGAAGCTGAAGGGCAAACACCATTGGCAGATGAAACGCAAAGTGCCAGGCCGGTGACTGCAGTGACTCCATGCAACATTCAGCTAGTTGATGAGATCATTCATGGTGATCGCTGGATAACAACAGGTGAATTGTGTCGCATTACCTTCCTCAGTAAAGGCAGTGTGATGACGATTATTCAACAACTGGGTTACTCAAAAGTTTGTTCACATTGGGTACCAAGAATGTTAACCGCCCAAAACAAAGAAACAAGGAAAACAATAGCCTCCAAACACTTGCAGCACTTCAATTTGAACGGAGAGGAGTTTCTGGAAAAAATTGTTACTGGAGACGAAATGTGAGTTCATTTTTTTTAACCTGAATCAAAGTGGCAGTCAATGGAATGGCATCACACAACGTCACCGAAGAAAAAAAATTCAAAACTCAGCGGTCAGCAGGGAAAGTTATGGCGACAGTGTTTTGGGTGTGCTTATGATTGATTTTTTGGAGCAGGGATGCACAATAAATTCTGTCCAATACGTCAGAACTCTCAAAAAGCTGAAAGCACGTCTTTGCCAAGTTCGCCCAACAAAAACTATGGCGGATGTTGTTCTTTTGCATGACAATGCAAAACCACACACCACCCTCACCCCCCATACAGCCCTGAGCTGGCACCATCAGACTTCCATCTGTTCAGGCCACTAAAGGAAGCTCATCATGGGATTCATTTTGAAGGTGAGGAGGCTGTGAAAACGTCCGTGCATCAATGGCTTAGGAAGCAAGACCCTGTGTTTTACCACACTGGAATACATGCCCTAGTTAAAAGGTGGACCAAAACTGTGGAAAAGGACGGAGATTATATTGAAAAGTGACAAATTAATCGTCAATGTTGTAGTTTTCAAGCTATGTAAATTGGATTCAATTTTCTTGGCAATTAAAAGAGAAAACAAATAGGAGGCATTACTTATAGACCCACCCTCGTATATGAGGCACTGAAGAATGGAATTGTGGGCTCATATATTTTCTTCTTTTCACGATTCACTTCATGAATTCTGTGGTATAGAATACCATGGATTAGAATTGCTAGGACTAACCACTTTTTGGGGTTCAGAAAAGAATACAGGAAATGAAAGATGAAGAAGATGCTGTGTTAGTGTAAAAACGTTCTCCACCCAAAAAATATTGGAGACTAGTTCAGAAGATGGCCTATAAAATCTTCTAAAATCAAAATTAATTATCTTCATCTGATTACCCTCCCCGTATGAAGGACTTATATCCCCTAAGACTTGCAACCATGTGCTTAGGATTGGATGCCTGTTTGAGCAGACAAACCTATGGACCAGATATGAAAGTGAGGAAGAGGATGATATGAAATGCAGGCAAAATGGGTGAATGGAAGGGTGATGATAGAGCAGTTTGTGTAATGAGTGGTGGGGAAAACCCATCCAGACACCACTTTGTCCACCACAAATACCACATGTGGGTCCTTGGGATCAAACCTGGGCTGCCGTGATGATAGGCTAACAGTCCAACTGCTCAGCCACAGTGCCGCCAAAATAAATTATAAGAACTTAAATGTGATAAGATAAATCTTCTTGTTAGCATTTATGAACTTTTAAAGTTGGCATTGCATACTATATTGTACTTGGCCTGATTTATTAGCTTCTTATATGTAGAGAAGTTGTTGTTAGCTAATGCTGGATTTCTGACAATGAGCTCATTAATCCTCTTGCTCTCCAATATTTTTCACTGATTATATTGAAGAGAGCAATAGCAGTAATAGTAACTGCTTATATGTAGAGAAGTAGTTTGCTGCATATTAATTGAAATGCATTTTTTTTTATATTTGTGTTATAGCTTGTTTTGTTTTGATTTGTTCTTTCTTTTTTAATATAATTTTGTAATTTGTTGCCCCTTGTCTTAGGCAGAAATCAAAATAGTAACCTTGTGACCTCAAAGTTTTGCATGACTAACTATCCATGCTGTACAACAGCCCTTTCTGGGCCAAGTTCTACATTCTGACTGCTATGTCCCCCAACTTTGCTCACCATAGACATCATGAGTGGGGTGCAGTACTGGAGGGTGGGACATAGTCAGTGCCCTGGTTCCTCCTGGCCGGTATATGCAGTCTTTGCTACTTCTCAATCAAGGACCTCTTCATTTGGCACCTCATGAACCTAACGAGGCTGAGTGAACCCTAGACCAGTCTCCCAGCAGGAGAAAATCCCCACACTGGTACTGGGAACTGAACCTGGGTCTCCCATGTGGTAAGCAGCAGCACTATTACTGTGCTAAGGAGGTGCCTGAAGTTCTGCATTTGTTAAAAAATAAGATGACAGTGGACAACAGCATATAGTGTCAATTGTCAAGTTAGTAAGCCTCCCCTTTCCTTCAATACCAGCTTCTGGTATGCTTCTGCACTATAATGCCTGAATTGCGAGAGTATTGCTGGTTGTATCTCACCATACTGATTGCTCCTGAAGGTATTTGTTTCTCAGGCTCCAACAATATACAGTAAAATCTGCCTTCAGCAGACCCCTTGTTAAGCGTAAATCCATCTTAAACAGAAATACTTCATGGTCCTGTGAATTTAGGGTTGAAAACAGTCAAATTCCCTTTATTAAATGGAAACTGTCTTACACAGGCAACAAAAATCAAAGTATGCATTTTAACAGAAAGTTTCCAGTTTTGGAAAACAGAGTTCAGAAAATTTCCAGGCACAGTACTACATTGATGAAGGTGCTTTCAATTGCAATGCCATGGAATATGTCAACATAGTGATGAGCAAATTAAACCAAACACAGTTGATGTAGGTGCCTTAATTGAGAATATGTAAAGTCGGAAAGAAGAATAGAAGGCAGAGGAAAATGAGGAATATGTCCCTGAGCTGGAAGAAGAGTGTAGACCATAGACTTATTGGGATGCTGTCAAAAGTTTAAAGGAACTACAGTAATTTGCCCTATAGCAAAATGACTTGGATATCTTCCTTTCATAGAAGTTTGAAAACAGTGTTGTTGTAATTAATTTAATTTAAAAGGTGAGTTAATTAATAACACTGAACAACCACCATCTGCACCATCAAGCACCATGGAAACCCAGTTGTTGTCCGGTTGATAATGGAGGAAAGTTACCTTCGAAACGCGTCCCAGAAAAATATGTTGTAAGTGTTGTTCAGTGTTATTAATTAACTCACCTTTTAAATTAAATTGACTTGGATATGTTTGGTGTGATTTCTCAAGCTAAAGTGTATGTGAAAAGTAGAGCAGCTAAGGAGCAGTATGTCCAGAAAACTCTCCTTGACTATTATTTATTTATTTATTTATTTATTTATTTATTTATTTATTTATTTATTTTACCTCTCTCCTTGACTACTGAAAAAAATAAATTGTGTATATAGCTATTTCTCGTTCATTATGTTTTGGTATGTATCACACACAAGTATTGCAGAAATACAATTTAATATAGTAGTTTATTTTTGTCTCATTCTGTCCATTTATGTGTGCTCATGGTTTAATTTTGTTAATAGCCTACCTTCATTAAATGGAAATCTGTCTTTAACGGAAATGTTAGAGAGTCCCGTTCATTTCTGTTGAATAAGTTTTTACTGTATTGCTAATGCAGTTAACTAGAGAGGCTTCATTTGTATTTAGGGAATTGCTTGCCCTACACTGTGTTGTTTGTAACAGGTTTTGTTCGTCCTCCACTTTCTCTTCTGTCCTTCGGCTTGGTGCGGTTTTTGCTATTATTATTACTGAATGCACTGTGCTATGAGACTCGTTTTCTATCTAGGTCGTGGTAAGGGATGGAATGGAAAATCACACGATGTTTCTTTACCACAATGTATTAATTTATTAACACTTCATCGATACTTTACATTAAACAATTTTTCTCAGCACCATGCTAAATGCTTAAAAACCTTTACACTTTTTCACTTAGTAGAACTTATGCTTGATGAAAGTTTGGTGAAAGTTCCATGTTCACACTACCTAAATATGATTGTCTTTTCTGCTCGAACATACACACGTGAGTGAACAGTTTTTGGCGTCGTTTGACGCGACACCGCCTTTTTCATATTCATCCGTGCATGCGTCCATCAAATAGTTCTTTCTCGTTAGGGAAGCGATCCCTAATCATCCTCCCCTACTTTTACTATGGAGCACATACAATTCTAATATTTATACATATATATTAAAATCAAATATGGAAAGATTTATGACGTCTTTGTGCAAACTTAGTTGTTCGTAACAATGAACCTTATCAACATGTTTTCGTCATTTAATTATCTCATACCAACATCAAAAAACGAATTACACTTTCAACAAACATTCACACGAACGATTTTCTTTTGGGGTCTTCTAATATTCTGTCTCAGGCTTATGCAAAGTTTTTGTTTAGAGGGTGATATGTTTCAGTGTTACAGCATGTTAGCGTTCTTATAATACTGAAAAGGCCTGTATGCTTTAGCATATACAATCTTCAAGTATGATTCCTATTTGACAGCAAATTCTGACAGGGAATTGAGATGGTAATTTATAGACAGATATCTGTTAGAGTGGCCATAGTCTAAACAAAGGCTCTGTAGAAATATTTCCAGTGCTCATTTGGTCCTCTACAGCCTTTGGGAGTCTCACACCATCCAGCACTGACCCGTTAATTAATTGGAGGCACCCAGCAGATGTCCTTTATCAAGGTAGGTTAGTATTGAAGATGTTAGTGACATGAGGGGATCTGCAGCTTTTACTGTAAACTCCATGTTGGACCTTGGGGATACTTAAGTTAAGCTAGTCAGAGTTGAAGGCCTGAAAAAGGGCAATTTAAAATCACCACTACATAGCTGGGAATCTAACCACAGGCTGTCACTCTAAATGACTTACTCTGCCACACTCTAGAAAATGTTACACAAGGCAAGAGGTGATCATACATGAAAAATCTTAAATTTTTGTAATGTATCAAAACAAAATACAAATACAAAATTATATTAATTTTCTACATGCCTTTCAAATATAGAAGTTCAAGTATAGAACGTTTCTCCTCCCAGTAAGTAGGGAGTTCTCTATTGCTCTCAGAAAAAAGAAAGGTGGATATCCTTGTCATTACTCTTGCACTAATTTATCAGTGTGTTGTCTTCAAAATATGATCTACCAATGCTTATTTAATTTGCAAGCAAGTCACAAAGTTGATTCAGGCTGTGAATTCTAGAAAAGGCTAGTGAATTTCTTCTAATTTTTCTGCTCATGTAGCAACCATCTGGAAAGATTATTTGGTAGGTTGTCTAGCTTGTCATGAATGATTAGTTTCAAAGTTATCACAGCTTACATTCACCATGGAATAAATTAATAAACAAATAAGGTTGCTAAAACTCATTCTTGGTGAAGCTCAACCATAGCACTTTACTATCTTTGTTTTTGTAAGTTTCTCATGCTTCTAGAAGTGTTTTGTGAACTTCATAAACACTGGTGGCTGATAGGGCAGATTCCTTTCCTAGTATACCAAAATTTGACCAATTTTCTTTCTGTTCTTCCTTAAATTTTGTCATACATTAATTAATGGATGCACAAATTGCACACGTACTATGCTAATTCACAGGTAAGTGTTTCAATAGAAACACACATTTCCACTGATGCCTCTCGTACCCCCAAAAAAGGGAAAGGATTAATGCTTTTCATTTCATTTCATTTCATTTAGAACATGGAGTGGACTAATGAGATTTTACAAATAATTTCAGCTTTTTTGCTTCCCCAGCATAAACAATTTTGCAGTATGTGGCACTTGTTGCCAGGAAGTAGTGTGTAATAGAAATGAACTACATTTTATGAACTGTGAATTGCTTACTTCTATACAAAAGTAATAAGTAACAGTTTTTATTTGTAAAACCTATGAATGTGATTTCAGGAATCAAATGATATCATGGTCCTTAAGATCTCAATGCAGATATCAATGATAAACTCAGACTTCATGAAATATTACTTAGTCATTCACAAGCAGTGGTGAGGGCATAAAAATATCTCACTCAGGTCAAAGATTCAGTCTAATAGAGAAGCAGTAATAACATAACTTGTTGTTAACATATGCAAAACTCTTTGATTCGAAACCAAAGATTGGTAACAAAGAAATGAACTAATTTATTCAAAGACACTGTAGTGCTAATTAAACTTGTTAATTAGAAAACATTTTATTTGGTTACAAGTTAAATAAATGAATGTATGTAATAGATGTAATAAGGAAGTTTGTTAGGATAGAAAATGTAACATGCTTATATTTGCTACAGATATTATTTTGTAAATGTGTTTCACATGCATTGTTCTTGAACAAGCTTCATTTGTCCTACTTATTTATTAAAATACATAGAATAATTGAGGTTATGGGAGAAAAAACATCAGATGTTGCTTGTAAACTCTGTAGAAGAAAAATGGGAATTGTATAGTAAATTATTACATTTACACTTTGTTTCTTTTCCACAGTTTTCGGAAATTGTTTAGTGAGAGCAACGTCACATTTCTTGGAAGCAGCCCCAAAAGAAGTCTTTCCTCCCTATCCAAGATGGCATTGTCTAGTAGCGCAAATTCTGACGTGCCTGTCTAATGACTATTCTGTCAGTGGTAACATTGGCAAGGGCAACAGCACAGATAGTCTGGTTACTGCAATGGCTGCTGGTGCCTTTGCCATAGATTTGACTGGTAACATGGAACTGCTACTACATCTGCTGGCAGATTCTTGATGTTTGTAATGTCAATAGCGGGTAAGTGTATACTTTCCATCACTAATAGCAGTGGTGGATTCTCTTCATGGAGAGAAGATTCTTGACTTTAGACATAGATCTGAAAGACATAGTTTTGATGGTTCTTAATGTTGTGTTCTGTAATTACATAGGCTTACCATAAAGTATTTAAGTATGATTATCTCAAGGCTTGAGAAGGGAGTATAATTTGAAGGGTACAGGGGAAGATGGGGAAATGTCAAAAAAAGCTTTGCTACAAGAAATAATTTTTTAAAGTTTGAGTACAAGAAATATTAATTTCAAGTGTATAAAATTGCTTCATAACTCTCATTATAGTTTTTGTAAGTTATTAAAGATGACAGTGTGGACTAAGCATATATGGATTAATTACAGCAATATGTCATAAATTTAACAGTGCATGAAGGGGGAATGTCAACGTTTTCTTAATACCTTATTTTAAAACACTAAAGATTTTTTAGTTGTATCTGGTGAAAAGTTAAAGCCTTAAACATATTTATGGGAGCTAAAAAAGCTCCAAAAATAAGTTTAAAACCTGAGCATTTGTGGTTTAAATAAGCTGCATTGGACATCACAGTAGCACAGTCAAACCATCATGCAGGCTCTAAAAACTACCCGAACGTTACCTTTATGAAGTATATATACCTATATAGCATCTCTCTCTCTTTTTTTAATTTAGGGGAAGAAATCCACAGAAGAAGCAGTTGCACTTAGCAATAACTCATTATGCTATGTGCTGACCATGAAGTTTTGGTGTTTGAAACTTCATCCAATCAAAAAAAAAAACTAAAAATGCTGTTGCTTTTGTTATGGAGAACTGGCCAAAGTTCTGTTGGGGCAGTGAGTTGCACTTCAAATATGATACTGTATAGTTAGGTTAGATTTCATTTTTCAGTGAAACATAAGGGAATTGTAGCCTTTCCTGTACCAACTAGATTGAAGGGGCTCAGCTAATGCCACATACTTTTTACTTTCACATCTAGCTGAACATTATAAGCATCATTTTTTTTCTCTATTAAAAAAAAGAATTGCTTTTTAGTGCAAAAATACATAGGTCTATGTGCCTATGTACTGGTCTCAACTAAAATTTGGATTCTTTATTCACCAGCCACATGTCTGGAAACCAGTTTTTACCCGCCACAGCTACTGGTGTGTAATTCAAGTAAAAGATTTTCTGCGAACCACAATAATATTAAAGTATTGAACTACAGAAGCATGACTGTTTACACTTCTCTTGACTTAATTCTGCACTCAGATAAGTCCAACTTTAAATAAGTTACATCAAGGTTGAGTTCAACTTCACTATTGGACAGCCATTTTGATGCTTCCCATGAGACAAAAAGAATTCCTCCATTTCCAGTGTTTATTTTGTTGGGCAGTATAGCTAATATATACACGTGTATAATGTACAAAAACTGTATCCAGTACAAAGGCAGGAAGAGGAAGACCTAATTCATCATGTTGGCAGTGAATATTTCTTTCAACATTGATCATTAGTCAGCACCTGCCATTTTGTTTAACCCTTAAATGGTAATATCCATCTCTCAGATGGATATCAAAATTCTCAACGCATAGTGGGCTCATGTGCAATGTTAGTTTGATCTAATATTTCAGCTATGCTTCGGTTCAGAGTTGAACTTGGAATTGTGTGGATATCACTGTTTTAGTTCCACAGTAGTATTGTTTTATAAGTATAGACGTGTAAACCACACAAACCACACCATCTCACTGTAAAGGATATTACTGTAAAGGTACCTAACATATTAATATTTGATTTTGCAAATTTTTGCATAATTTCTTGCAAAATATGATGTAAACGGAATCAAAATATTAGAATTAATAATTCATCAAGCTCTTAATTGTTGGATTAGCTAAATTGGACATAAAATGCAAACTTTTGTCATCTAAAGTCTCTCAGACGTATGTTACTGTTAACTCCATTTTCTCACAAAGGCTAATATATAATTTTATAATTTCTGCATAATTGATTGTAATATATGAAGCAAACAGAATCAAAATATTGGTATTAATAATTCATCAAGTTTTTAAATTGTTAGATTCACTAAAGTGGACATAAATTGCAAGATTTTGTCATCTTAGTCTCCCAGACGGATGTTACCATTAACGCCATATTTTCACGTTACCATTTAAGGTTTAATATGCAATTATCCAAGTGCCAGACTTAAATATAAATTTCATGAACTTTTATGCTCCAAAGTTCTAATTCATTGTATTTTGTTGCTTTTGTTACCAATATGCCAGATTCATTTCTTTATTATGTTCATAAGTAATGGACACCCTTAGTGTCTTAAGTGTCCCTAACCAACTGACGCTGGCCTACTGATCCCAAGGTCGCGGGTTCAAACCCGACCCAGGTCGATGGTTTTTAAGTGTGCTTAAAAACGACAGCTCCATGTCAGTAGATTTACTGGCATGTAAAAGAACTCCTGCGGGACAAAATTCCGGCACAGCGGTGACGCTGATGTGATCCTGGCAATTGACAGCATCGTTAAACAATAAAATAGTAATTATTATTTATTTATGCCAACAAACTTACTGTTGGTGTTTTTAAACACACAAGCCGTGTGTGGGCAAAGTTTAAGAGGTAGAACTGGAACTTAAAAATTCAATGCCACAACTGGGATTTGAACCACAGACCTTCCGCTTGCCGGGCGGATGCTCTAACCACTGAGCTATTGTGACAAACTGCCAGAATGGCATTAAATTCTCAAGCCAGTTCGTATTTCTCCTGGTAAACCACAAAGGCAGTCTCACATCAGAAACAATTACGAACTGGCTTGAGAATTTAATGCCATTCTGGCAGTTTGTCACAATAGCTCAGTGGTTAGAGCGTCCGCCCGGCAAGCGGAAGGTCTGTGGTTCAAATCCCAGTTGTGGCATTGAATTTTTAAGTTCCAGTTCTACCTCTTAAACTTTGCCCACACACGGCTGGTGTGTTTAAAAACACCAACAGTAAGTTTGTTGGCATAAATAAATAATAATTACCATGTGAAGGTTATTTAATCCTGGGATATAAAGTACTTACAATAGTAAGTCACCATTGGGGTAATTGTTTCTGATGTGAGACTGCCTTTGTGGTTTACCAGGAGAAATACGAACTGGCTTGAGAATTTAATGCCATTCTGGCAGTTTGTCACAATAGCTCAGTGGTTAGAGCGTCCGCCCGGCAAGCGGAAGGTCTGTGGTTCAAATCCCAGTTGTGGCATTGAATTTTTAAGTTCCAGTTCTACCTCTTAAATAAAATAGTAGTTTCTAATCTCAGGAGCCTAGTGCTGTTTTTCAAAACTGTGCAGCAATGAACACCTAAAAAGTATACATTTCTAGATGATACTACTTCTTCTTTCATTTTTCTTGCTGCCATTAGGCATCAGATTCCTTCAGCCACTTTCTGTATTCACCATTCTGTATATACTAAATGATACAAATATTTAATTTATTAGATAATTTTTTATGAAAAACTTTCATCATAGCAGATCATTTAATATTTATTTCATGTTGGCAGTACATGTATCAGAAGCAACAAAATTATTTGACTTATTAAAACAAGTTTAATAAAATCATATTTTCAACACAATGAACCAGTAGTCTTGCTATGAGGTACACTTCAACTACTTTTATTTATAGCAAGATAGATTTTTGAAAATTGAAAATGTTGCCTCCTGCAACATACTGTTAAGGGGTTAGTTTTAGCCATGACATTTTTCTTAGTAAACAATATATTATAAGGAATCCGGTTAACTTATAATATTTTCCCTTTCTAAGTTGTGCAAGTCAAAAAAAAATCAAGTAATCAATAAATATTAATAAATATTAGTGACTAAAAGTTCACTTATCTTTTACAATTATGTAATATCCAACAGGACTATAGTTTTATAGTTGCAGTCAGCTAGGAAATCTTGTTTATTGTTATCAGCTGTAGAAATTACAATGTAATTCATAGCGTCAAAATACATGTGGTTATGCATAATTACATATAAAGAACTTTTACAAAGATATTCATATACATCTACCAACTAACACATATTTGTAATCTTACAGCTATGGCTTATACCCTATTTAGAAATTCCATTGGGTAAAAACTCCCATCTATGCAATACTTTTCAGTTCTACTTTAAATTTAGGTATACATCTGTTGGATATTGTATAATTATAAAAGATAAGGGACATTTTAGTCACTAATATTTATTAATATTTGATTTAATTTTCTTAACTGTCAGTAGCTTCAGTTTTTTCCATTTTACTTGAACAAATGTTTTATATATGCAAAGTAAAGACTACATTCAAAGCATATGGAAGTTATTTTATAACGCTAACTGTTCAGACATAAGTATGAAGTAAGCTACAGTTCAAGCCTTAATGGTATTTTTAACTTCATAAAGGTGTGTTGCAAGCAACTAAAGAAAACTTGTGTTTACCAGTCGCATAAGTAGGAGGTAAACTTAAATATACAGCAAATCACATGGGCATCCAGTCTTATATAACACAAATGCTTATTCAAACATATTTCCATTACACAATAAATGTTTACATTGCAATAATGCTGACATTATTGGCCCCTCCTTTCATAACTTGATGCAGACACTCCACCTTCATAGCCTGTTGAGTAGAACTAGGAAATGCAAATGTGCATCTTATTGTGGTTTTAGATAGTGCTTTAATAAACATAAGATATGCTTGTGTTAAACTTTTTATTGACTTTCTTCCTCCATCCTCTGTACTCATCTTTTGTAACTAAAATTTTTTATTTTGAACATGGAAAATAGGTAGTTAGATACCGCTAAAATTAGATGGTAACAGAATTAGATATCTGTTTGTTGATGCTGCAAAGTATATCTTAGATTAACTCAAAAATTAAGTTGGGTAAACTAAAAACCAGCATATAAAATAATAATAATAATAATAAAAGTAATAATGATAATAATGGTGGCAGTGCTTAGAAGAAAAATATGTATTAAATTAGTTCATTAGTGGATACAAATCTCAGAGTGATCATGGAAGCAGAACACATTTTTTATAACCACCAAAGTCAGAATTGGTGAATCTACCAGAAGAGGTAAGGAAATTATGATTCTTACATATCAGTATAACTTTAGAGCTGAGATAAAGTTTAAAAATATTTTAAAAAGTTATAGCAACTTTTCATTTAGATAAAATCTTTTATGCCATGAGCGTGCAGTAAAAAAAGACAGCACTAAATGAATATGAGGGAGTTGGCATAGTCACTTGAGAACTGAATAATGATTAATTTCAGAAGAGCATCTTACATCACATAACAAACAGCATATGCTGCGCAGCTAGTGAAATAAAATTGAAACTCAATTTATATAAAAATCCATTCTCTCCTTCTCAGAAAAGGTTTTGCTGCTTATTTAATTTCTAAAAGCAAAGCTGTACTTTGGTGCAAATTTAGATGCAAAAATATTTAATGAATCAATCCAGTCATTACACCCACCATCTAATTTATGCCAGCAAGTCATAGGTAACTGAAATGCAGAAAAAAAAAAAAATTACTGTGTATACTTACATACAGAGCTTTTTATGAAAAACCTATCTCGGAAGTGTAGTGTTTTGATTCTTGGTGGAGGGTATGTCCTGGCCATTTGTTCTTAATACTGTGTAAAAGTCTTACTTCATAGAAGGTGCTGGAAATGTCATGCCCCTTTGGCTAAACAGGTGTTGTATCTGGAAAACACATTCAGATTGAATTGTTTGTTTGTTCAGTATAATGTTTTGATTTCATTTATGATGTTTTTGTTTAGTTCCTCCAATATGTGAGGGTTTGTTTAATAAATTCTGTCCTTCAGGCAACCTCATGGTTAAAAATTACGCTGTTAAATCTGGTAAATAAGTGGACCATATACCAGCACTGATCACCCTATCTTCAAACACATCTTTAATTTTATTCATGGGCTCCACTTCTGTATAGCAGTTGCAGAGAAAATAGTGTTAAAATGCCTCTTTTGTACCTTTTGCATATATTGTCTCAAAAAATTGGGCCAATAATAGATGTTGCACAACTTGCAGAGAGAAGAGTGGAAAGTGCTGCTTGTAGGCACAGGAATCAGAACAGTGTACAGGACATTTTTTACCTGCAAACTCCGCACTTGGCTTACTCATATTACAGTGGGTGTTGAAAATAACGACCTTGATTGCAAACAAATTGATTGTATGTCTTCTTTCTTGTGCACAATGTTTTTGGATTCAACATGGATCTTGTGTATGAGATTATGAATAGCTGTCCTACTAGGACTGTAAATTCTGGAAACCCATGATGGAATTTTTATCTGACATATTTTTACATAAGGAAAGGAATTGCTTTGCCAAAAATGTTGTTAGCTAATTCCTGACAATGAAGTCATTAATCCTATTACTCTTCAACATTACTGAAAAGAACAATAGCAGCAATAGTAACCGCTTTATAGAGTGCACCATATTTTTATGTTTTGGCGGTTACATCGCTCTGTCACAATCCCCAGAATGTCTGGAGGACCACACCTGTCCTTGGTTTACGGGTCTCATTGACCTGACCGGGAGAGTTATCAAAATAAATTCACCAACCATATCCTCTGATTACCAATCAGAGGACGTATTACATGCCATGACAGGTCAGCATGTTAGGGGTTAAGATTTTATAGAGAAATGTAGGGGTTGGAAAAACAAAATGTATCCTCAATCTCTTTTGTTAAAGTGTTAAATAAACTCTAGTTTATTTCTCTAACTTATGAGGTAAAGTGGAGATGGCATGTTGTCAACATACTGCCTTCTAAATGCTGTCTCCGAGATCACAGTTGCTACTTCATCAAGTAACTCCTCAATTGGTCTCCAATGTCCTCACAAGACTGAGTGCATCGTATATCAGTCCTTCCTGCAGGGGAATAATCCCAGTGCCAATATTGGGAATCAAACACAGGTCATGTCACGTCACAGGCAGCAGTGCCACTGCAGCACTATGGGTATGACCTTATTAGCTGTCCTAAGCATACCTATATAAATAACTATTAAAACATCTTTTAGTTAATTTATATAGTTTTGGGCTGATCATCCAATACTGGGTATCCTCTCTGATCTGTGTGCTCCTTGATAGCCAACTGACCCCATGTGTTAACTTGTTGCAAATCTATGAAAAACAAAAGAAAATGTCCTTAAGCATTTTCAGTGTGTGCCTGGGGATCTCTTTCTCCCTTCCATCTGGTATAATGCTCCTATGGCCCCCTTAACCCTCCCCCAAAACAAAAAATGGTAATGACTGAACTATTAATTGTGTGCCATTATATATAAGCCCAATGACTTTTAACCGTGCCCTGCTGACATTTATTATACCTTGCTGCTTTTCCTTCCCATTTAACCTGATTCACTAATGCTTTTAATGGGATGGCTTTCAAACCACATGGAAACTTGTAGTATACATAATTGCCAGGAGTATGAATAAAAGCATTCAAATGAAGCAAATAAAGGTGCAAAAGCATGTAAAAAGTAAAAATTTATGATCAAATTCAGTTCGCGTATTTATGGAGAATCCAGTAATGGAGTAATCCTATTCTCAGAATCTGATTCTGCAGCATTAATTTTGTTGTCCTTACAGATCAGACCCTTACAAGGATCCTCCTTTGTTGATAAGAATTGATTGACATGTATTCCAGATGACTTAGCTCTCTCTTGGTAATATGTTTTATTTATACAGTTATAAAAATGTTAATTTGACAATTCTATTCAAATACTAGTTTGGTAATACACCATCCTCTTCCATGATAGCAGCCAATGAAAGCTGACTAGTGCAGTGACAGTCAAGAGATACGGGCAAAGTTACATGGAACAAGTTTAAAATGTAAGAGCAACAATTTGCAAGTTATGAAGAGAAATGAATGTGCCATTTTAAAGTGCCATATAAAGAAAGCAATAAATTGCTGCTATGAGTGGCAAAAATGTTAGATTTGTTAGGAGGAAGCTTGCATTTTATTTTGTTGCAGCTTTTTTCATTTCGAGAACAAGATATATGCAATCAGTGCTTCATTTGGGCAATTACAAAGTTGATTAAGTTGTTCTTTCTGGTTTTAGCTACGTTATAGGTTGCAGATCATGAGCAAAAGCCAGTGATCCCCTTTCCTTTTAATGAATGGTAACATAATTCCTGATTTCATTTTATTGTTGACTTTTTCTCAAAAATATTGACTACAGTTACATTTAAGTTCTGGAAGATTTGCCATAGCCTCTCCATATACAGGATGTATAGAACAACAATGTGCAGGATGTGTTTAAAGATGACAAAATGATACAGTTTTATGAGGATACCCGTGTTTGCAAACTTCCCTTCCAATTGTGGGAATTTTAAGTGCCATTTAATGAGATTTAGGAAATAATATGGAATATTAGTTAGATCCTGCTCATATGATTCCCCCTGTGGTGGGAAATATGTGAGTAAGTGAGGAGGAGAATATAGAGAGCTGGTGTGGTTCTGATACAGACTGTTTGTCCTTGCGCATACGATGAACGGAGCATGAAATTCTATTATTTCTCAGGGTGTGGGTATGGTCACTGATGGTTCAACAAGTAAGAATACATTTATGTTTCTGCTTGAACTATCATCAATTATTTGCTATAGCATGATACACATTCTTGTTGTGCCCATCACCATTCCATCAGGGGATGCGCCACTTTTGTTGTTTGGCAGATTTGAAAATGCTGACAAGTTTCAACTGTGCAGCAAACTTTATAAGTCCTACAATAAACAATTTCAGATCACATGATTGCAGATGTTAAATCCAGAACAGTTTACTTAGCAGTTTTTTTAACAATTTTTGCCTTCTTGGCAGGCCACTGAACCGTGATATTAGTGTAAGAATGCAGATATCGCCATGACAATTCTATGCCTGCTTTCTTGTCAGTCATAGGATTATTTTGTTTAGATTTTACCCATGTTACTTTTACCTGTGTGCCATTTATGTGGATTACTGAATTTTGTGATGACTGGCTAATATGCCAAATGAAGAAGCCCATAGATTCCTCTGCTAGGTAAAAATGTGAGAAATACTTAAGATCACTACTGATAAGTCATAAGCTAGGAAGCTGCCTTGGTACATGTATTGCTGTATACTTGTAAAGAACATGTTTTCAAGTTGTTAGCACCAAAGTTTGCCTGAGGGGCATTGACCATGTCATCTGAACCATTCTGTATAACCTTGTATATAAGACCTGCTTAAAATATGTCTAACTGGCCAAAAGTTTGTCTAAGCCACCTTTCCTTATAATATCTTGCTTTTCTCTTTTCACTTCAACTTTCTTTGAAATTTTTATTTTTAAAACATAATTTACTATTGCCTTGTTTTTTGGCCTGATATTTTATACTTTCCATTTCTTTGTTTTACCCATATGAATGATTCTTCTATCTTATATTTCCCTTATTCGTATCTTACAAAATTATTACATAGATTTATATCAGTGCAGGGTAGCTTAAGAGTGATGCAAATGGAATTTACACTTAATGGATACATAATCAATCTCATTGCATTTTAGCACTACAGAGTATGAAATCAGACTTTTCCAGATATGCAGTACATTCTAGAAAAATGGTAGATAATTTACTGTGCTGTAACAGAGTACTGGCAACATATGCATTCGTATATGCACATGTCACTCATAAAACTCAGTAGTGACCCAAATCGCTCATACACCCTTTGTTGATATCACTCATTCAGAGTGATAAGTGCCACAGTGTGTTTACAACCACTACATTCTTGCTGCTGCTTCAAACAATTTCAGCCCCAAGTGGAAATTATGTTCCTATTCAGAGACTCAAATTGGGGTTTGGAAAGTTGGATCAGACTTGAAAAATTCAGTGTCATGACTATGGATTTTTGACTTTCTGTGGTGATAGTCTGCCATTGATTTACCATTGTGACGTCCTACAGTTTAACTATCTTGGTAAGCCTTAAAAGTGATCTTAAATACTTAAGACATACTAAGTAAGTACTTTTAATTTCTGGGTTTTATACTTATTGTTAATTTAATTTTGATATTCCTTTCGAATTAGCTAAGTTTAGGCATTAAGCTGAGAAAGTTGAAAAAGAGTTCAAAAATTCAATGCCACAGCTGGAGCTCGAATGTGCTCACTTTAGTAGCTCAGTATGCAGAAAATATGGTGAAACGCCACACATGTGTGTTCTGTACCAATAATATAAATCATCGATGATAAGATTATGGCCAGAATTTTTGTGAGTATAAACACAAGTGTCCATATTTATATTTTAGACATTATGCTAAACTGTTGATATTAGTATACAGTTCACTATATTATAAATGCTTATGATAATTCATTTAAATTAGTGAAAGCTGCCATTAAAAACTATTACTTGATTTTAATTCTCAGCAATAGTTTTTCATGTAATCACAATTCCTTTTTTCCCTCACAGTTTACAGTAATGAAAATATTATTTTATTGTGATTCATATATTCATCACCTCCAACTGTCCAACATTTGTTTAATATGCTCATCCCTCCATTACCCTTAAAATAAGGGGAAAAAAAACAGTTCTTACAGTTAGCAGGTTTAGCAGTTTCACTCCTGCCACAATATGTACATTCACACAATGTCAGTGTTTTATATAACTTTTATAGATTTGCGGTTTGAAATATATTCATGCTGAAATTAACTTAAACGTGTAAAAGTATTTGTAGGAATTGGAGGGTGAAAAGTTCAATTTCTTGCAATGGTTAATGGTAAGCCTATGAACAGAATGTGTTAAAAATTATTTTGTCATTATTTACCTGTCTCATTCTAATTATTGTATTATATTTTATTCCACTTAGAAAGAAAAGTTAGATGAGTATCCATTTAATAACCACATTTTCTTACAATATATTTAGCTAAGTTTTTATGCTTAAAGGACAGAAATGGAAATATTAATTTAGTTAGCAATAACTAAATAAGGACCAGTATGTCTTCAAGTATAAGTTTTAATAGCTTTAATTACTGTACATAGTTCTTTTTTTTTTCTATCTCTTTTGATATTGTCACAATTTTGGACCAAAGATATGTAGAACAAATCAGTTTAATATTTATTAATATTATTTCCAATTGCATATCATTTTAATTAAGAGAAAGCTTATGACTCAATTTCACCTACTTTTAAGTAATGTCAATAGCAGAGAACTAATTAATATAAAAGCTTTCACACAAAAAAGCTTGCTGATATACTGATTTATTCAGATTCCACAAAATTTACTTCTGTTTATTTGAATCAATCACATTTATGAATGTTTTAACCCTTCCTGTTTGGAAAGGATGTAAGATGTAACCAAGTTTAAAACTTTCCATAAAATTGAAAATATTATAATGTTAACACTTAGTCTTCACATTTAACTAATATTGTGTGAATGAAAGTGATTAGATCTGACCTTTCGCGATTATGAAAAAAAAAAAATTCTAATATGCTGGGTGCAAAAATGGCCTATGTGTTGAAAGTTATACTAAGCTACATATGTATATACGAGGAAGATCCCAAAATGTTTCAGCTTGACTTTTTTTTTTTTTTTTTGTAAAAATAAAACAAGATGCTGTTTTTCAACATAATCCCCTTTTATTTCAATCCTCTTTTCACATCTATGCCTTTCAGAAAGTAATCTGGTTCTTTATCGGCAAAATGTCCCATTGTAGCAGCTCTCACTTTAAATTCCTTCCCGAAAGATCTTTCTTCAGTTTGAAGAAGAGGTAGTGTTACTGGAGGCTAGATCTGGAGTGTAGGATAGTGGTTGATCTCATGGAAGCCACATTCCTGTACTGTAGCCTTTGTAGTTACCACTGTGTGCACTGGCACATGGTCATAGAGAAGACAAACGCCATGTAACAACCTTCCTTGCCTCTTTTGTTAGAGGAAATCATGCAAGTGGTAATATTGTGCATTTGCAGTGGTATACCTTTCTTTGAAATCCACAAGGAGAATTTCTCTGGAACGTCAGAAGGCTGTTGCCATGACCTTTTTTGTGTATTGAGTGACCTTTGCCTTTCTTGGTGGAACTTCACCTGGTTTACTCATTCAAGAATTTCTCTTTTGGACAGAGGATCATAATACAGAACCATATTTTATCCCCTATAACAATGGATTCCATTCTTCTTTCTGGTTGCCACAGCAAAGCTCTAAAAACCTGGTATAGCAAGTCACACACTGCTTGTGAACTAAAGAGAGAAGTCTGAGCATCCATCTTGCACTGACCTGTTTTGCATGCAAATGACCATGAATGCTCCAGAACACAGTTGTTTTAGATAGTCCAACCTTGCTGAGATTTCCTTGAGTTTCAGTTGCCTGTCACTCAGCACTTAAGCTTCAACACATGATAGTTTCCTCTGTCACCACCTCAACATGTCAACCAGCATGTGCATCATCAGTGATACTCTCTGCCCAGACAAAACTATTTATACCATACCTTCACTGTGAAATATGAAAGGGAAGCATCACCATAAGCACCATCCAAGCGACATTTTATTTCAGCTGATGCAAACACTTCTTTTGTCCGGAAGTTTTATCTCTAACCAATACTCGATTTTATTCATTATAGCAGCACAGCACGCAACATTCTATTTACATGAGAGCCATCACTTGACTGAGGCTAGCAGCCAGCTGAAATCAATGTGTGCATATCCTGACAGATGTTGCAAACTCCTCCCCAAGGCATTTTCACTTTTGTGCTCATTTTCAGCGGCGCCGTGGCTGAGCAGTTAAGACTACCACCTAGCGGTCAGGGTTCGATCCCAGGGACCCACATGTGGTATTCATGGTGAACAACACAGTGTCTGGGTGGGTTTTCTCGGGTTTCCCCTGCCACTCATTCCACCAATTGCTCCATCTCACCTTTCCATTCAACCATTCCACTTAGATTTCATATCCTCCTCTTCCTCATTCCCATACCTGGTACTGGGTTGACCACACTCTTCCAGGTCTGCAGTCTGTCCGGTCCATAGGTTCCTCTGTTCCCTGACAGGCATCTGACCCTAGGCACTAGCTTGTAAGTCCTACATAAGGGGAGGGTAATCAGGTAACAAAGAAGAAGTGCTCCTTTTCATTGTTAGGCTGGAAACTTAAGGAACCACCCTCGTACATTGGTATTATGCACTCACAGGTTCACTCTAATGTTTTCTGCATAAGTGTAAAATTTGAAACACTTATCTGGATGGAAATGGGCTTGTCAAAGTACAGGTATTGGTAAGAGCATGTATCTATGAATCCAGACATCATTGTCATCACTTGAGCCATTGCTACACCCACCTTGCTGTGGAGTGACTTCTATATAATTCTCTTTTTCTTCTGAGTCAATTAACTTTTAAGTAAGAAGAATCATCACTGAATTCATTGCACATTAAGATTATTTCACTCTTTGTTGGTGTACATTCCAATGTCATCTCTGCATATATAAAAAAACTCTAAAAAGGGAACTGATCTCACATGTGCATGTACAACGCCATAAACTTGTGGTTGGGAATCCCGTTAAATATTTTTAACCTGTTATGAATAGCATCTTTGCATACTGTTTACATGTAACAATGTTTCTGCAAAGCATTAGGTAGATTGTGCCATAAATGTTTCAGTGCATAGCTAGATTTACCTCACCTTCAGGTGCTTGTGGTTATGTCTGCATTCCAACTGTGAAAAGTTAAAGCAATCATAATCAGAATTCATGGAAGAACTACAAAATTTATCTTATGACTACCTACAAAAGTGAAAGTATTTTTCTTGTTTCCTTTAAACTGTGATCATAATTATTAGTTCTTGAGATTAGACATGCTAACTTTTCTGCTGTTGGTATTAACTGTATTTCAGCATGCTGCTGTGATGCTCATTGTTTTTAACTACCACCAGTTATTTGATATCTTCTACTTATTTAAATAATTTGTTGTATATTAGTTTTGGAATAGTCTTAATAAATTCAAATTGTGATTTTGAACTTCCCTGAATAAATTGAGTATTTCACAGCATTATTTGTAATAATTTTATTTCTGTTTGTACTCGCTTGTACAGATTTGTGAAGATTTATAGGCGCCATGTGAATAAAGAATACTGCAGTCTGGGGGAACAAACATAAATGGTTGATGGGAGCACATATTTTATTTGCCTTGGGAAAGACTTTGTTGACTTAAAGTGGAAACCATAGAACATTTTCAGTCCAATTGAAGTTCTGTAGAAACTTGCACCAATAACAGTAGCTATTGCTGAATATTTAATCAAATTGAAACTTAAAGGCTTCTTATTGATCAGTTTTTTACTTATAGCCTGAATTATAGCACCACCTTTGCAATGCTCGCAGCATGAAACTCCCATCTTTCATAAATATGTTATTCTGCAAATTACATCATTCATATGATGCCTGTAACTACTAGGAATTGCAGCTTTTTGCAAAATCATGTATTTACTTAACCTAATACAGTTAATAATCTTTTATCTCTTTTGTATATTTAAGGAATCAATTCTCTAACTTACACGCATCTTAACAATTTGTAGGCTATGATGATTGTGTATACTTTAGATTTTTAGAAGGTATTCTCCTTCTCCTTAACTCCACAATTATTTCCAAAATATAAGGAAGAGATGTTGGAATTTGAGCTTAAGTATAAATGCCTGATAAAGTGAAAAAAGTGAGAGGAAATTATGACAATCTTGCTTCTTCATAAGATGTAACTGAATCATCTGAACTTGTGTCAGATTTAAACAAAGGTGAACAAATACTGTGATTTATTGCTTTGTAAAGTTGTAACAAATTATTTAATGAACGGAGGTAAATAATGTTTGACCTGGATGGCTTTATATTGTGCCCCTTTAGTCCCAAATGGCCTATTAACTTAATTTTGCTCAGAAAACACAATAAATATTTAATTAACTGATAAATTATATGTATGAAGTAGTTAAATAATATCTTTATGCAATAATGTGAGCAGCAGTGTGTTTACAGTTGTAAATTTGTGTTTTTTGAAATTACTTCAAAGAATAGGAAATAATTCATTTACTTTGATAAGAGCATTTGTAATTCAATATGTAATCCAACCCGAGAATCAAAACTGTTGATGAATGAGATAAGAACTAATATTCCATGCACTACAGTGAGTATAAAAATCAGGAGAGAGCATATGGCAATCTTGAAAATGACAGTAGTGAATCTGATTGCACTCTTGTCAGCTATAAGTATGTTACAGTGGAACTTGGATAATTCAGAGTTTTATAATTTGGAATCCCTGTTAATTCAAAGATTTTTGTTCATCTCTTGAATTTTGTATTAAAGCAATGTTGTTGTTAGCTAATGCTGGATTTCTGACAATGAAGTCATTAATCCTCTTGCTCTCCAATATTTTTCACAATGATATTGAAGAGAGCAATAGCAGTAATAGTAACCGTTTTTTAGAGAGCACCATATTTTTATGTTTTGGTGGTCACATCGCTCTCTCACAACCCCCAGAATGTCTGGAGGACCACACCTGTCGTTGGTTTATGAGTCTCACTGTAAAAAAACTCATTGTAATTCAAATTTCATTTTCCTTAATTCGAAGTTTTTGTTCAGAAATGTCAGTCGAAAATTAATCTAAATGTGGAAATCTAATATGATAACTTTGTCCATGTGTTTCTGCAAAACAGGTCATCACTTTGGGGATGGTTTGGTTGGAATGCAGTTGGAATACAATTTGGGGGTGTTGGAATAGCTTTCCTAGCCACCGGCCTTGGGCTTCTGTAACTGCTCCCACATCCCCTTGTTTAAAACATGTGCACCTTTAGTTGTCGCTTGGGCTTTCTATTGTTCAGTGTATTGCAAATCAATGCCACTATGCCTCTCAGTAAACTATATGTCAAGTACAAGACAAACTTTTTCAGAGAAGGTCACCATCATTGGAGAAGTTGAAAAGAATTTGAAGAAAAAATCTGAATTAGCAAAGGAATGCGGGATACCACCAAACACTTGGTCAAGTTATCTGAAGAATAAGGAGAAAATTTTAAGCAGTGCCTTGAGTGAAAATGGAAAGAGTCGAAAAAGAGTGAGACAACTGGAATATCCTAATGGATGCATGTACCTATATTGCTAAAATGTAGCTTTAGATGTAACGTTTGTGATTTAAATTTTTGGATATTCAAATTTTTTTCTTGCCCCTTCAGCTTTAAATTATCCAAGTTCCAGTGTACTACCAAGTCAGAGCTCTTTTGTTTGGCAAGATGTGAATGTAAATTACCAAACACTTATTAATCTAAGTATTCTTTATTTAAAAATTACAAAACATTATAGGAAAAAGAATTGACAGATTTGCTTACTCCATGTCTGCTTTGCATGAGTCTAAAGGTGTCCTCATCCATAAAGTTTACATTTCATATCATATGGAGACTATAGAAGCAACAGACAATATAGATATGATTGAATTTTAATAACATGCACTCATACAAGTGAAGTGTCAGAAGCATGCATTTGTAAAGTATTATTAAATAATATTTAACATATAGTTACAGAATGCTTGCTAGTGGTGCAATTCATTCTCTGTTGATCCCGAACTCGTGTGATGACCTCGTGAACATAAGTAAGCATCACAATTTGTGCTCTGTTTATCCAGTTACTCAAGTTTTAACTTTTATTGGCACACCAAAAAGATTGGCTTTATTTACCAATTTTAAAGAATGTCATAACATTCCATTGCTTGGAGAGAAGGGAAAATGAAAGATGGAATGCAAAGGGAGAGAAGGTGGATAGGTGGAAGGAGTAGTGGGGGAGGGGAGAAGAAAAGTGGCATGGAGCAGAATCTTCACAGTCCACAGAATGATAAGAGTACCAGTACCGCAGTACCAGCTAGCTCTACAGTAAAACAGCTTGTGGGACTCTTTTTTGGTGCTTTAGAAGTAGCAGTGCATTATTTATGTTAATAATTAGATATAATAAAAATATAGTATTGAGTTGTGCTAGGAATTTTGAGCCAGGAAGGTGAGGTTGGGACATATTCAGAGCTGAAGGATGCGTGCCACCCGCTCCTGGGTGGTGCTGGATTTATCATAATATTTTCCATGTTAATTGTTTCATAACACATCTGGCATAATGCTCACTTCTCTTATTTTATACTCACTGATACCCACAAGATCATTTCTGTGAGGATTTTAATTGTGTACTTCTAAGGAAAGACACACAAGCTTTAAAGAAAACAAAGCACAATTATAAAGACATGAAAGGAGCTTAAGTAAAACTATTACACATAAATAAAAACTAAAGGCTATAATTGTGAAGAATGCATTAAGGTATTGAACAGCATTTATGTGGAATTGATCCCTTAACTGGTATATACTTTGGTTATGAACAAGTACATTCTTTGTATGTGTGCTTTTTAGATTGATGGGATGGAAAATAACACAAAAGAACACATTTACCCTCTGCACTTGAATTTCCTGTCAGTTGCCTTTTGTACAGGTAATCTTAAACAGATATTGAAGAATTAGAAAGAAAAGAAAAAAGAAATAGAATAAGTAAAATAAAACATACAAAACCAATGCCTATAGATTAAAGTTGTTGCTTTCCATGCATATATTTATAATACTAAAAAGCCACAAGAAAGAAATGCAAGCATTGAGACCAATTTCACATAGAACAAACTTAGTGCACTCCTTTGTATAAACTTGTAGCGGTGTTTCTGATTATAGCTTCTATTCTTCTAGAAGTTATGTTCTTTCATAAATTTTATATCAGAATGCTTTTAACATTTAGACAGCTGGTTAACCCTTCAAACATTATATTTGAAAGCAATACATTCTCATATTACATTTTAATGGTAGAGAAAAGAAATACAAGTTTTGTATGTAACACACAAGTTTTTAATACATATTGAAATAAGTTTTAATAGAGAATTGAAAAAAAGGATAAAAGTTATTTAATATATTCTGTATATGGAACATTTTTACAGCTTTGTTGCATATTACAATACTTTGAGTGCTAGAGCCAATACTAAATCATATCAGGTGCTGTTAGCTGCAGCATTTTAAAACTTTGAGTTTCTCAATTAGAATGTAGATGGCTAATGAAAAGCTTCTAAAGCAGAATTTTGTTCATTGTTATAGGAGCGCTAAAGCATTGTAACAAAATAATGGATTGAAAATATGGGAAATGCCAAATTAACAACGAAAAAATAAAAGACAAAATCACATTCCTTCTCAGTACTTAAATATTTGTATTACAGAGTATGAAGACATGTGTTAAATTTATAATTATTCTTCCAAACATGGTTGTGCAGGCTAAAGTTGGGAAGATAGAATTGGACTGAAAAATCAGTACCATAACTGGGATTTGAACCACAGATATTCAGCTTGCTGTGCCACTGCTCCAACCATAGGAGCTACCATAGCAACATCTGGCACAACACTACATTTCCCAATCGACTCACATTTTTTATGTTCAATCCCAAGGTGTTCTCAACTCATTTTATGTGAATTTTAAATATGCAATTACAAAAATGAAAAACACTTTGTATAAGAATGTTGCCTATAACTTAGTTATTTCTATAACATATAATAAAACATAAAAACAAGTCAATTGAGTCTGATGATCTTTCAATGACTTTGTGTACTATACTATGTTGATGAAGAAATTGTATTTTTCCAAAATTTTCTGCATTTCTTTTATGGTATTTTAGTTTTAAACTTTGTTTTGTGTGTGCCCTTTGTGCCCTGTACATTTAATAAATATTTTAGTACTAGAATTGGAAATAAAAGAAAAGGGGCATTTTTTATCCCTAACTCATATCAGAATGTTGTTTGTAGTGAAGTATTAATCATGGAAAAACATGTAACATTATATTGCTCACTGTTACGAGAAATGAGTAAAACAAAAGTATACTGTTTCCATGTTACTTTTAAGACTGAGAACACATGGAATACATTTTGCCCCAGATTACAAGTATTTGGAGATGAAGTGCATATTATACACATTATAATCACTGTAAATATGTAAGTATAAATGATGTATTATTTTTGTTGGTGATTGATAAATAAGCTTGTTATTATACATTATTTTATTCTCATTCTGAGCTGTATATTACTTTAAATATGGATCATAGATACTCTTTGTTTTTATGTATATTATTTTTATCATTGTTTATTTTTGTAATTTTCATGTAACATTGTTACTTGTTATAACATTTTTGAAACTCACACCCCGTCACTACTTGAGTTACTAGTTCTATGGCTATGCTGGCCAATACATTTCACAAATACATTGTTAGCTTTAGTTCATAGTATGCACTGAAGTGCTTTTTGAGGGTTTGAGTAAGTTGCAAAAGATCTGCAAATGTTTCCTTTAGAGATTAAAAATATTGGCAGTATATTTATGGTAGCATGTGATGAAACTTAAAAAGACCAATAAAGTGCTTCCTTTTTTTCATATATTGACTTCTATGAATATGTGTACTTGTGCCAAAGTTTTGTTTAGAATCTGAAGTAGCTTATATTTTGTAGCACAAATTAATTGCACCATGCTTCTCATCTCTCTGTGCCAGGTTGCAAACATTTTAATACAATTTGTGATTTTACATTAGTAGTGATATATTAAATGATCTGTTTGACAATGCTTTTTCTGTCTTTTACTGTATATGGGGTGTTTAGCTGTAAAAGTTGTTATGAGAAATAAAATTGAAATTATATAATGTTGTTAATTAAAATCATATTAAACTATACCCAAAATCTGGGACCTAAGAGATTTATTACACCAAAACATTTTATGAACATTTTCTCAGCAGAACGAATGCATGATTGAATTTATTGTTCATTCTTAAGGCATAGAGTTTAAACTACAAAATACATAGACTTCATTTGGACATGTAGTCATATAATGGGAAATTGCCTGCCTTGCAATAGGCAAGCAGTTTATCTGGTTCCCTCTCCCTTTTCCTCCTCACTGTATGCTGGCTAATCATTTGATATGAAGTCTTTTTACAGGGATTGATATGTTGAGTGACCACATGTTTCACTGTTGCAGTGTGTTGTTATAACGCATAAAGTCTGTATATTTTAGCACACAGAATCCTCATGTAGGATTCCTATGTGACAAAAAATTCTTGTAGAGAAGTGAGAGGGCAATTTATAGACAGACTCCTTGGGCTTTGTGCACTTCACAGTAAACTTGTGAATGGATTTAGAGAAATGGGATCTATTCATGATAAGAAGCCCCAAAGAAATTACTGTGTTCATCCAGAGGAGCAACTCAATAATATCAGAGCAAAGTTAGAATGAGATCCAAAGAAACCTCTGTGAAAGCTTGGACATAAATCAGGAATTTTGCAAACCTCAGCTTGGAATGTCACTAAACTTTTAAATTAAAACCTTATAAGTATTATTTATTTATGCCAACAAACTTGCTGTTGGTGTTTTTAAACACACAAGCCGTGTGTGGGCAAAGTTTAAGAGGTAGAACTGGTTTACCAGGAGAAATACAAACTGGCTTGAGAATTTAATGCCATTCTGGCAGTTTGTCACAATAGCTCAGTGGTTAGAGCGTCCGCCCGGCAAGCGGAAGGTCTGTGGTTCAAATCCCAGTTGTGGCATTGAATTTTTAAGTTCCAGTTCTACCTCTTAAACTTTGCCCACACACGGCTTGTGTGTTTAAAAACACCAACAGTAAGTTTGTTGGCATAAATAAATAATAATTACCATGTGAAGGTTATTTAATCCTGGGATATAAAGTACTTGCAATAGTAAGTTACCATTGGGGTATTTGTCTCTGATGTGAGACTGCCTTTGTGGTTTACCAGGAGAAATACGAACTGGCTTGAGAATTTAATGCCATTCTGGCAGTTTGTCACAATAGCTCAGTGGTTAGAGCGCCCGCCCGGCAAGCAGAAGGTCTGTGGTTCAAATCCCAGTTGTGGCATTGAATTTTTAAGTTCCAGTTCTACCTCTTAAACCTTATAAGTATGTTTTGGTGGATGTGATAACACAAAATATGTCAATATACAGTAAAAGGGTGTCTGTATTAATGTTCTGGTGATTGTCCCTGTTATCATGAATGTTTACTTTCATGATTAAACATGAATTTTAACACCATTTGTAAAATGATTATTTATGATTTATCAATAATTAATAATTGATTACAATATTTATGAGAAACTGACATGTTAAAAGATTATTGCAAGAATAAAGCAAAGCCTGTTTGTCTTTTGCAACATAGAAACCTAGAAGAGAGGTGAAGGCCAAGGACATTACTTGCTGGTTTGGTACTTCATGAAAGACTGAGAGACAACAGGGTATTGGTTATCTGTATTATCGCAGTGTAGAATTAAGGCACGAGTTGTACAGGGTCTGCTTCAAAACTGCTGAAAACAAGTTTTGATGGTACAGAGGTGTTCAAATGTGAGGACTGTTACGTCTTTGACACACATAAAATGATTGAAATATGTAAATATTGACATTAGATTGAATTGAAAATGCTGTGCTGTTGTGTAAACACAATGAAAGTGACAGTCACATGAAGAAGAGCAGTGCAAGTGAAAATGAATCTGGAGCAGAATGAGCAGTCATTTGAAGAGTCACTGATTGGTGCCAAAAGAATAAAACAAGGATAAATAATTTTTAAGTATAAGGTGCTTGTTCTATAGCGATATGAAGTCAACTAGTTCATTATATTTCAAAATTTTGTAATAAGTTTAAAATAAAAACTAATTCATATTAACAAAATAATTTTATTGTTAAAAAGCATGAGGTGCTTTTACAATACTTTTATAATAACTTTACTTTTATAAATAGCTACCAATGAACTATTTATAAGTTGGTGTCAAGTGCCATAAAAAATGTTATTGTAAAAAAGCATGGGGTACTTTTTAGATATTTTTATAAGGGCGAGGGTCCAAGTTCAAGGATAGCTCAGAATGTATAAGATTAGAACAAAATAAATACAACACAATACTTTTATAAATTTGGACTATTTATAACATTTGATGTCAGACCCCCCACGCTATTTAACAACCTTTATTATTTTGTTAATATAAATATTTTTTATTTTAAACTTATTACAAAATTTTGAAATACCTTGAACTAATTGACTTTATATTGCTATAGAACAAACTCTTCATACTTAAAAATTATTTTCTACTTTTTAGTTCAGCTTGTTATAAAAGCATGGTTTTTTAGGTTTTTTAAATTATAATTTGTTTTAAATTTTTTTAGTCTCAAATATTTCTATTCAAATATTTTTTAAAAATTTTAATTTGAAATCTTCTTAAAATGTCTGAATTTGAAATTTTTTACAAATCTTTTTTTGAAAATTTTGAAATCACTATTTGTTTTGGATCAGTGTTAGACTACAATTAATGTTTTAACTACACTATCAGCTGTTGTGGACTTCCTGATCCTGGGTAAATTTGATCTGCAATCCCTCCTCCCGAAACCTCGTATCGCTCTCAGGTCCTCGCTCCGAGCATCTCTGTCTTTCAATACTTTCAAGCGATTTAATTCCTTTGTCCAGTGTAACTTGTGTCAATTTCTAAACTAGCAGCTGTTGTGGGTGTCTTGGCACTCTGTGGACTCCAGTCCACAATATTTCCCCTGAGTCTCGTGTTCCTTTCAGGTCCTCTCTCTGGGCATCTGCGTCATCCAATATACAAATATGTATTTATTTAATTAAAGCAATTTTCAGGGTTTATGTAGAAATGTTCCTTAACAACATCTAAGGTGTCATAATTGTGCTATTTTCTATAAATTCAGAATAACCTTTATCCTAACGATCCTAGTGAGGACATTGGGACAAAGCCCTTAACTGTGTACAAATTTTCAAGTCAATCAGATGACTCTAAGTTGGCAAAAATTTCGTGGAAAGATTCCTTTGCATTGATATTTAGCTTAGTAATTTTTTATCCTGAAAATCCTGGTAGGTACATTAAGACAAATGAGGAAATTTTCACAAGCATAAGCTAGGAGTTATATTGAATTCAATTTTGGCCAATCAGCATTTAGTAACAATGTAAAGGAAGCAAATAATTGTAGTTATCCATCTTTTATTTCACTATGTACCTTAAGTTAATACCATGGCTTACAATTATCCCTTCTACATGGCCTTTATACTTAAAGAAATTATGCAGGCCATGTAATTCTATAGCCTGTCTCACCCTTAGATGACAGTACACGTTAAATGGGGTGCAACGTAGCAACATGTACTATATGTGTGCCTCGAAGTTTGTTGCTCAGCTGCGACTTGTGACTGACACAAGTGAAGCTAAAGAAAGCGCAATATTTAAGAGGTAGAACTGGAACTTAAAAATTCAATGCCACAACTGGGATTTGAACCACAGACCTTCCGCTTGCCGGCGGACGCTCTAACCACTGAGCTATTGTGACAAACTGCCAGAATGGCATTAAATTCTCAAGCAAGTTCGTATTTCTCCTGTGTTTAAAAACACCAACAGTAAGTTTGTTGGCATAAATAAATAATAAGCGCAATATTGTTTATTCCTCTCCCTCTTGACGTTTTACACCCTGCTTTAAATGTGATTTTGTTTTCAGACAATAAATAATATTACACTAAGTAGCATCAGCAATACATTAACAGTATTAAAGCATTAAACAAAGTAATTTGACCATAGTTTCAATAAGTAAACCTGTTAAACCTCTGTACACTAACGCATCAAACAGCAATAATTATCACACTTTCTGTAAGTAAATCTGTTAAACCACTGTATTTTATATTAACACATCAAACAGAGCAATAATCATAGTTTCAATAAGTAAACCTGTTAAATCTCTATATATTATATTAACGCATCAGAGCAACTATGATCATACTTTCAATAAGTACACCTGTTGAATCTGTATATATTATAAACCTGATAAAGTTATGTTACATACAACATACAACAGTATCTAAAGAATGAACAATTTGCACTATTCCATCATATTGTGTTAACCTAGCGCTTTTTTTTCCCCCTTTCTTTTTCAATGGCATTCATAGACGTCCTTTCATTAGTTCCTTTTTAATCCTATGGACTACTGCTTCTGAATATCCGATAGCCTTAGCTGTTTCTTTTATTGCCTTACTAACACTCATTTTACTTGAAAAATAATCTAACACATTCATAATTATTTGGCATTCTTTACTTCTTAATTTACCAATATATCGTCTCTTCCTAGCTTCCCTTTCCATAACTACAAATATTTATGGAAAATATTAAATAAACACAATAACACTTCACAGATTCCACATAAGAGTATACACATACAACTTCTTCCTGGAACTTTGCCTTTAGAGATTCTCATCATTTTGAGTATTTATATATTTGTTCCCGAATCATTGATATCAAACCAAGATGGAACAGATGCTGGAGTTACATGTCACCTCTTTTCCTATTACAAATCTTTAAGTTATGGAACTACAAACTTTGATGGAGAAATTGAAGCAATTCGAATGGCCCTACAAAATCTTTTGTACAGAATTTCACATTTTCAGCAAGCAGTTATTCTCTCAGATTCCAGGGCAGCAATTATAGCAATTCCAAGTTGCCACCAAAAAACCAAACAATTATAGAATGTTGGAAAATCCTTACCCATCTAACAGCACTTCAAAAACACCTAGTCTTCCAATGGATACCAGCTCACTGTGGACTGAGTGGTAATGAGAAAGTTGATTTTCTTGCAAAAAAGGGTACTGGCAATGTGCAGAAATCAATAGTTAATCTACCATTTTATCCAGCTAAAAGATTAGTCAACTCTGAATTCAAAAAAATTATTGAAAATATTTTCATTAGCTCTTGTTTTTTAGGCTGGGACATGCCTCCTGCATTCCATTGTAGAATTCTTAAAGTATTGGAATTGTTGTGATAAATTTGCCTAAAGATGTCCCCACCCGGAGATCCGATTGGGGGACAGTTTTAACTCCGGAATGTTTATCTTTAGGACTCATATTCATGTATTTGGCTTTCATGTAACTGTTTTCTTAACGGGCACCAGTTTTACAATGTGGCAGTTACATCACCCGACTTAAACCCCCATTTTGCAAGAGGGACCACACCTATCGTTGGTCAACGGGTCCATCGGACCTAGCCGGGAGGACTAAATAAGTGGTATTTAGATCCACTGACCTTCCCCTCATGTGCCTCTGAGGGACGCTGTTGTGCTGTGATAGGCCAGCACATATGTAAATGACATTTCCTCCATTTTAGATGAAACAGTTATACCGCTGTGATTCAGTCCCCAGAGCCTCATCTGTTAAAAGCAGGGTGCACCACGGGCAGGATGAGGATGGGAATTGGGTAGGAGAGGCTATAGGAGGTGCATCACTACCCCTTACTTACTATTTTTATTCAGGATTTTAAGGAAACAGAACTGGATTTAGCAATAGAACAATTACAGAACAAAAAATCTCCAGGACCTGACAAGATCCACCCAGAGTTTATTAAACACCTTGGCAGGAAAGGAAAAGAAATCCTACTTAAACTGTATAACACGTGAAGCTGTATATAATCGTTGTGTCCTAGTTATTGGATCGCCATTTGAAGCTGAAGTCGTTGGTGACGTGACGTTGCCCTTCGATGTAGCTCGCCCCGGCTAGTTCTGCAAGAAATCTCTTTATCTCGGGTTTGCGTAAGTGTAATGGACAACCCAAGAACAACTTTGCATATTATTTTATTGTCTTTTTAAATATTTTCAGGAGTTATGCCGAAAATATTTGTATCTGTAGAGGCATCGCACTCACATCCGCGCAGCGCGACCTCCCGTACTGGTCTCTCGTTGAGTAATGCCCCGACGCTTTCTCTCTGACCCACGCTAAGAAAAACCGTTCGCTCCATTTGAATGTCATGACGTCATCCAAGAAAGCCTCGTATCCAAAATGCTATTTCCTTTTCCCGCAATTTAGAAATGTCCCTTTCTATTATAACATGTTCTTTTATGAATTTCAAATATATAATTACTTTTTTAGGATTAAACGATGTTTACTTTATATTTTATTAGATATCTCGCGCGACTTTTAAGGTTTGTAGAACTGACTTTCGAACGTGTATTTAAACTATGTGGTATGACGTCATGACTCGTTAATTTCAAACCAATAATGCGTTTATTCTACCAATTTAACGACTATTATTTACTCATATCTTGCTCACCTTACAACACTTCCTGCTATATTATCTATTTATGTTATTACTCAATATTTATCGCAAATCTCATATCCGGCAATTAAATTAAAACGTGTCTTTTTCAAAAGCCCATTCGATCGGAAATCTAAATTTCGGTATCAAATGCCCCCATTTATGTTATTTTATTATTTCATAATAAAATAATGTAAATGTCTTGCCCGAAAGAAAAATTAAAAATTACTCCTGTATTTTGAATAATCGGCAACACTCCCATTATATACAATTTTCAATTACACTGTTTTTGAAATTGGTTATTAACACATTTTCTCATTAATCTTTTTAACATGACAAACAATTGTACACTTGACTAAACATTAATCCTTAAATACTAATTACAATATGTTATGGTTTCTTCTGTGAAGCTTCTATATAATGGTTAAACTTCAAGAGTCTTTCTTTATACTTCCTTATTTTAGTTCATGTTTGCTCACTTCGCTCTCACTATCACTTGCACTGTGATTTTTCACTTTTGTTATTGTAACACATATCTGTACTATATCCTTTAAGCACTAAAATGTACATATATTTATATAAATCCATTGCACTCTTTAGACAAGTTCTTTCTTTGTCTTTCTGTGATAACTATCTATACATCTAAATATTTTAACAAATGTTTACAAAGTAAATATTCTGTTTTCTCTCTATGCAGAGATGAACATTTTAACAATCTTTCTGAAGCTGTTATTGTGAGCTCTATACAATATATTTTTAAGCTCTTTGTAGTATATAGCAATTCACATTCTGCATTTTTCATGAATATGTAAGTACCTGACCAATATATGGTTTTCAAGTAAGCTAACATTTAAATTTTATCTCAAAGCTGATTGGGCGCCAATATACAAATGACACTTCCAATTTTTCTTTTACATTAAATCAATGTTCCAAGGCACCACACGGTTTCTTGTATGGTCGAAGGAGTTGTTTATGCCATCTTCCCAGACATTTTTCATTTTTAACATCTTTTAATTCATAGGTATGATAACCAAATTTTGATATAATTTCTGCAGGACCTTTATATAACAATTCCATCCTTTTGTTCCTACCTCGCAATGCACTTGATAACTTATGGTCTTTAACTAGTACCCAATCTCCTATCTTAGGTTCCCATTTATGTTTTCTACTCTTTTTCTTTAATTTTCGCTTCTCTGCCTTTTTCTTGATTCGTTCAAAAGCAATTTTCGCTCTTTCTTCTTCACTTAACTGAATGTCATTAATTTTCAGTGTTTTTGGTTCCCCTATCAATATTGGTTCTGGTTCAATTCCTAACATTAATTTTATTGGTGCAAATCCAGTAGTTACATTAATGGTATGATTGATAATCTTTTCTATCAATGGACAATATTTCACCCAATCCTTGTGATTATGATGTGTAAGTACACATAAATAAATTCCTACATCTCGGAGGACACGTTCTGTTGGATTCCCTGATGGAAAGTATGAGGAACAATAATTTAGTTTTCTCGCATCTAATGTCACCTTAATCTTTCATTGGCCTTATTTACAATACATAGGGGATTCACAAATTCTGAATTCGAAATTTCAATAACCTCATCTTCTAACATTGACTTTATAACTGCATCTACCTCTTCTCTTATTGTACTAGGGATAGCTCTCGCTTTATGTGTAAAAGGTTTGATGGGTATCATCTCAAACGAATGAGTATAAATATTACATTTACCAGGTTTCTCAGAGAATACTTCTTTATTTCGGATTAATATTTCAAACAATTTATCCCTCTGTTGTTCATTTAGTTGATCAGCCTGAGTTACTTTTTTTTTTCTCAACAATTCTTCTAAGTCTTCACTACTCTCCCTATCATAGTACCTAGTTGCATCAGAAACCCTCAAATTGTCTATGAAATCATTTTTATCCCATTCTACATTTTCTTTATTATCGACACTGTACTCTTTGACATTTACTTCAGTTAATTCCATAGCTCCTACTTTAACATATTCTACAAAGAATGTATCCCCTTGGATTTCTTCTTCCTCTTTTTCTCTTACAATAGTTTCTGAACCACTATCTTCCACAAAAGGCACTATAATGGTCTCATCTTCAACTTTCATTTCTAGAATCATGTTTTTAAAATTCACCACAGCTTCCCAGGCATAAAGACAATCACAACCTATTATAATATCTGTCACAAGTCTTCCTACAATCAGAAATAAAATTCCAAGTATTCTCCCATTTATTTCAATATTTATCATTGCTTGAAATTTTACTCTCTCTTTTCGTTTTCCCACAGCTAGCGAGCAATATATCCCATTAACTGGTAAAGACATTACTTTAAAGCCACTACTTTGTAAATTATCATAAAAATTTTGTGAGCATACTGTGCTATTTGATCCCGTATCTATAATTGCATTGTATTGTTTTCCATTTACTCCAATTTTGATTTTAGGTGGATCTCCTACTTTTTCGTTTTCGTCAATTCTATTTTTACATTCTCTTTTCTTTTGTATCATCATTTGCCTTCCAGGACTATTTATTTCCGAGTACTTATCACAATCATTACTAGGATACCCAGTTCTCACTGAAGGCGCGTTTGACCGGGTCTGGCGTTTCCCTGATTTTTAGGTATGGCTCCTGTACTATTTCCCGAATTGTTACTTCTGTTTTCCTGCATTAAATCGGGGTTACTTCCTACCATGTTTTTGACCGTGTTAATGGCCTCAACCATTTCTGCATTTTCGGGGGAATTTCGTCCATTAGAATACCTTTCTTCCTGTCTTGGTGACCTCGGTCTAAACTCATTATCTCCGTTTGTCCAATACCCATCATTTGAATTTCTACTATGTCCAAAATAACGTCCCCGTCTACCTCGATCAAATCTATTTGTATTCATATAATTCACCCTTATATTTCTTCCCCTTTGATTACCATTTCTATTTTGGTGATGCCCTTCCTGGTTATATCTATCTTGATTTTCCCACCGGAATGATTCCATCCTTGGTACTGGTCCTTTATATCTTTCCCTAATCTCACTTCTATTCTGATAATACTGTGCCCCTTGCCCGAAAGAATTGACAGTTTCTTTTCCTTCATATTTATTTCCAAATGCGTGTTTTGGCTTATTGACTTCTAAGGCTGATAATAATTCGATCATAGCTGCAATGCTATCGGGTCGGGCTATGATTAGGTAGTGTTGAAGCGTTTCCGGAAAATGTGGAGTAACTATATTTATTAGATCTTTTTCATCCAAGGGAGGATCCAACATCTTCGATTTTCTCGCTATTCTCATAAAATAGTTGACCATTGATTCCTCCAATCTAGGATTAAATTTTCCATTGCTTAATTCAACTCTTATATTAGCCTGCCTACTAGCTCCCCAATATCTGGTTAAAAAGATGTTCCTAAAGGTCCTGTAGTCATTATTGTTACCCATAGAAAGGCCTAGCCAATTAGCAGCATTACCCTTTAGGCATTTTCTTACTATCACCATCTTGTACTCCTCTGGTATACGTTTCACCGTGAAGTACTCTTGTAACCCTTCTAAAAAGGCTTTAGGATCATCTGAATCTTCATTTTCAAAAACTGGAGGTGTCATTTCATTTAAGACATGGTTAGGCCAATGTAAATTTGAATTGTCACCTGTCCCTGCACTATTTCTGAGATCAGAATGAGAATTACTGTTACCTCTATTTTGCATCGAAATGTCAGCTGATACACCTGGTATTGCCTCGTTTCTTGCAACTTCATTACTAAGATTGTTGTGATTACATGCATTTTCATTTAATTTCAAATTTTCTAAGGCCTCTTTTACCTGAGTAATTTCTGTTACTACCCCTTTTATTTGGTCTGTAACATCCTCCAAATTTCTAGCCTGCCTTTCACTTTCTACATCAGATCTTTCTATTCTAACTTTACACCCCTGTAACTCTTCTCTAATTTCTTCCCTGTCTTTATCTAACCTTTGTACTACCTCTTCCCTTTGTTTGTCTAAACTATATGTTACTCTTTCCCTTTCTTTATCTAATTTTTCACTAACTTGTTGACCTAATTTCTTTTCAGAATTCTTTACTTCTTGCCTTATTGTCTCTAATTCTCCCTTAACCTGTTCTCTATTTTCTTTTACTTCACTACTGACTTTATTAATTTCCTCCCTAACTTCTTCCCTAAAGGTTTCTAAAGCTCTCTTCTGATTTTCCAATTGCATTCCCAATTCCTGTTGTCCCTTCTCTAATTTCTGTCCTAACTCTGTTCTTAATTCTTTACTAGTTTCATCTATCTTTTGACTTAACTCTGTACTCATCTTTTGACTTAACTCTGTACTCATCTTTTTCACTGTTCTTAATTCTTTACTATTTTCATCTATCTTTTGACTTAACTCTGTACTCATCTTTTTCATTATCGTTTGAAACATATTCTCTATTTCTGACATAAATGCTGGCCTTTCTGAATTACTACTAAACATTTCTGAACTACCTCTAGGTGTTTCTCTAACGTTCTGATCTTCTACTTCTTGGCATATTCTGCTACCAATTACATTCTGATTAAATTCTTCCATCCTACTTACACTTTTCTCAATTTCCGGACTTTCAAAACCTAAAAAGTCTGTATCACTGTCTTCCATTTCTAAGCTATTTACATGTGTTTTTCTACTCACCAAAATTTTCAATATTTTCACTATTTCACTTTAACTGCACTTAAACTTGTTCACTACACGTTTCACAGATGTTGACACGCTGGGCACCTTCTTGTCTGCTGGTTCGATGCTGGCTCGGTCGTCTTGGGGGTTAGTCCATTCTTTCGACGCCACACGTTGGGAAGCCAATTTGAAGCCGTATATAATCGTTGTGTCCTAGTTATTGGATCGCCATTTGAAGCTGAAGTCGTTGGTGACGTGACGTTGCCCTTCGATGTAGCTCGCCCCGGCTAGTTCTGCAAGAAATCTCTTTATCTCGGGTTTGCGTAAGTGTAATGGACAACCCAAGAACAACTTTGCATATTATTTTATTGTCTTTTTAAATATTTTCAGGAGTTATGCCGAAAATATTTGTATCTGTAGAGGCATCGCACTCACATCCGCGCAGCGCGACCTCCCGTACTGGTCTCTCGTTGAGTAATGCCCCGACGCTTTCTCTCTGACCCACGCTAAGAAAAACCGTTCGCTCCATTTGAATGTCATGACGTCATCCAAGAAAGCCTCGTATCCAAAATGCTATTTCCTTTTCCCGCAATTTAGAAATGTCCCTTTCTATTATAACATGTTCTTTTATGAATTTCAAATATATAATTACTTTTTTAGGATTAAACGATGTTTACTTTATATTTTATTAGATATCTCGCGCGACTTTTAAGGTTTGTAGAACTGACTTTCGAACGTGTATTTAAACTATGTGGTATGACGTCATGACTCGTTAATTTCAAACCAATAATGCGTTTATTCTACCAATTTAACGACTATTATTTACTCATATCTTGCTCACCTTACAACACTTCCTGCTATATTATCTATTTATGTTATTACTCAATATTTATCGCAAATCTCATATCCGGCAATTAAATTAAAACGTGTCTTTTTCAAAAGCCCATTCGATCGGAAATCTAAATTTCGGTATCACACGTGTTGGAGAATGACTGTACCTTCTGACTGGAAAAAAGCCATTATCATCCCAATTTTAAAGAAAAACAAACCTTCAAACAATATTAATAGTTTCAGACAAATATCTTTGACCAGTGTTACTGCAAAAGTGATGGAAAGAATGGTGCCATCTAGACTTAACTGGTTCCTAGAATATTACAACTTAATTAATAGTTCACAGACCGGCTTCAGACAGAATCATAGTACAAGTGAAAATGTACTCCTACTAAGCCAAGACATCAAGGAAGCTTTCAATAGAAAGGAGGATACCTTAGCAGTATTCATTGATTTTAAATCAGCATATGACTCAGTCTGGAGAAACAAATTAATTGAGAAGTTGCAATCAATAGGTGTGAAAAGTAACATGCTTAAATGGATAACTCAGTTTATTTCACAAAGATTTTGTGCCACAAAATATAATACATACATTTCCAAATATAAACAAACACACCGAGGACTTCCACAAGGTGCTGTTCTGAGCACAACACTCTTTAACATATATATAAATGACCTTCCATCAATAATAAAAACTTGAAAAACCAAAATTGCGTTATTTGCTGACGATGTCATTTGGAGTTCAGGCTCTCCAAAAAAACCTGAATTAATTAAAGATAGAATAGAAACAGCCCTAAACAAAGTACATGAATGGAGTTCCAAAAACCTCATGACTATCAATGTGGAAAAAACAAATTATGAATTATTTACACTAAAATACAAACCAGTTAATATTAACATAAATTATAATGGTAAACCACTCAAAGCAGTTGATGATGCCAAATACTTAGGCATCACTTTCGACAGAAAGCTAAGTTGGAAAAAACATATAACAAACATCTCTGAAAAAGTTGAAAAGAAACTGCAAATCCTGAAAAGGTTAGCTGGTGCTAAATGGGGCTGCTCAAGGAGAGTCCTTAATACAACATACAAAATGTATGTTAAACCAAACCTCTTGTACTGTTCTGAAGCTTTAATAACAGCAGCAAATGCTAACATCAATAAACTTGAACAAATACAAAATCAGGCTCTTCGCCTGATCACTGGAGCAGTTAAATCCACACCTATTGATGCCATGCTTGCCTTAACACGGACCCCATCAATAACAACAAAAATAGAAGAACAAGCATTGCTCCAACACGAGAAAATGTTACGACTGCCAAACTCTAAATGGACAGAAGAGAACCTCCCGCCTTCAATCCTTAAAACTCATAGTAGTTTCCTAGAAAAGGTAACACAGAGTAAATCCAAATTGAACATTCCTAACACCAGAGAAAATCTACTTATAAGAGAAAATCCATTGGAATTATTGCAACCTACCTTCAATTTGGAATTAATAGAGGAAATAAGTAAATCAGACACACCAAAAGAAATACAAAAACTTCTAGCTCTGGAAACAATCAATACTAGGTATCCCACAGAAGAATGACTGCACATATATACTGATGGATCCTCCAAGGAAAACCTTACTGGAGCTGGAGTTACATGTTCACATTTTTCCTTTTATCATTCTGTTGGCAGAGACACAACAAATTATGATGGAGAAATAGAGACGATATACATTGCTCTCCGACAATTATTAAATCGTTCCTTAAATAAATTTAACAAGGCAGTAATTCTTTCAGATTCTAAAGCTGCAATTCAGGGAATATGTTCAAATACTACAAAGAAGTCAACAAAAATTAGAGAATGCTACAAAATGTTAACACAACTCCAAAAAGTTAATAAGACTGTTCATCTCCAATGGATTCCAGCACACTGTGGAGTCATGGGGAACGAAGCTGCAGACTCACTTGCAAAGAAAGGCACAACAATAAAACAAAAGTCTAAATTCAATTTGTCATATTCCTCAATAAAACTCTTGATCATTAAAAAATTTTCTCATTCATACCTTCAAGAAATAGAAACAAATGCCAAAGATAAAAAATGGATTAACTACTTTCCAACCCAGATATAATCCCCCAGAGACCAAGGAAAACAGCGGTTGCAGCCTTCCGACTATTGACAAATCACGACTGCTTAGCAAGTCATCTCTACAGAATGGGTATCTCAGCCTCACCAATATGTGTCCTGTGTAACGATCCAGCAGAAATGAACGAAGACCACTTGAAGACCTGTGAAGCATTAAGATCAGAAGAAACTACAGTTCAAAAGTATTGGAAAGCACGAATGCTAATGGCTTCATTGCCAGATGCAAGGCACTAGAAAACAACAACAACAAAATTATTGAAAAATATTACTATGAAAAATCAAAAAATAAAAGATTGGAACTACCAAACATTCAAACAGTAATTCCTGAGTATCCTCGAAAAACAGCAGTTGCAACCTTCAGGTTGATTACAGGACATGATTGTCTGGCAAAACATTTAAACAGAATTGGGATATATTCTTCACCACTCTGTCCTCTATGTGATCTGCAAGAGGAAATGGATCGAGACCACCTTCAAATATGCCCGGCCACTTCTAGTGCTCCATCCATCAGTGAAAAATATTGGAGAGCAAGAGGATTAATGACTTCATTGTCAGAAATCCAGCATTAGCTAACAACAACATATTAGTTCCCGAGGGCTAGGGAGTCTTTATTTTTCCAACCTCTCCGTTTCTCTAATTGCTCTATAAAATCTTAACCCCAACATGCTGACCTGTCATGACATGTAATACGTCCTCTGATTGGTAATCAGAGGATATGGTCAGTGAATTTATTTTGATAGCTCTCCCGGTCAGGTTGGTGAGACCCGTAAACCAACGACAGGTATGATCCTCCAGACATTCTGGGGGTTGTGAGAGAGCGATGTGACTGCCAAAACATAAAAATATGGTGCTCTCTAAAAAAACGGTTACTATTACTGCTATTGCTCTCTTCAATATCATTGTGAAAAATATTGGAGAGCAAGAGGATTAATGACTTCATGTCAGAAATCCAGCATTAGCTAACAAACAACATTAAGACAAATTCAAGATATTATGGTATTGTCATCGATCCTTCACATGTGTGCAATTTTCAAGTCAGTCAGACGAATCTAATTTGGTGAAAATGACGTTACATTGATAAATTTAGCTGTCACTTTTTTATCATAATGATCCTGGTCAGGACATTAGGACAAAGTCATGATATTGTATTGTTATCGATCCTTGACATGTATGCAAATTTTTAAGTCAGACGAATCTAAAGTTGGTGAAAATTACGTTACATTTATAAGTTTAGCCGTCACTTTTTATCCTGATGATCCTGACCCAAACATTAGGACAAAGTTATGATTTTATTGTATCAGTCCTTGACAGGTGTGCAAAGTTTCAAGTCAATATGATGAGTGTAAGATAATGAAAATTATATTGAAAGATTCCGCTACTTTGAGAAATTTACCTAATTAATTTTTTTTATCCTGATGATCCTGGTTAGGATCTTAGAACAAAGTTATGATATTATTGTATTGTCATCGGTCCTTGACAGGTATGCAAATTTTCAAGTCAATTAGACAACTGTAAGTTGATGAAAATTATGTCAAGAGTCCATTACTTTGACAAATTTAGCTAATTAATTTTTTTTTTATCCTGATGATCCTGGTCAGGATCTTAGGACAAAGTTATGATATTATTGTATTGTTATTGGTCCTTGACACGTGTGCAAATTTTCAAGTCAATTGGGCAACTCTAAGTTGGTGAAAATTACATTGAAAGATTCTGTTACATACATACAGGTGAAGCTAATATAAAGCATGCTCTTAACTGCTGGATATAATTGTATTAGATACTCAGGGGTCTCCATCTAGGGGATATGTGAATGGCGACCACAAGGTACCCAAGCTGAACAGAACGTTACTTCCGCTTACTGATGTTTTGTTCCTTGCTGTAGCTTTTCTATCTGACCTTACCTCAGTCATCTCTTGTTCTCTTCTGACCCCGATGCTATTAGGGTTCCTGAGGGCTAGGGAGTCTTTATTTTTCCAACCTCTCCATTTCTCTATAAAATCTTAACCCCTTAACATGCTGACCTGTCATGGCATGTAATATGACCTCAGATTGGTAATCAGAGCATATGGTCGGTGAATTTATTTTGAAAATTCTCCTGGTCAGGTCGGTGAGACCCGTTAGCCAACGACAGGTGTGGTCCTCCAGACATTCTGGGGGTTGTGAGAGAGTGATGTAACCGCCAAAACATAAAAAATGATGCTCTCTAAGAAGCGTTTAGTATTACTGCTAACTCTCTTCAATATTTATGAAATATGACTCGAGGGGTGTCCCCCATTCGGATCTCCGGATGGGGACTACTTCTCGAGAACCAAAAAATTATATAAATAGAAGATCTAACATCAGAATTCTACAGTGGAACGCAGGTGGTCTCACCCAAACAAAAAGAATAGAACTGAATAAAATTGTATTTGACTATAACATAGATATATTTGTCATACAAAGAAGCAAATCTAACAAATGATCACCTTAAATACTTTAATTTTACTGGATTTTTACTACACCTACTACCCAAAAATAGATAAGTTGTGGAATATTAGTTGGAGTCAAAAATGATATTAAATCCTTTGAAATTGTTAAAGAAATGGATAACAGATAAAGCTGAATTAATAAAGCTAAATTTTTGGGATAACAAAACACATCTTCATTTATACAGTATTTACAATCCTCCCAGGAATGAACCAGATCTCTCACTTATTGAACAATTAAATAAAACAATCATAATTGGAGATTTCAATGCCCATTCCAAAAGATGGGGTTATGAAAAAGTGGATTCTACAGGGAAGATAGTGGAAGAATTTTTGAATACCACAACCTTTGAACTGATTTATGATAAAGAAGATCCCAAAACCTTCATACATTACTCTGGAGCAGGCAGTAACCCAGACCTCTTGTTAGCTACAACAGATATTGTTTCAAAAATTAAAAACAAGTTATAGAAGACCCAAGTTCTGGTCACAGCAGTAATTGCTGATATAAAACTAGATAATACAAATAACAGTCAAAATCTCACAAATCTGTATTGGAACAAATATAAAACTGAACTGGAACATAAATTTAAAGAACAAACAAACTCACAGCTGCATGACCACCCAGATCATATGAACAAAAATTTCTGTAAAGTCCTTCTAGAAACTGCAAAAAAACATATTCCTCATGGAAGAATAAAAAATTTCAAACCCTTTTGGAACTCGCAGTTAGAAGAACTGAAAAAGCAAAGGTAATAGCTAGAAATACAGCTGATCAAACAAAAAATATATCAGATACATAAATATGGCGAAAGGAATGTGCCTCACTAAAAAAACAAATTAATACAGCTAAAAAGAATCACTAATAATTTCTTAGAAAAAAATGGATTATAGGACAGATGGTAACAAAGCCCATAAGTTCATAAAAGATGTCAAGGAAGGAAAGAAAGCAACAGCACACCTATCATACACAACAATAAAGTATTAACAAATGATGCAGCCATAGCCGAAACATTCAATAAATATTGTGCTAATTCACATGAAGTAACAAGAAATAATAAAAAGGAACGTAAACAAGTAAAGAAAGATTTGAAACAAGAAAGAGAATGTGATCCTAACACTCAATATAATATCTTTTTTCAAAATTTTAATATACAAGAACTGAACATTGCAATTAATAATCTAAAAAACAAAAAGTCTCCTGGACCAGATTTTACACATCCAGAATTCATAAAAAACCTTGGAAAAACAGCAAAACAACAACTACTAAAACTCTACAATCTATCCTGGAACACCACTGTACCTGCCGAATGACAAAAAGCAATAATTCTCCCACTCTTGAAGAAAGATAAAACAGCATCAGAAATAAAAAAATTATAGACCAATAGCTCTTACTAGCATAATAGCAAAAGTGATGGAAAGAGTGGTGTCAAATAGGTTAAATTGGTTTCTAGAATCACAAAATTTAGTTTCCCCGTGTCAAGCTGGATTCAGAGAGTTGCACTCTACAAATGAACAAGTCTTACTTCTCAGTCAAGAAATCAAAGACTCCTTCAATAGAAAAGAAGATAATGTATCAGTTTTTATTGATTTCCAAAGTGCATATGATTCTATATGCAGAACAAAACTGCTAAAGAAAGTAAAAAAAATAGGGATACAAGGTCCAATGTTTTCATGACTATGTCATTTCCTAACACAACGCTTTATTGCTACCAGATATGGAAGAAATATAACTAAATACAAACAAGTACACCGTGGCTTACCACAAGGCGCAGTGCTCAGCACAACACTTTTTAATATACTTATTAACGATCTGCCACAACAAATACAAAAATCAGGTGTGAAGTGTGCACTATTTGCTGATGACTTAGTAATGTGGACTTCAAAACCAAAAAGCAAAAGTACAGAACTAGAAAAAACCATGCAACAATCCTTAACCAACTTACAAAGGTGGACTAAAGAAAATTTAATGACTGTTAATACAACAAAATCAAACTACCAAATCTTTTCACTAAGAAAAAAAACACTAAAAATAAAACTAAATTTTGAGGGTCAACAATTATTTACCAGAAACAAGGAAGCAAAGTATTTAGGAGTTACATTTGATACCAAACTTACATGGACCAAACAAATAGAAAATGTAATACAAAGAGCAGAGAGGCACCTTTCACTGTTAAAATGTCTAACAGGAATGAAGTGGGGATGTTCCAGAGCAACTCTTAACACAACATACAATGTATATATAAAGCCATTACTTGCCGCAGCGAAGTTCTTGTAACAGCAAACACAAAAATAATTCAAATCTTTCAAAACCAAGGTCTGAGACTAGTTACAGGTGCTATCAAAACCACACCAATAGCAGCTATGGAAATACTAACCAACCAATACCCCATTGAATATGAAATAGAAAAAGCGGCTCTTATTCAACACAAAAAGTTGATCAGACTCTCATTCAGTACATGGCACAAGAGAAATTTTACACCTACACTAAAGACTCAGGAGAGCTTTCTTTCCAGAATTCAAGACATCAGGAAGAATGTATACCTTCCTAATTCAAAGGAAAACTTCATATCTAAAGTCAATCCGACACAAACATTAGACATCACATATTATTTACACCTCACAGAAGAAGCTAAGAAAAGTGATACCCCAACTAGTGTTCTAAAATTATTGGCATTAGAGACAATCCATACTAAATTTCCAGAACACGAATGGCTCCATATTTATACTGATGGATCATTGATATCAAACCGAGATGGAGCAGGGGCTGGAGTCACGTGTCACCTCTTTTCCTATTACAAATCTTTAAGTTATGGAACTACTAACTTTGATGGAGAAATTGAAGCAATTCGAATGGCCCTACAAAATCTTTTGTATAGAATTTCACATTTTCATCAAGCAGTTATTCTCTCAGATTCCAGGGTGGCAATTATAGCAATTACTTCCATCTTGTCACCAAAAAACCAAACAATTATAGAATGTTGGAAAATCCTTACCCATCTAACTGCACTTCAAAAACACTTAGTCTTCCAATGGATACCAGCTCACTGTGGACTGAGTGGTAATGAGAAAGCTGATTTTCTTGCAAAAAAGGGTACTGGCAATGTGCAGAAATCTATAGTTAATCTACCATTTTATGCAGCTAAAAGATTAGTCCACTCTGAATTCAAAAAAATTATTGCAAAATATTACTTTGAAAAATCAGAGAATAAAAGATGGGAACTACCAAACATTCAAACAGTAATTCCTGAGTATCCTCGAAAAACAGCAGTTGCAACCTTCAGGTTGATTACAGGACATGATTTTCTGGCAAAACATTTAAACAGAATTGGGACATATTCTTCACCGTTCTGTTCTCTATGTGATCTGCAAGAGGAAATAGACCAAGACCAACTTCAGATATGCCCGGCCACTTCTAGTGCCCCATCCATCAGTGAAAAATATTGGAGAGCAAGAGGATTAATGACTTTGGTGCTGTATTTAATGAAATGGGCTGAGCTATGAGACTCGTTTTCTATCTACAAGGTCGTGGTAACGGATGGAATGAATATACACTTGGGTTTAATTTTAGTCACACATTTTATTTGCACCTTCTTGTTCACAATTTTTAAATCACATCACAGTAGAAAGTCTTATGTTAACGGATCAACTTCCCTAACGTCGCCAAATTTAATTAAAGGTCTCTAAACACTTAGTAAATTCACTTTTACTGTTTCATGACGCGTACACATAAAAATACGTCCATCTACCTCGGAGATACCCACGCAAGTGAACTATTTCTTGGCGTCCTTTTGACACAACACACCGCCTTTTTCATCGTCCTCCGTGGTATTCATCCATGCAAACAGTTCCCTCTTGTTAGGGAAGCGATCCCAATTATTGTCTCCTACTTTTATTATGGAACACAAACAATTCTAATATTTATACACATATATTAAAATCAAATATTGAAAGATTTATGACGTCTTTGTGCAAACTTAGTTGTTCGTCACAATGAACCCTATCAGCATGCTTTCGTCATCCAACTATCTCATACCAATACCAAAAAACGAATTACACTTTTAACAAACATTTACATGAACGATTTTCTTTTGGGGTCTTTTAATATTCTGTCTCAACTTCATTGTCAGAAATCCAGCATTAGCTAATAACAATAATTGTATTAGTCAAGAGCAGCCGATTATGTAGGAAAGTTTCTATAAAACTAGTCCTGCTTAAATAACAGTTTGTGTGAAGCAATTTTGTGTTTATTTAACTAAAAAAGTTTGTTAAAAGGAATTGATATTGAGCTTTACAGTGTACTACTTCCAGTTTATAAATTAAAAACGTATCAGTTTAGTGACCCCCTCTGTAGGACAGTGGTATTGCACCTCCCTCTGGCACGGAGAACCCGGGTTCATTCCCCACTACCAGCATGGGAATGTTTCCTGTTGAGAGGTCTGGCATGGCGTGCACTCGTCTCATTAGGTCCTGGAGGGGTCAATTGAAGAGCTATTTAAAGTAGCAACCCCAAGTCATGAAGACTGCATAACTGGCCGGGAAGGCTCAGGACACTGATCACGTCCCACCGTGTAGTACTGCATGCTTTTTCATCAGTTTAATATATTTTTGTGAGTTAATTTTCTCTTAATTTCTAGTAATTATTTTGAAAGCTAATAAACTATTTTACAAAGTTTTATCATTATTGTAAATCTATATTTTAATTATGCTCTTGGGAAAGGAAACTTTCCAACTGAGTCTGACTGTGACAAAGGTATGTTCTACTGCTAAAAGCAGCACAGAATGAAGAAATTGGTGCAGAGATGAGGGATCACCCAGTTGTAATATACTGAGACCACCGACCAGATCACTAGAATTGTTTTTATTGTATTGTAGAGGACTTGCTGTGGATGTACCGAAGGTGCTAATTGGTGAAGGACATATGCTGGAAAATGTGAAGTCGGAGGAATGTTGCCAGGCATTGAGAAATTATCCAAACATAAAATATGGTATAAAAACGTAATTACTGCTGTCAGTAATAGTGTGCATTATATGGGAAAGTGTGTCCAAACATTAAGAGGAATGATTTCCAACAAACTTGTTGATGTTGTATATTGGGAATATAAACTAGATCTTATAGTCAGAATTTGGCCAATAAGTCTGAGCTAATGAGGAGGAGATGTAGGTTTAAGGGCGTTCAACTGCATGGTCATCAGCACCCTTAAAAAGCATTTAATGGCAAAAGCCAGGTATGAACTTCAATCAAAACTATAATTACTAGTAACAAAGAAAATATACACACATAAATATATATTAAAAACACAGTGGCAATAGCCAGTGATAAATATGCCAAAAGGCATAAAAAAGAGAAAGGTATCTAAAATTTCAAATTCTCAAACTCATATTATACTCCACTAAAAACTTGAAAACTATCAACCACTGTTTTGTCGTCTGCTAAACCTCGGCAAACCTGGCAGGCAGCTGCAGAGAGTCTCGAAGGTACGCTAGAGAGGAACACTCTAGCACATGACAGACTGACAAAAGGTTGTCACCAGCGCACATAGAAGGGCAGGGTCCCTTTTAAATAGTTAACCATGCGAAAAATTGCAGTGAGCAATTCTCAACCGAGCCAAGTTAACCTCCTCGCGATGAGATGTGCGAGAGGAAGTTACTCAGTTTATCGGAAGTGCTTTCACTTCTCTAAGCTTATTAACGCAGAGAGCTGACCACTGTTCGTGCCAGCACGACAGCACCGCTTTCTGCACATCAAGCCGAAGTAATACAATAGATGGTAATATTGGGTTCTGTGGTTGCCACCTTTGCTGTCAAATCTGCCATTTCACTCCCCGGCAAACCTACGTAACCAGGAATCCATGCACACCACATTAACACCAGAAGCGTTACATGGAGGGCATCCTGGTTACGTTGTACAATAGGATGGGAGTTGTACAGCTCACAAAGACTCTGAAGTGCACTAAGGAGATCACTCAAAACCAGGTAGTTATCTAATTTACGACGGCGCACATATAAAACGCTCGGTAAATAGCATACAGCTCTGCAGTAAAAATGGAAGTGCTATTAGGAAAACCAAATGTATGTGGTTCGGTTCCATAAACACAAGCACATCCAACACTGCCGGTGCTCTTTGATCCATCGGTGTAAATATAACGTTGGTCAGTGTAGTCTGACAAAAATTCTAAAGAGAAAAAGAAAAAAAAAACCATACTTGAAATAGGCATCGTGGACTTCGGCGTACGGTCATCCCAAAATCTACATGGGGCGTGCCAGATAACCAAGGGGGATAGAGCTTCTCGCCCTTGGCGAACATCCTAGGCAGTTCAATTTCAAGCTTCCTTAGAAGCTCCTGGAAACGAAACCCCGCAGGCTTAGTTCTAAGGGTGCTTTCCCTATACCGATCTCTTAGCGTGGTGGCGAAAAAAGAAGCGAACTTTGGGTGCTTAGGCATACATCTAAGCGTACAACCTTAATTTGCTAAGAGAATCTCACGCGGATATTGCAGAGAAGGTGGCCTCGGCGCAAAGGCTCACGACTGGGCTTGTTGGAAAAGCTCCTATTGCCATGCGGATGCCCCTATTATAGACCGCGTCTAATCTTCTCGGCACAGATGGTCGTGCTGACGAATAAACACTACACCCATAGTCTAGTTTGGATTGGACCAGTGCGCGATAATTCGCAACAAAATTGTCTGATCCGCTCCTCACGATTTGCCATTTAGTACTCGCAAGATATTCAGGGAACGGTCACATCGTGCTCTTAGCTGTGCTATATGCGATGACCAACTAAGCTTCCTATCAAAGATCAACCCCGGGAAACGCGTCTCTTCTACAAAGGGAAGTAAATCTCGACCGAAACGGAGCGAAGATGGTAATCGTCTCCTATGGTGCCAGAAATTAACGGAAATTGAATTCTCAGTTGAGAAGCGGAAGCCGTTTTTTGAGCCCTAAGATACTCCCTCCTCCTGAACAAAAGAATTCGAAAAAACCGAGCCGACCCTTACTCGAAAAAAGCGATCTTTCGTAAACTCCTGAATGAACAACGGTAGACGTCCACGTATGTTCCAGGTATTCAGGGAACGTAGAATCCCTGCTCGCCAGCACGTATCATAAACCTTCTCGAGATCGAAAAATATGCCAACGGTTTGACAGTTCTTCATAAATCCTTCCATTTTCTGTGTCGATATTGACACAAGATGGTCTACAGTTGAACAGCGTCGTCGAAAACCACATTGGATGCTTGCCAGTAGGTTACGACTTCTAACCACAATACCAATCGCCCATTGATCATGCGTTGTATCACCTTGCAAACGCAACTGGTGAGGGATATAGAAAGATGGTGCGCATTTTCTTGTATTGCATTAGATTATCCAACGTATGGTGACGTTGGAAAGCTTTAAGAGCACGCCTTCGAGCACGAATGGCAAACCGACATTCATCTGTCCACCAAGGGACGGGAAATCGACGGGGTTGGGAGGTCGAGCGCGGACTAGATTGTTTAGCAGCAGAAAGAATCTTCTTGGTGACATGCTGCACCAAATGATTCACTGAGTCGTGCTCGTTGCACGTAAACACAGCCAATTGGATGTAAATATTCCATTTGGCATGGTCCAAACGCCATCTAGACATACGTGTGGAACATGTATCTTGCGTTGAGAGACTAATAAGACATGGAAAGTGGTCACTAGAGTGTAAATCAGAGATAACATCCCATTGTAAGGGGACTGCCAACTGAGTTAAACAAACTGCAAGATCAAGGTGTGATAAAGTATTGAAAGAATCAGAAAGAAATGTAGGCTCTCAAGGGTTGAGGAGAGCTAAGTTGTAACCACGGGACACCTAGTAGTTGTAACTGTCCAAGAAATCAGCAATGAGCGTGTCTCTCGCACAAGCGCGACTTGAACCCCAAAACGGGTGGTGCGCATTGAACTCTCTCACCAGCAGAAACGGTGTTGGTACTGGGAAACTAGTTCTTCTAAATCAATGTGCAAGAGGTCATGGGAAGGAGGTAAATATGTTACAAATGGTGAACTATATGTTTGGTAGTAGAATCCTTATGGTAACTGTATATCAGACCTTTAGGGTACAGATTCCATATATATACCAGGTGAGTCAGCTGCCCGTTATTCTCGAGTTTTATGCAATCCGAATTTTACACTCCAACATATTAACGTCGACCCCATTACTAGGTTCTACCCACGTATTCAACATGGGTGTTAAACACTCGATGAAATTAGTGCTAATATAGATATCACATCGCCTTTTAATATATTCGTAATTAGGCATGTTGACGTTTGCCGGACCAGCGAATATTACATCTTAAACGGAATGTTTGCCTCACATGTTACTAGGTAGCTCAGTTGGAACGAGCGCAAGACTCCGAAGTAATCTGTCTGCTGTGAAGGTGGTTCGAATCACCTGCATGTACTGATTTTTTTACCTTACAATCCTCACAATTTACAAATTATTATTCTGAAAACTGTTATTATATTCATTTTTATTGTTTTATTTATGTTTTGTGGCATTGTTTGATATTTCTTTATTGGTGAACTACAATTAGGTAGTTATTTAAACATACCTATAGGTAGGTGCAATTGAAATAAGGATCATTGATACACAGGATTGAACAGATCTACAAGCCACTGTAATACGCTGACGAAGGGTTTCTGGATTTGGAAATGTTTAGTTCTTCCGGTCTTGTAGGCCGTGGTCTAGAAGGTATTGTAGATACCAATGTTTCGCCACGTACTGCGCTTGGCATCATCAGTGTAAAACGATCCGCTGTCTACACTGGTCAGAGTTTGAAATGGTTTCTGGATTGTCCAGCTCCTCTGCATAAATGCGTTCTTTTAAATAACCCCAGAGAAAGAAGTCAAGGGGTGTCAGATCAGGTGATCTGGCAGGCCGGGGGTCTGATCCTTGTCTTCCTATCCAATGACATTCGCTCCTGCAGTGGTACATTCCCTAATAATAAGGGGTGAGCTACAGAGGAATTCCAGGTAGTGTGCTGTTAGATTCCCCTCGAAGAATAATGGTTCAACAAGGTGGTCTCCCAAGATTCCACATCAGACATTTACACCCAACTGCTCTTGGAATGCTGCCTCCCTTACCCAAGGAGGATTATCAACACTCCTATAGCGTATATTGTAACGATTTTCAGTTCCATTGTTGTGGAATCTTGATTCGTCAGAAAACAATATCCTGGATGTGAATCCCACATCACTTGCTACTCGCTCCAACTACCATTCACAAAAGGCTACTCGAGCTTCGAAATCTCTCTCGTGAAGTGCATGGTGTAGGTGCAAATGATAAGGATGGAACTTATTAGTGTTCAATATTCGCACTACAGAAGACTGGCTGATGTTCACCTCCTGAGCAACTGACCGTGTACTAGTATGCGGATTGTTCTGGGTGGCGTTCAAAACTGCTTCTGCATTAACACCCGATGTTGCTGGTACGTGTCTATGAGGAGGCATTCTTGCAAGTGATGCTGTTACACGCAGACGCCTTCCAACATTCCGGAAGGTGTTTGCTGTTGGTTGTCGTCTATTGGGATATCTCTCCCGATATAGATGCTGAACCGCTGGTGTATTTGTTCTTGCTTCTCCGTAGATCAAAAGCATATCTACGTACTCGTCTGTCGAATACATAATGAAAGACTGGCACAAAATATCGTGTGACAGCATAGGTGTGGAGAACGCAGGGGTCGGCATTCACAACACAATATATCATGCCAGTCCAATGGGGCAGAAGTCATTATACCTGTTCAATTACAAAATGCAGACAACCAAAAGCGATTTAAATTATAATGTCCTAAACCTTCAGGGACTTTATAATTAGATTATTGTGAATTCTGTTTCCAAGTTTTGTTATGTTTTAACCTAAAACATATTTACAATACTGAGATTCGAACCTATGCCATTGGGGCTTTTTTTTAAATAAAATAATATCTGCCAGCTATGTCCAGATACCTAATTTCTTATATCTGGACGTAGTGTGTGGATATTTTGATTTATTTAAACTATCCGCACGTAGTGGGGCTGCACAGAGGACCCGTCACAGTCCTTTTCAGCTATTTTGAGATTTAACTGAAAGCACGTACCGCGTTCAATAATAGGACTTGCATGCCTGGCGCTATGCCATTGCCACCTCGCGAGTTTTCGTGCTTGATTTAGCCTTTTCAGACAGTTTCAATCATTTGCTGGGTGTTTTACTATTATTACTTAAATGGCAAAAGCTGTTATGCATATTAATTGAGATGTACGAGGTGTAGTTCACGCAAAAATGTAAATAAACTGTTGTTTAATAATATGTCCGTTTTGACTGTACGAGTCCATGCTGGATGAGGCGTATCTCTAAATTTTTCGTAATTTTTGGCAGCCAACCCTGGTGTAAGTACAGGAATCTACCATTTTCTTTTTGGCTGATGTTAGTGTACCCATATGATAGGTCCCTGTACGGGTCCATGCTGGATGAGGCGTATCTCTAAATTTTTCGTAACTTTTGGCAGCCAACCCCTGCTCTAAGTACAGGAATCTACCATTTTCTTTTTGGCTGATGTTAGTGTACCTATATGATAGGTCCCTTTTTTCCGAGGCGTTTACTGAATTACGTTGCTATGTATACTCTAATAAAAAGTTTGTAAAATCGGACGGAAACCGGAATTCGCTCTCAGTAAACGAGTCGTATGTTTTTGGGGTGTACTTTATCTAGGAGTACGTTCTGTCCCTTAAACCACTGATGGTCTCAATTTTGCGCATTCCTCTCTTTAAGAACGTCAAGCAATACATTTTAGTAAGCGCAAAACTGGACTAAGGCACACATGCCGTTTGATTGGGTGGCCTACCTTCCAAAAAATAAGGCGCGGCTGACTTACCGTTATATATATATAATCATCTCTGATAAGTATCATAGCACCGCCATGTACTGGAACACCTTCTTCTGGTGTAACATCACACTGTATTGGGGTGTATTGTGTTAGATGGAAAGCATTTTGTGGATGCAGCTTAGTGGCTTGCAAACATGTGACCAAATGTTCGTTGTTATTGACAAAAGCTCTAGTTCTGGTCATTGCATTCTAGTACCACGTATGTGCCATTGTAGGATAGCCATGTTAATATCTGTGTGGAACAGCCACTCCAAGGTTACTCTGGATTACGTTGGAGTAAGTGGTTGTGGAATTAATTTGGCCTTTTTTTTTCCCCCTGTGTTGGGCTCGCATTCTTCTCCGAGGCTTTATCGCGCCTCTTTTCCACTGGGGCTCTCCCAGTGTGGGCAGATTCCTCTAACTCCATGTCCTCTGTTGAGGTCGTCCGTATTTCCATAGCGAACTTGGGTTCAAGTATCTCGAACTGGTTGCTAACGGGGACCGACGAAGTCGAAGCACGCTGGTCCGAATCCATCCTGGAAGATTCCCCAAAAGAGGATCTTCGAGGAGATGTTCGTGGACTCATATCCCTTCGATGTACTGGGATCAGACATACTATTTTCCTAGAGGAAGTCGTCCTTTGTATAACTTTTCTCACATTTAATCGGTGATGCATCATACGAGGGTGGTCTGAAAAGTGTCCCACCTCAACATGAAGATGGCAGCACTCAAATAAAGCTAGTGAAATTCGTTGTTCATCGTTTGACAGTTACTCACCAAAGTTTCAGCCATTTTGGATGCTCAGTTGTTAACTGTGGTTGTTATGTAACAGTTGTTTGAGTGAGTTGTGGTGGGTGTTTTTATGAAAATGGACAAAATCGAGTTTCGAGCTGTCATTAACTATTTGTTTTTGAAAGGTAATACGCCTATGCAAATCAAAGATGAGTTGAATTCTGTGTATGAGGACTCTGCACCATTTACCACAGTGAAATTTTGGGCAGCTGAATTTAAATGTGGCCGTAAGAGCTTGGGAGACGGGACGTCCAAAAACTGCCACTAGCGCCGAAAACATCGCCAAAGTTCTCCAAATGGTGCTAGACTACCACCGAATTAAAGTGAGAGAGATAGCAGAGGCTATGGATATGTTAAAAGAACGTGTTTATCACATTAAATCAACATTTAGACATGAGAAAGCTGTCCGCGCGTTGGGTGCTGCGTTTGCTCACGTTATACCAAAAAAGTGTTGGCGCAGTTTAGGCGCAATAAATCCGAGTTTTGGCGCCGATTAATTACTGTAAATGAAACTTGGATACACCATTATACGCCCGAAACAAAATACGGTCCAAACAGTGGACTGCAAAGGGGGAACCGGCTCCAAAAAAGCAAAAACTGTTTTGTCGGCTGGGAAAGTGATGGCGACTGCTTTTTGGGATAGTCATGTATTTATTTTAATCGATTATCTTCAAAAAGGCGCAAATGACCTAGCTGTCGACGGGCCCTTAAACCCCCCCCCACTCTTCAGAAAGGAAAAACCATTACAGGAGCATACTATGCATCATTACTTGACAAGCTGAAGGCAGAACTTGTGGAAAAACGGCCACATTTGCAGAAAAAGAAAATCCTGTTTCAGCAAGACAACGCACCATCTCACACCTCAGCGGTTGCAATGGCCAAAATCCACGAATTACAGTTTGAACTGCTTGACCATCCGCCTTACTCACCAGATCTAGCCCCAAGCGACTTCTTTTTGTTCCCTTATCTGAAAATTGCGTTCGGAGGACACAGATTTTCGTCAAATGAAGAGGTAATCATCTTTGTGAACCATTATTTTGCAGAGAAAAACGCCGAATACCATTTGATGGTAGCGATGGGAGCATCGCTGGGAGAAGTGTGTAGAGTTACAAGGAGACTATGTTGAAAAATAAAAATATAAAAAAAAAATCTGAAAAAAATGTCTTGTATCTTTATTAGGTCAGAAACTTTTCAGACCACCCCATATTAAGGGCTTGCTAGTCTTCAGTGTTGAGGTTGATGGTTCTTTTGGGGATTTAATACCGGTGTTCTCTTCACTTAGGGACTTGCAGACATTGACACAGATGTGTGTGTCGATGTAGAAGGCTTTGGAATTGAGCTACATGCTACAAGTGTCTTTTCTAAAATTGTTGCCCCATTGAAATCGCTGGTCTGTGTTGTGATCTCTCACCTCGATACTAGTTTAGTTGCAACTGAACTATAAGTACCAGAGCTTGGCACAGAGGTTGGCATAAATGCAAGAGTTTCTGGGCTTCTGAGGAGGCCACGTTCTCTCTAACCCGTATCTCTTGGATCACTCTTTCCTCTACAAAATGGGGCAATCTCGTGAACTGGATGGGTATTCACCTCTGCAGTTCACACATGATGGCACTGTAGTACATGCACCATAATGGAATTCATTTCCACAGTTAGGACATGTAGCTAGTCCCTTACAAAGCTCGCTTGTATGTCCAAAGCACTGACACTTAAAACATCTGAGCAGGTTAGGGATGAAGGGCCTAACTTCGATGGATTCATACCCTGCCTTAATCCCTTGAGGGAGACCTACCCAATCAAAAGTCAGGAATAGGATATGAGTGGGCTTTAATTCACCACTTCTTTATGCTGAAACTGGTAAACGTTAGTAAGGCCTTGTTCTAAAAGATTTTCTTTAATCTCCTCACTGGTTAAGTCGTCCAAAGTACAGGTACTTATGACACCATGCAAGGAATTCAAGGTCCTGTGCATATCAGCACATTTTGGATAACTTGCTAACATTTGAGCTTTCAGTATTTTAGCTGCCTGGGTGGCTGTATGGGTTTCAACCAGCAGGGTACCATTGTGAGAGTTAGTGCATGACTTTACTGGACCAGCAGTATTATCCAAACCCTTTTGAATGGGAAATGGGCTCACCGATATAAATTTGCCTTCCTCATTTCTAGCGGTTACTAACCAGCGAGGACCACAAGACTCGACTTCTTCCTTTACACTTGTTTATTGTTTTGGTGTTTTTATATGCACCATGACAAGTTAATCCTCCACCATTACAAATGTCTCTTATGGCATGCTCACATCCTGGGCGCCACCCCAGCTTAAGTGAGTCTTGGCATGGACGTTGCTCACGCTAGGGTCTCACCTCCCAGTGTATAGACAGAGAGACCCAATCGCCTTCAGGAGTGCATCAGGTTATGCAATTGCCCCTCCCCAGGACTGACCTTTACCAGCGGATACGAACACAGACCTACATGATAACCAGGGGCTGGGAATTACCGTTACCCAGCCACCCTTTGGTCTTCCTATCCACCTACAACCTGCACGTAGGTTATCCATCAGACTGTGTTCAGGGAGGTATCAGATGGGAGGTCAAACACAAAAGTGGACCAAAGTTGATTGGATGTTTAGCAAATGCTCTTTCACCCCTTAGAGGAACCCAGTTGAGAGTATGGCTTGGGACCCCGGGTGCACCAAACCCATACCAAGTATGGACTTGAAACTTTCAGCAGAATTAGTAAGCCACATGCCAAAACCACATAATACAACAAACCAGAGGAATATAAGGAAGCCAGTTGGATAATTAACTGCACATGGGTACTCAAAAGGATCTGCAAATTGTGGGCATTATAAACCTACATTAAAATACCAAATCTGACTCCTTTTATATATCTTCAAAGTTAAAATCTTGTTACATAGTACAATAATTATCGTGATAGATAAAACAACTCACCTTTTCAACTTTTTTGCTGTTGGCTCATGTTGGATTTCTGACAATGAAGTCATTAGTCCTCTTGCTCTTCAATATTTTTCACTGATGGATGGGACGCTAGAAGTAGCTGGGTACATTTAAAGGTGGTTCTTCAAGATCACATAGAGGACAGAGGGGTGAAGATTATATCCCAATTCTGTTCAAATGTTTTGCCAGACAATCATGTCCTGTAATCAACCTGAAAGTTGCAACTGCCATTGTTCGAGAATACTCAGGAATTACTGTTTGAATGTTTGGTAGTTCCCATCTTTTATTTTTTGATTTTTCATAGTAATATTTTGCAATAATTTTTTGAATTCAGAGTTAACTTATCATTTAGCTGCATAAAATGGTAATTAACTATAGCTTTCTGTACACTGCTGGTACCCCTTTTTGTTTTTGAAATGCTGTTTGGTGGTTAATGAGTTTCTATCATAATATAATAGCTTGGTTTTTTGGTGACAGCTTGGAAGTAATTGCTATAATTGCTACCCTGGAATCTCAGAGAATAGCTGTTTGTTGAAAAGTGAGATTCTATACAAAAGATTTTATAGGGCCATTCTAATTGCTTCAATTTCTCCATTGAAGTTTGTAATTCTATAACCTAATTTGTAATAGGAATAGAGGTGGCACGTGACTCCAGCCCCTGCTTCGTCTTGGTTTGATATCAGTGATCCATCAGTGTAAATACAGAGCCATGCATGTTCCAGAAATAGGTATGGATTGTCTTTAATGCCAATAATTTTAGAACACTAGTTGGAGTATCACTTTTTTACTTTCTCTACTGGTAAGTAGGGGAAGTATTGTATTCCACCCAAAAATTCGATGTCGAGATTTCACCGGAAATATATGTTTTGAGGTCCCCTGAATCCAAAAAAAGCATTTTAGAAAAAGGTCCATGTGTGTGTCTGTGAGTCTGCGTGTCAGTCTGTCAGTCTGTGGACAGCATAACTCAAAAATGAAAAGTCGGTTAAAAACCAAAGTTGGTATTTAAGTTTATTGTCATTCAAGGATATGACACGAAGATTTTGAAGAAAATAGCTCTACCCTAAACTACCCTTCACATGGAAAATGTTTCGAAAGTTTTGATTTTCTTGAAAATGACTGTTACGATTTCGATTAAAATGTCATATGTTTGAGATATTTTGATGACAAATGAAATGTATATCTTGAATTTTCTGACTATAGCTCATGTAGTCGTATTTACTCTGGACGACTTTTGCATAACTGGTAAATCGTTAGGGATAGACCAAATCGTACTGTACAAAAAATGTTGTTGTTGTTAGCTAATGCTGGATTTCTGACAATGAAGTCATTAATCCTCTTGCTCTCCAATATTTTTCACTGATGGATGGGGCACTAGAAGTGGCTGGGCATATTTGAAGGTGGTCTCGGTCCATTTCCTCTTGCAGATCACATAGAGGACAGAGTGGTGAAGAATATATCCCAATTCTGTTTAAATGTTTTGCCAGACAATCATGTCCTGTAATCAACCTGAAGGTTGCAACTGCTGTTTTTCGAGGATACTCAGGAATCACTGTTTGAATGTTTGGTAGTTCCCATCTTTTATTCTTTGATTTTTCATAGTAATATTTTTCAATAACTTTTTTGAATTCAGAGTTGACTAATCTTTTAGCTGCATAAAATGGTAGATTAACTATAGATTTTTGTACACCGCTGGTACCCTTTTTTGCAAGAAAATCAGCTTTCTCATTACCACTCAGTCCACAGTGAGCCGGTATCCATTGGAAGACTAGGTGCTTTTGAAGTGCTGTTAGATGGCTAAGCATCTTCCAACATTCTATAATAGTTTGGTTTTTTGGTGACAACTTGGAAGTAATTGCTATAATTGCTGCCCTGGAATCTGAGAGAATAACTGCTTGCTGAAAATGTGAAATTCTGTACAAAAGATTTTGTAGGGCCATTCGAATTGCTTCAATTTCTCCATCAAAGTTAGTAGTTCCATAACTTAAAGATTTGTAATAGGAAAAGAGGTGACATGTGACTCCAGCACCTGCTCCATCTTGGTTTGATATCAATGATCCATCAGTATAAATATGGAGCCATTCATGTTCTGGAAATCTAGTATGGATTGTCTCTAATGCCAATAATTTTAGAACACTAGTTGGAGTATCACTTTTTTTAACTTCTTCTGTCAGATGTAAATAATATGTGATGTCTAATGTATGTGTTGGATTGACTTTAGATATGAAGTTTTCCTTTGAATTAGGAAGGTGTACATTTTTCTTGATGTCTTGAATTTTGGAAAGAAAGCTCTCCTGAGTCTTTAGTGTATGTGTAAAATTTCTCTTGTGCCATGTATTGAATGGGAGTCTGATCAACTTTTCGTGTTGAATAAGAGCTGCTTTTTCTATTTCATATTCAATGGGATATTGGTTGGTTAGTATTTCCATAGCTGCTATTGGTGTGGTTTTGATAGCACCTGTAATTAATCTCAGACTTTGGTTTTGAAAGATTTGAATTTTTTTTGTGTTTGCTGTTACAAGAACTTCGCTGCAGTAAGTAAACAATGGTTTTATATATATATATTATATGTTGTGTTAAGAGTTGCTCTGGAACATCCCCACTTCATTCCTGTTAGATGTTTTAACAGTGAAAGGCGCCTCTCTGCTCTTTGTATTACATTTTCTATTTGTTTGGTCCATGTAAGTTTGGTATCAAATGTAACTCCTAAATACTTTGCTTCCTTTGTTGCTGGTAATTGTTGACCCTCAAAATTTAGTTTTATTTTTAGTGGTTTTTTTCTTAGTGAAAAGATTTGGTAGTTTTATTTTGTTGTATTAACAGTACAAAAAATGTAGATCTTGCTAAAATACACAATTTATGTCTCAAAAAATTTCTTGTAGGATGAAGCATTTCGGAGATATTCCTTGTTATGTGTGTGAGTTTCAGAAAACTTAGAACTTTAGCGAAATGCAACAACGCTGTTCATTTTTTTATATGTTAATCGTGAAAAGAGAACGGAATCTCAAAGGTCAAAAAGATTTGACTGTTGCACAAACCCTGCTGTATTCTAATATCTCCCTTGCACCTACAAGGAAATAAGCAATAAGATAATTTGTACGAATGTTTATCTTAACTAACATGGAGATATAGAAATAAGAGTTTGTTAGAATGGTTAGTACAAGAGTAGAGAAAGTCATGTGAGTGCAACACATCAGATTTTTTAACTTCTTCTGTCAGGTGTAAATAATATATGATGTCTATGTTTGCATCAGATTAACTTTATATATGAAGTTTTCCTTTGAATTAGAAAGTTACATTCTTCTTGATGTCTTGAATTTTGGAAAAAAAGCTCTCCTGAGACTTTAGTGTAGGTGTAAAGTTTCTCTTGTTCCATGCATTGAATGGAAGTCAGATCAACTTTTCATGTTAAATAAGAGCTGTTTTCAACTTTTTTAACAAATGACAACTGAAGTCATAACTCGGTTTCTAACATTCCTCCCACCCTGAAATTATGGGAATCATTTCAGTCAAAATAAGACAACATAACAAAGGTTACATGTCACTTATAACATGAACATATTTTCTCATAAATGTTAATATAGTTTACACAATTTAAACCAAAAAGGTAAGTTGATTATTAATGCTACACAACACATAATTTCCCAGAACATGTTTTGGAGGCTGACTTTCCTCCATTATCAACCGGACCTTGACTGGTTCTCCCTGGTGTGGATGGTCATGTTCCCTCTGAGGTCTCCTCTGTTGGTGGTTAAAGGAACTTACTGAAGATATCCTCAGGGGAGTCAAATTGAATACTCTGTTTCTATTTTTCGAAATGAAGATTTGTTCCCACGTGGAAAGCTCTTGTTTTCCCATTACATGTGGTGCGGTTTTTGTAATTATTTATATCGTTGTGTCTTTGAGCTAATATCTTTGTGATCTCAGGGCTTGGTAATGGATGGAATGAAAAATCACACAATGTTTCTTCACCACAATGGATTATTTTATTAACACTTCATCGATACTTTACATTAAATAATTCCTCTCAGCACTATTCTAAATGATTTAAAACGCTTCCACCTTCTCATTTAGTGGAACCAATGCTTGATGAAAGTCTGGTGAAAATTCTATGTTCACGCTACCTAAATATGTCCTTTCAGCTTGAATACACACACGCGAATGGACAGTTTATGGCATCACCTGACGCGACACCGCCTTTTTCGTATACATCCGCGTATGCGTCCATCAAATAGTTCTTTCTTGTTAGGGAAGCGATCCCTAATCATCCTCCCCTACTTTTATTATGGAACACATATAATTCTAATATTTATACATATATATTAAAATCAAATATGGAAAGATTTATGACGTCTTTGGGCAAACTTAGTTGTTCGTAACAATGAACATTTTTAACACGTTTTCGTCAGTTGATCAATTCATACCAACATCAAAAAACAAATTACACTTTTAACAAACATTCACATGAACGATTTTCTTTTGGGGTCTTCTAATATTCTGTCTCACATGTTTGAGGAGTTTTGGTTCTGGCTTTATGTTATGGTTTTTTGTCCAAAAGTGAGCGGCAACAGCTGATTTTCCAACTGTTTGTTTTTTACATTTCTAAAGTGTTCCTTGGATCTTATTTCTGTATTTCTTTTTGTTTTCCTTAGATACACTTCATTGCAGTCACTGCATTCAGTTTGGTATATGCCAGCTTTTTATCATGAAGTAGTAGACAAAAAAGTGAAATGAGCAGAAACAAAAAAGTTACTGAAAGAAACTACAACACTCACAGCAGCAGAAACAAAAATGACATTAAAAAAATTAACATTTCATCCTTGGGCCTTCGAAAAATTCAAAAAAAGTTTACAAGAACAGAACATTCAGCTAGTACCAGCGAACCACTACTCCATAAAAAATCTACTGAACTCAAATATCAAAGATGTCATCCCACACTATAAAAAATCTGGCACAAAAAATATTTTTAATTTCCTCTTCTACAGAGCAATGCTTGTATATATATTTTGCATATCTTGGAAATGGCTCCAACGATTTGGATAAAAGTTTATATTCAGATAAGGTTTTGCTTTTTAAGTTTATCTACATAGGTTTATTTCCCAGAAAAAAAAAAGAGAAAAAATGTGATTTTACACAAAAAAAATTCTTTTTATTCCCTCTACTACAGGTAAGTCATACAATTTTCTGTATATTTCAAATAGAAATGAGATGTATTACATTCCCAGTTTTCTCTACTCACTTTTAGGTAACACATTCACACTGTTTTCTCTACTCTCCTTTAAATAACACATTCACAGTTTTCTCTAATCACTCTTCTACAAACAATTCAAATCATTTGTGTATTCAAAATGGATATTTGTATATATGTATGTAACTGTTAATCCCAGAAACCGCTTAACCAATCACTGTGAAATATGGCATGCATATGTATTTTTTCATGGAGAACATTTTTGTGATATTCATTTTACTATACAATATATTAATTTGACATGGTTTTCTCTACTTTTCTTTTATGCAACACACTTAGTTGACGTTTTAAGTTCTAGGGGATGATAGTCCTACATATGGAGGAGATTAATCTGTTTAAGTAAACGTTTTGCTTTTCAAGTTTATCTAAGCAGGTGTCTTCTTCGAAAAAACACAATTTCATATTAAAAAGAAAAAGAACAGGGCTGAGTGAAGCTTGATTGCCCAAGTACTGAGCTTATTGATAACTATAAACTTGTGTGGAGTTTTATAAGTCCTACATAAGGGGAGGGTAATCAGGGAAAGAAATAATTTTGATACTCTTGTCTCATGATAGGAAGAATAGTGCAGAGAGAAAATCCTGAAGCTTCTTGGTAGGGCATGCATTAATAACTTAAAAATTTGGTTTTAAAAGATCCTGTCACAGCATTTTTTCATTTACCTCAGTTAAAATTGTGTTAGTAAACTCGCCTTTGGGAGACAAAATAAAAAATATACCATATTTTGATAACATACATGTTCATGATTTTGCTAAATTCTATATATAGGTACAAAGAGAATCAAAATCTGCCTGTCAGGAAAATGATATAGAACAAGTTGTATGATAATTAATATAAGATTATCCAATAGTTGGTTTAAAGTGCTTTCACTCAATATATACAGTGTGACATGGCTTCTCCGTGTCATTAAGACTCCTTGATTTTCAAGGAGATTGCCATGAAGACAGTTTGATTGGTGAGAGTTTGGGAAGGTTAAGAGACAGAAACCAGTGGTGTGGCTGTACTTGAAGGTTGAGAAAATAAAAGATTTCCTAAACTTGTTACATTTGGTGATCAGAAGTGGGATCGAGAGCTATGATGGAAGCTGCATTGGAAAAGATTTTGCAAGAGCTGAAGGAAATGAAAGCGGCAAACAACTTCGCTGTGAAGATGGAAACGGCAAATAACAACCTGGCTGTGAAGATGACCGAATTAACCACGGAAATGAAGGCTGCGAACGAGGTCCTTGCTGCCATATTTGAAGAGCAGTTGGCCGACGTGAGGGATGTCGTCACGGAGCTGGGCAAGCGGATGGGTCAAGTGGATGAGCGCGTCGAAGACCTGTCGAACCGCGTTAATGACCTAAAGGGAAAGGCCAACAGCAGCACCAAGTCCCTGAACGCCATGGTGGCTGACATCGTCGACAGAAGACTGAAAGATCTGAAGGCTGACGCGCCAGGACGCGACACCACATCGGCGCGCACCAAACCACCGAAGTACGACGGCACGTCAACCTTTGTGGTCTTCCGCCGCCAATTCGACACAGTGGCCAAGCACAACAAGTGGTCGCCAGAAGAAGAGGTCGCACAGGTGATAGCCAGCCTCCAGGGACGGGCCGCAGAGGTGCTGAACGCGGTCCAGACAGCGGTGGTACCCAAGGACATCTGGGAGGCCCTGGAGAACCAGTTCGGAAACCACCGCTTAGCCGCAGCCTACCGCAGCCAACTGAAGTCTAGGATGCAACAGCCAAGGGAGACGCTGCAGGAGTTCGCCCTGGCAATTGAACAGCTGGCCAGCAAAGCCTTGGTTGACCTCCCATCCGAATTCGTATCCCGAGAAGTCGCCTACACCTTCGTCGACGGGTATGCGATGCCGAGATACGACAGCGCTTGATGCTTGGCGACTGCAAGACCATACACGAGGCACTAACGGCCGCATTGAGGATGGAAGCGGCCCAAGTGACGGCTACCCCGACATCAAAGACAAGGAGTATCCGCTACGATGAAGACCGAAGACGAGTCCAGGGACGCCGACGAAGACCAAGTGGCTGTGTTGGGGGTGTGGCCAGCCGGGACACCTGGAGAGAGACTGCCCGCACAAAGAAGAGCAGCCGGATAACGAGTAGGGGTCGGCGTGGCGAGGGGCACGTCGACGCCGTCACTACCATCCCCTCGAGTGACACTGCGCGCCGTCAACCGACGTATGGATGACATCCTCATCGCGGACGGTTGGGTGAGAGGGAAGACTCACGCCAATGCGGACGCCATGTCCCGAAGACCCTGCCCAGAAGAGTGCGGCCAATGCACAAGAGTGGAAGAGAAGGAGCGTACCGCAGCTGCCAGAGTGGTCACGGCAGTGCCTGCGGACGGATGGGATAGCGCGGGCCTGAGGAGGGAGCAGCTGGAGGACGCCGACGACTTGAGGCCACTTTTGAGAGAAGTGGAGGTAGGGACAAGACCAACCTGGAATGACATCGCACCCAGAAGCGCTACGTACAAGTCGTACTGGGCCCAATGGGTTTCGCTGAAGGCTATAGAAGGCGTGCTGTTCCGCGAATGGGAAGCACCCGATGGGAAGACGCAGAGAGAGCAGTTGGTACTTCCCGGAGTAAGGTACCGGAAGTCTTGGAGGAAGTGCACGCCGGTACCTCAGGTGGACACCTAGGAGCAAACCGGACGATCGACAAACTCCGACAACGCTTACTGGCTAGGAACCGGGGTCGCATGCAACAGTACAACGTCGGCGTGCCTTTCGAACGCATCGCCGTCCACATAGCTGGACCATTTCCAGTGTCCGATCGAGGCATCAAGTACCTGATGGTGGCTGTGGACTACTTCACCAAGTGGCCGGAGTTGTGTGCCATCCTGAACCAGGAGGCGAAGATAGTTACAGACTGCCTTGTGGAGCAACTGTTCTGCCATTTTGGGGTCCCGTTAGAGCTTCACAGCGACCGAGGCACCAAGGAGGCATTGGAAAGACTTGGGGTGAACAAGACCCGCACAACACCTCTGCATCCATAGTCGGACAGCATGGTAAAGAGATACATCAAGACCCTAGAAGAACACCTGAGGAAGGTCATGGCCAGCCATCAGCGAGACTGGGACCTCAAGGTATCACTGTTCTTGCTGGCCTACCGCTCGTCGACACACACCACTGGGATGACGCCAGCAAGTTTAATGTTCGGCCGAGAGCTATGCCTCCCTTGTGACCTGGCTTTTGGGAGCCCCCCGGAAGCGAAACAGCCAGCGACTGAGTATGTGGAGAATCTGGTAGACCATCTCCACGACATGCATGAGATGGCTCGTCGGAACATCCAGTTGGCGAGCGACCGCATGAAGACCCGTTACGACAGGCAAGCCAGCAGCCGAGGATTCCAGCAAGGTGACCTAGTCTGGTTGTACCACCCTACCTGGACCAAGGGATGCTGCCCAAAACTTCAACAACCATGGCAAGGGCCCTACCAGGTGGTAAAGAGAATTAATGACATGGTCTACCGCATCCAGAAAATGCCCCGAGGAAAGATGTTAGTGGTACACCTGGATCGTCTGGCCTGATACGATGGTACTGTTCAGGATGATCAGCATTGAGAAGAGAGCAGTGTGACATGGCTTCTCCATGTCATTAAGACTCCTTGATTTTCAATGAGGTTGCCATGGAGACAGTTTGATTGGTGAGAGTTTGGGAAGGTTAAGAGACAGAAACCAGTAGTGTGGCTGTACTTGAAGGTTGAGAAAATAAAAGATTTCCTAAACTTGTTGGGAAAATATATATATTTCAATTTAAAATGTTAATTGTGAAAGAGGTCTTTCAGTTCACAGTGATATTTTGTCAGATAAAAGAACCAAACTTAATAGCAGGGAACCTAAAAGCCATGCTTACTTATTACAATCAACATGATAATAAAGCAGTTGAAACTTAGAATAGAATAGTAATATTTAGTATTTTATTTCACCATTTTTATCCTGCTTTAGGCCCTTTTTTATATCAACATTTACAATTTTTACTCACCATAAAACTATATACGTACTTTCTTATAACTGGGATCTGAACCTTTATACAGCTATCGCCAAATGGGGTGTCTGCAAGTTACTTCCATAAGGGCAGAGCATGATGTCATTGTGTGGGTACATTACCAGCACAAAACACACTGCCTACAGTACATGGTGTCTCTCGAATGTGTTCATTAGCTCCATACAGTGAAATGCCTGCAGCACGAAAATCAAAATATTCACGTATTGCTGAACTTGTACAAGAATTTGGGAGTGAATGTTTTACTGCAAATGGTGACAATGCTGAATGTAAGTTACACAAAAACTTTATCAACTACATTCTTATGTCGACTGTACCTTGCCTCCTCTTGTGTTGTGATCATGTAACAGACTTACCCCTTCCACTTGCTGTAGTCCAAACACTGCAACTTTTTTGTTTCTTGTATGAAGGTTTTAACCCTACTTATAATTGTAATACAGAAATTGTAACCACACAGTAATGTGAGTAGAGTTAATCTCTGCTTTTGGAGATTGAATAATATTAATGATCACTATTCAGCAGCATTTTTATTTTTTATGGAAGAAGCAATGGTTTTATTTACATTGCCATAAAAAATTAATGAGTGTTAATGCAAGTATTCTTAAAAGACGAGTGGTAGTACTAGGATATCATTTGCATCTTCTGTGTTAAAGGTATGAGATATTTTAGTTGTAATGTGAGAAATCTATACACTATGAATATCCAACTATGAGCGCTGATCAACAAAGACTCAGACTGATTTTTTCCTGTAGCTTCCGTGATAGTTTCATATCTGTAACATAAATATTTGAAAAGAGCGGGTTTTTATGTATAATGTTGGTAGGCGGCAGAACTCTCATATTGGTAGGTTGGTAGTAATGCTCTATTTTGTAGACCCTACATGCATTTCACATACCAGACAGTGGAGGTGACGCGAGAGGAGCAGTACAGCGTAATCAAATTCTGTTTTCGTTTAAACCATACAGCCACTGGTACTTATGAAAAGCTGAAGCAAGTGTACAGTGAAGATTCACTACCTCATGCAACAGTGTTTAGGTGGTTCAAGGACTTCAAAGAAGGCCGACTTGTCAGTATTAAGCAAGGTGGGCCTGGTGTTTCGGCTTCTGCTGTGACTGAAGTCAACATCAACACAGCTGCTGTGATTGTCCGAGAGGATTGGCGTATAACATTACGTAACCTCAGTGAAGTGTTGAGAATTTCATATGGCAGTGTGTTTACAATTATGCACGACCATCTCCATATGACCCAAGTTTGTGCTCGTTGGGTGCCACATCTGTTGATTCCCGAACAAAAGGCTGTGCGAATGGAGACAAGCCGTGAGGTGCTGCGTCTCTTTGCTGATGGAGGGGATGCATTTTTTAAATTGATTATCACTGGTGATGAGTTATGGCTGCATCATTATGATCCTGAAGGAAAACAAGCCAGCACAGTGTGGAAATCGCCAGGTTCTCCAACACCAAAAAAAGGCAAAAGTTGTTCCATCTGCAGGGAAAGTGATGGTGATCACATTTTTTTACTGTAATGGAATGATTTACCAGCGTGCAGTTCCCCCTCACACTACTGTTACAGCAGCATACTACACGTCAGTATTGGCTACACTAAGGAAGCACATTGCAAAGAAACGACCAGAATTTTCTCGGACTGGGTGGCAACTTCATCATGACAATCCATGCCCTCACATCGCAAATCAAGTCATGCAGTTTCTGGCTCGATTCAACATTACCTGTATACCACATCCACCTTATAGCCCTGATCTTGCACCCTGTGACTTGTTTTATTCCCATCACTAAAGGCAAAGCTTAGGGGTATTTGATTTGAGAACTCTGAAGCAGTGCTCAAGAAAAGTGAGGCGATTCTCAAGGACCTGACAAAGAATGGTCTGCAGCACGTGCTCAAGGACTGGCAGAGATGCTATAAAAAGTGCATTGAAGCAGGAGGGGACTACTTTGAAAAAGATCATGTAAATATTGGAGTATTAAACATCTGTGAAAAAAATCAATCTCAGTCTTTGTTGATCAGCCCTCATACATTAGCAAAGAGCATGCTCATCGGTGCCAAGAAAATTACTGTTAGGCCAGCCTTGCATCCAAACAAAGGCTCTCTATTAGGTGGAAGGGATGTAAATGTCATCCTTTAAACCAGAGAGAGCTCTCAATTAGTACACTGGCTAATGGATACTTTACTTCTACTAGATTTGTAGAAAAATGCTTTGAAGAGAGAAGATGTTTGGTAACCATGCAACTTGCTGTGCAGATGAGTAAGAATTAACATTGGAAAGGTAGGTCATGTTTACTTGACAACAGTAACTGTTATAAGCAGTAGTAGTGAGATTTCCACTGGGTATGTATTAAAGGGACTGCCTTTGTAGCCTAGGGTAGCACACCTGCCTCTGGCACCAAGGACCTCGGTTTGATCCCTGGCACCAGCATGGGTACTTTTCCCCTGCTGGGAGGTCTGGCATGGGGTGAACTCAGCCTAGTTAGGTCCCTGAGGGACTAACTGAGGAGCTACTTGATTGAAAAGTAATGGCCCCTGTTTGAGAAGAGTGCATAACCGGCCAAGAGTGACCAGGGCACTGACCACGTCCCACCTCCAATAGTGCACCCCACTCATGTCGCCTGTGGTGGGCAGAAGTGGGCAGTCGGGTGGTAGGCCTTGCCCCGGATGGGCTATTGTGCCACAGGATTACGTTTATGTATTAAACAAAAATTACATTTTGTTAGTGGATTATCTCTTTACAACAAGCTACCTGGTAACTGGAAATTCTTAAATCAGAAACAGTCTAAACAAAAAGTTAAAAAACATCTCTTAACTCACCTGTTTTACAGTATTAATGAATTTATGATTATTCCTTTTTTCTAAATTAGTTCTAAGTTTCTGTTAATTGCAAGTTGTGTACTAGAAAAGCAGGTGATGTTGCCAAATACAGGCTTGGGGACTGTATAACACAGGGCACAATGTGTGATAAATGAAAGTAATGAGCAGTAGTAAAAATAATTTCAATGACGTTAGAAGTGTGAGATGGCAATACATAAAGATGAGAATGGAAATAACTTCTGGCAATGTGTATACATAGGTGACATGATACCACAGATTATACCAGTAGATACAAAGAAGATGAGAAACTATTCTTGTTCATAATGAATGTCGGCAACTAGGGCGGCGCCGTGGCCGAGCGGTTAGCGCGCTCGCTTACCACCTAGGCAGCCCGGGTTCTATCCCAGGGACCCGCATGTGGTATTCATGGTGGACGAAGCAGCATCAGGGTGGGTTTTCTCCGGGTGCTCCGGTTTCCCCCACCATCTCATTCCACCAGTGCTCCATCTTCATTCCATGTACCATCAGTGTCACCGCCTGCGGTGCCGTAGTAGTAAAAGCGGGCGTTAAACACTACAACAACAAAAAATCAGCAACTAGGAGGCAGGGAACTCTTTTACTTACCTATACATTCCTCAATTCAACCCAAAAGATCTCCCAAATGTAACACCGAGTACCACAATTACAGAATAAATGAGGATCCCTTCATATTACGATCAAATAAATTTTATGAATCACATCACCTGAAATAAGTATGAAATCAAATTATTATTTATTTATGCCAACAAACTTACTGTTGGTGTTCTTAAACACAAAGCCATGTGTGGACAGTGTTGAGATGGTCCAGAAAAAGGTAAGTCCCGTGTGGCCAGATGACAAAAGTGTCGTTGACGTACCTATAGAAGGCCTAAGGCTCAATAGTCTACATACAAATATCAAATTCACCATGGAAGTGGAGAGCAACTCCCTTCCCTTCCTGGATGTTCTAGTGTACAAAAAACCAGATGGCAGCCTGGGACACACGGTCTACAGGAAGCCCACACACACCAACAGATACTTGGATGCCTCCAGTCACCATCATCCCACTCAGAAGAAAACAATCATCTTCACTCTATTTCACCGAGCGTTTGACATCACAGACAAGGACCACTTGCACCTAGAACTTCAATACCTACAGGATACCTTACGCAAGAATGGGTATAGTAACCAGAACATCAATGAGGCCCTTAGGAAAGCAGAACGCAACAGGAAGAACCCACCATTGCTCACACAAGGGAAGGATAGCCCTCAAGAGAAGGCCTACATACCCTTCTATGGTTCTGTCTCCAACAAGGTTTCCCGTACACTCATGAGACATAATATTAAAGCCTTCTTCATGCCCCCCAAGAAGATCCGACAACTCCTCAGGCCGGTGAAAGAACCACTGGGCTTAAGGTCCCAGGAATATACAGGATTCCTTGCGAGTGTGGGAAGGTGTATGTGGGTCAAACAGGACGCACGATAGAGGAAAGATGCAAAGAACATCAACGGAACATCAGACTTCTCCAGCCGGAAAAATCAGCAGTAGCCCAACATTGCATAGAACAGGTCCACAAAATAAACTTCCTAGACACAAAAGTTCTAGAACACGCAGAAAATTACTGGGACAGAGTCATCAAGGAGGCCATCCACATCAAATTACACCCCAACAATTACAACAGAGATGGCGGACTTAAACTAAGTTTCACGTGGACAATAGCCATCAGAAACACCTACAGAAACAGCAACACCATGGACCCTGAACAAAATACGTACCCACAGGAAGACACCCCAACCGGCGACACGGCATAAAGTTTGTACCCGCGGGAAAACACTGCAGCCGAGCCTACAGCAGGCCCAATCAGAAACCATCACCCGCGCATTGGCTAGGACAATACAACCTAACCATAGTATATATTTGGAAAACTGAGGAGCCTTTTCATCTTTTTAGTCCTGAAGATGGCCATGGAGTATACAATGGCCGAAAGCTCGACATTCTCATACTTAACACGGCTGATCAGCCTTGAAGAATTGATCAGCTATTAGCATATTAGCAAGCAAATGTAGCAGGAATAACATTGGGGGTAAGTTGGCAACGTAACCAGCAGCAGCGTTATTTACGAGCTTTACAAAACTTGGTTACACTATCGTGGAATGCTTCTCCTCTTCCCTTCAGTCCCCTAAGACTATGAGCTGGTGAACAAACAGTAGTAAGATAATGCTGATAAAAGCCATGTATATTTAAACTAAATGAAGCTAAACATGAGAATGAAGGAAAAATGAAGTTAAAAGAAATAAATACAAGCATATGTGTAAGCACAAAAATATATCACGCAGGCCTATTAGGGTCCGTACAACCAACAGCATTATACCAGGGTATACACCTAACGGAAGATTAATCAACAACTCCTTATTGTCCAGATTCACAAATTTTACATTTGCAAAATTTACATTTTGTATGCATCCCTGTCGGCAGAGAAAGCTGAACCGATGAAATCATGTGACTTGATAGGCCTAGTGATAGCCCAAGTCATAGTCCCAGCATACACCACTGATAACTGCTCATGTGGAAAGTTAGTTATCAAGTGTATATTAGCACACCTATTCTTGTGGTGTGGAAGCTGCATGTCTACCTCATAAATATGAAGGACCTGAGTTCAACTCTTTTACCTTAGGTATTCATTTCGTTCACTTTTAAAATAACTTTTTTAACTTGTGTATGTCAGTGTTGTTATTTACTAATATATTAATAATAAATGATTATACCCATGTCTAAATTTTTGCACACTGTTTGTTACACATGAAAAAATTCAGGCTATACACTCACCAATAAGTACTAAACTAGTTACTCCATGCATTATCTGTTACTATGGAGGCAAGACATTTGACAATGTAGATTTTGTTACTTGATCATTATTTTTATGGGTTGTGTAACTGAGATGTAAATAACTAAATATATTGATGCATGTCCTTATTTTAAACATTTTTATAACTTTTTTATCCTTTAAATATATATAAAGTAAGCTACAAGACATCATTTTTTGAAGATTGAAATTTACATACATGTCAAGTGCAGGTTAGTAACAGTCAAGAATAGTGCAATGAAATTAATATAATCTCATACTGGCAATGACTTTGAGTACCCAAATAAGATACCCTTTATTCTTTGAACATTTAAGCATGAATATACTTATAACTTTGTATCTTTCATTTTGGCTTTGAATTACATGCTTAATTTATTCCATAGTTGGAGCAAATAAAGGTTATTCATGCAAAGTTTTCTTGATGCATTAGGTTGCTATGAATAAAGTGAGAAAGTTAAAGGAATCTTTGAGGATGACAATGTAAATAGATGATAATTGCTCTTACATGAGCAGCAATAAAAACAGTAAGAATTTATTGCAGTTAACAGACTTTTATAAGAGCATCTAATACCTCAGTTCCTATTTACCACTGAAGATAGAATGTACATCATTCCTTTATAATATAACTATAAAAATATACATAATGACCAGTAATTAACACCAGATAATGTAAGCGAAGTGAGCACGTGTTCTTTAATGGTGCTATAATGGAGTGTATATATAAGCCACAATATAAACTTAGGAATAGGGGAGGTTAGATTTGGTTAGTTTTAGCCTTTATTTTATATAAGCTTAACACCCAGTGTTTACACCAAAACACATGAGAAAAATGAGCATGCCTTCCTTAAATATTTTTAGAATTGATGGGGGTATTACATATATCACAAATTTTGGTGGAATTGACATTCACATTTCTTTATTACTAATTAACACTGGCAAGAGACATCTGCACCAAGTATAATATTATAGCTTAATCATTTTATAATAATGTACATCCAGTATAGTTCAGCAACTTTTTTTTTTTTTTAAATTTGATGTTCAGATTAGGTAATAAATTTAACTATGATAGCAAGAAAGTAGCTATAAGTATGCCAATTATTCACTTTTTAGATGACTCACCACACATTCCTGCATAAATTGTACAATAAATTATAGTACCCAATACATACACTGTACTTTAAAATGCTACCTGTTGAGTTTAAGAAAAATATAGTAATGTGTCACACGGTGCTGACATGGTAACGTGTCCAAAATCAAGTATACAAATTGATAAACTGTATCAAACTATTATCATCATCATCACCATCATCATCATCATCATCACCACCACCATCATCATCATGACGACGATGACTACGATTATTACTGTTATTACTATTACTATTATTACTACTATTACTATTATTACTACTATTACTATTATTACTATTGTTACTATTGTTACTGTTACTACTACTGTTACTACTACTACTATTACTACTACTATTACTGCCCCACAAAGACCAACCCCACGTCTGGCATGTTACTTTGGCCACGTGTGGGGCGGGCAACGTCCAAATTAAGATCTTGGACGGCCAACAGGGCTCTGGCAAGGCAGGATTTATGGTGCTGACTGGCTATGGAACTGGACATGCATTCTTTTTGAAACATGGATAAGTCTTTACAGGAGTTTACCTTACGGGACAGGGGCGTCGGATCCCCAGAACCAATCGGGAATGGTGGTGCGAGGGCAGGCCCCACCCGACCGTCAGCCAGCTACTGCCATGCATCCATGGTAGGGAACCAGGCCGGGATGCTAGAACTGATGACTGGAACTACACAGCAGGAAATTTCAAACCCAGAGCCTCCAGGCTATGGATACATCTTCTTCATCATGATCACCATCTACAGGTTGACATATGCACTTCCTTACGCAAACCAGGAGGTAGTGTTAAACGCTCTAGTGCCGCGCTTACTGAAGATTCGGAGGCAGACCATCTCTCTGAATTGATTTCTGAGTTATCTGAAGTTGCTTCAGGACTCGTAGACCTCATTTGTACCAATGTAAATACCAAAACAGATATAAAGGTCAAAACTAAGAGTCAAGGCTATTGCTGACCTGTTGAAGACACATTCTGTTGCAGAGAGTGGACCACCAGCTAGATCTTAGGTGAAGTGTACTCCCATTCAGTCGCAGTCCATTGGAGTGCAAACTGCTCCTGAATTGTTACTAGCGGATCTGGATAACCTGGAACCAGTGCACCGCTCCATGGTGGAACAGCAGATTGCCTCTGGAATTAGAGCATCCTTTTCTACCATAGACAGTCCAGAACTTCTGCAAGGACTGATGGACCAATTCTGGCCTCCTTGCATGTTTCAGAATGTGGAAATTGCGGAAGGGAATCCACTTCTGGCAGGTAAAAGAGGATTTAGCCATTATCTCCGATGACCATTCGATGAGCCAAGGCATAAACCAACTCTTCAGAGAACGCTACCCAGAAATAATGGATCTGGTAGGTGTGGATGAGGACTACGCCAATGCAGCTTACTTTTCCACCATTTCTAAAGTGCCAGTGGAAGGAGGTTTCCAGAGTACGGAACGCTACATTTTTAAACTTTCTGTGGCTACATCTCTTGAAACTGTTGAGAGAGTGCTTTTATTGTTTGCGTGCCTTGGCATACAAACATGGGAGGCGGAAGATCCGCCTTCCTTTACCAGCTGGGTGCGACGTACTTCTGACCAGGAAACTCTTAGAATATGCCTTTGTAGATACAGATATCTCCGTCTACCTGCACGTCCCTTGACTTCAAAAAATGGCAACTGCCGCTAGAAAAGGCAGGCCCTATTTTGGTTCACCCTTGACAACCTAAGCCCGTACTTGGGAGCAGTTATACATCCTGGCAACCGAACATACGCAGAGCTTCTGAAGGAAGTTAAGAGTAGCGTCAAATTGGAGGATGTTGGCGTAGAGGTGCAACGCATCTGCAAGACCCGTGGAGGAGAGTTGCTTCTTACTGTTGCTGGGGGAGCGGACAAGGCTGAACCACTGAGGAAGGCTCTTGCACACTCCCTCAAAGACACGGCAGTGCGCTGTTCTCGGCAAACGGACCAGATACTTCATATCCATGATATTGATGCCATTACCACTACGACCGAAGTTCAGGAATGTATTTCCCAAGCTTTGGGAATAAATGCCACAGGCGTGAAGGTCAGGTCTCTTAGACCAACTATGACTGAAGGACAGATAGCTACAGTTGTCCTACCTGTGGAATTGGGACGCCGTCTCACTCAATTAGGGTCTGTCCGCATTGGTTGGTATCATTGCAAGGCTCAGGAGTGGGTTTTTATCGCACGATGTTTCCACGGCCAAGGGTTTGGGCATCGTGCACATACTTGCAGCGGCCCTGATAGAAGGAATGCTTGTCTCAACTGTGGAAAAGATGGTCACTTGGTTGCGAACTGCACTTCCCACCCCTATTGCCTGATGTGATATCCCGGGACATAGAGTGAGCACCCAACGTTGTCCCACGTACTGCAAGATGGTGAATGCTGCTCGGGCCCAACGTCTTTGTACGGCACCCTGACATCTACCCAACTGCTGCCTGACCCAGGTAATGTGCCCACGGAAACGGTATAGTTTCTTGCTGTTGCTAAACCGCCGGATGCTCTCCGAATATTACAAGCTAACATCGACCGCGGCCGCGAGGCCATGGTTTTATTGTGTCACGTGGCATCGGAAACTGATAGTGACATACTTATCATGGCTGAACCTGATCGACTCAAAACTGATCCCACTCTGTGGCTCACCGACAGCGATGTAGATATTGCTATACGTCTATGCAATAGTTCTCTACCACTAGTGAGCAGGGGTGCAGGACCAGGGTTTGTCTGGTTGGAACTACCCTCGTTCTTTGTTTATGGCTGTTATATATCTCCTAACACCGACTTTGCCCGGTTCACTGGTTTTCTTTACGAATTAAGCACAGACATGTGTCGCCGCTCTAAAGGAATTATTGTGGGTGGCGATTTTAATGCCAAATCACCCTTATGGGGCTCACCAGTTGAAGACGCTAGAGGCCGTGCATTGGCTGAATGGCTTGCCAAAGATGATTTAGTTGTGCATGATCAAGGAACAGCTCCCACCTTTGTCCGACGTGACCGTACGTCCTTTATCGACCTCACTTTCAGTACCCCCACCCTCTCGCAGAGGGTTCTTCAGTGGGAAGTTCTGGAAACAGAGACTCTGAGCTACCACATCTTGTTTGATGTCGCCGTAGCTAGTCCTTCTCTTTCGGACAGCTCCACACGTATCGGCTGGCGGTTTTCGCCGAATACGATTGCCGCACTGGTTGAGGAAGTCGGCTGCCTACTGACTGCTTATGACACAGGGATTCTTACAGCTCAGCAGTTTTCCCGGATTATACAGCAAGCCAGTGACATTACGTTTCCTCGAAAGTCGGCCAGGCCATTTCGCAAGCCTGCATATTGGTGGTTTAACGATATTGCTGTCAAACGCCGACAAACTCCACGGACGAGACGAGCAATGGTTCGACCGAATAGGAGAGGTGATGCGGACCGTAAACGTCTATGTTCGGAACAGCACCGCACCAGCCGGGCACTTTTCAAGGAGGCCATAAAGGAAACCAAACGCAATGCTTGGCAGGCAGTAATCAATGAAATTGGCGATGACCTCTGGGGATTGGGCTATAAGCTTGCTACCCGGAAACTCCTAGTATCTGCACAGACCCAGTTAACAGATAACCGTCAATTAGAGGTAGCTCGAACTCTCTTCCCGTCACATGCTTCTATCTCCTGAGCTAAGTACCCTGTGACTCCAGATGAGACATCCCCGTTCACCATCACGGAATTGACTGAAGCTCTAGCCAAAACTCGGGATAACAGAGCCCCAGGACTGGACGGTCTGATCCCTTCGATAGTGAAGACGATCGTCAGGAAGTATCCAAATCGATGTCTGGAGGCGTTTAACCACCTCCTGCAGACTGGCAATTTCCCGTCTGAGTGGAAGGTGGTGAGGCATTCTATCGGAGCTTAGTTCCCGGCGAATAGCTCCATACTTATACAACCTGTTGGCAAGCTACCTGGACGATAGGCTACTGCTAGTGGGCAATCATAGTAAGATGTATATGACATGTGGTGTCCCACAGGGCTCGGTCTTAAGCCCTACCTTATGGAACATCTACTTTGATGGAATTCTGAGATTACCCATGCCCCAAGGATTACGGCCTATGCTGACTACCTCGCACTGACTGTTATAGCTAACAATGGGGCCTCATTGGAACTAGCTGCTAATGAAGCTCTAGCTGCCCTAGATCGTTCCCTGACCTCCAAGAGATTGGAATTGGTGCCACATAAGACTGAAGTGTTAATTCTGGTAGGTGGTTGCAAGCTTCAAGCTTGGCACTTCGGAGATCCAGAATCAGGATTCCCTGAAATACTTAGGAATTCTTCTAGACTGCAACATGTACATAGGTATTCAAGTGCACTCTACCGTCACAAAAGCAAGCATGGCCGTGACTCATTTGAGCAGAATCATGCCCAATATTGGAGGCCCTAAGAAAAGCAGTCGCCGGCTTCTTTTCTCCGTTGTAACATCCATCTTGCTCTATGGAGTGGGTATTTGGTGCAAGGCACTGGACAGAAAGATCTATACTAAGAGGCTCCTAAGTATGCAGCACAAGGTTGCCATTCGGATCACCAGCACCTATCATACCACCTCTACTAAGGCATTACTGAACGCCTCCTATAACGTTGTTAGCTACAGAACATCTCCTCAGAGTACAAAATGACCTCAGATGCGATGAGGCCAGACAGCAGTTATTGGAACAATGGCAAGAAGAATGGGACTCACATGACAGCACCGCCCACTGGACTAAACGGTTAATCCCAGACATCATACGTTGGTATTTGCACTGGAGAGGATGTGTGGATTTTTACCTCACACAGATCCTTACAGGTCATGGATGCTTCCAGGCCTATCTGCATCATTTTGGGCTTAGTGCCACCAACGAATGCATTTACTGTGGCAAAGCTGATACAGTGGAACACATGTTCTTCGAATGTGTTCACTAGCAACATTTATGCCTACCAGTAGAGTTTAAGCTAGGAACGTTCACGCCTTCTCAAGTAGTTTCTCGCATGCTTACACCAGCTGCGAATTGGAAGGTGGTTAACCAGTTAGCCCAAGACATTCTATCCCGCAAGCGCCGGGGCATGAATGACATATGGAACCCACCCTGACCATTGAGACTATGGCTACCATCTTGGATCTCCTCTTCTTGACGTAATGCCGCCTGTGCAGTTCCAAGAAGAAGTACTCACTCTGATCCTTCCAGGGGCCTTTTAGTTGGTAAGAATCCAACTTGCTGCAGCATCTTTCACAAGATTTTTCCCCTGATGAGGGGAATTACTATTATTAGTAATTACTATTACTACTACTATTACTATTACTACTACTGTTACTACTACTACTACTACTACTACTACTACTACTACTACTACTACTACTATTATTATTATTATTATTATTATTATTATTATTATTATTATTATTATTATTATTATTATTATTATTATTATTATTATTATTATTATTATTATTATTATTATTATTATTATTATTATTATTATTATTATTATTATTATTATTATTATTATTATTATTATTATTATTATTGTTGTTGTTGTTACTGTTACTCTTATTATTATTCTTATTCTTATTACTATTATTATTATTATTATATTACTATTATAATATTACTATTATATTATTATTATTATTATTATTATTATTATTATTATTATTATTATTATTATTATTATTATTATTATTATTATTATTATTATTATTATTATTATTATTGTTGTTGTTGTTGTTGTTGTTGTTATTTATTATTATCATTATTGTCAACATCATCTTCATCACCATCACTATCATTATCGCTACCGTCACCCTCAACCTCACTATCACTATTACTACTACTATTATTATTATTTCTTATTATTACTATCATCACTAGAGCTCGGAAGTTCATGCCCTAAAAACACTGAAATATGCATGCCAATATGCTCTTAAATACTTGAGAATATGCCAAGAAATATGCACTATTTAGTTAAAACAATGTCCCTTTGCAGTGGACAAGACAAGTTAGTATAAATAATAAAGTTACCTTATTCCTTAGAGGTTGAAGCAGAAGTGGTCCCGCTGCTAGTATTAACTGCTAAATTACAGTTCACAACCAACACTTTGCACAAATTTTCAACTTTGCAAAACACTTCTGTAACATGAAAAACTTCTCTCCATGTCACAAGATGTTATCGGGGCATATTTAAACTATGTTAACTGCTTTACAGGGAGAGAATCCCTTGGTGTGACAGATGGTTTTCTTTCAAGGATGTCTCAAATATCGCACATCTGTTTATAACCAGAATTTTTTGAAATTACATAATTCACTTTCTCTATCATTTTTGTCCTATGCTACCAGGAACCGAACTTACATCACATATTCTTTTTTCAAAGACAGTAAGTGATTCATGCAAAGGAGATCCTACAGCTTCCAATGCCGTTATGACTTTTGGTAAGAAAGAAAAATGTGCAGATATTAAACTAAGATCCTCTTTTAACCCAGTGCCTGACAGAATATATTGCACAGTTTCTATTGATGAAGCATCTTTCCAGTCCACTGAATTAACAACTTCAACTATTTCTGTATGCTCAGTATAATATAAAACTGCATCGACCCATGTTCCCCATTGATTTAACACTGGTGCAGGAGGAAATCGGATATTAGGTGTTGTTGATCTACACAACTCAACTCTTTTAGGAGATTTAACAAAAAATTCTCTTTGTACTGGACACAAATCTATCTATCTTCCTTTCATAGAAGTGTGGCGGGGTTTTATTAAAAGATTCTTTACACATATATTAGCGTGAATATAGCAGCAAATGGAGCACTGTTTTTGCTAAAAGGTGGAAAGTTTGTTAGAGCAGACGCCACTCTTCTTTGCAGGGGATGTGGTCGTAGAATGGAATGCATAAACCAACGTACTTTTATTAGAAACACATTTATTCGTTCATCTACACTTCTTTTCACAAAGCAATTAGTTAACAACTCTTAAAATTGGATAGCGTCCATGCTGTTTAAAAGTTTTGGTGTAATTCACATATTCACACGCCATCAACAATTATACGTCCTTACACTTTGAATTCACCGACGCTAATAATAAACTAGTCCTTTGGCGTCTCTATGACGCAACACCGCCATTCTTATGTATTCATCCGCGCAACAGTTCTCATTGGTCGAACTCAAACAGTTGAGAAGACATTGTCTATTTTGAATATTAAAAAAAAAATAGGCCCTGATACATTCAAATTAAAAGAATTAAAAATTTACACACTCTTACAAAAATATTTACATGAACAATTTTCTATTAGTCAATATTCTGTCTCATATGCCCCTTGTTTTGTTTTTCAAATTGTCACCTTATTTACAATCTTGAAACACAATACAACACTTCTCCCTACTTCTATGATTCAATCACTTTGTACAATATATTTTTTTTTCTTTACAGTCTTCTTCACTGTTTGTCTTTGTCCTTTGTTTTGACATAATACAACATGTCTTTATAAGTTTCACATATTCGGTTACTACACAATGCATTTGGTTATTATACAATACATATTCAGTTATTGTACAACACATTTAGTTATTACACAATATGTCCAATTATTATACAATATATATTCAGTCATTGTACAATATACCCAGTTATCATATCACATATGTTGTTATTATACAATACACCTTCAGTCATTATACAATACATATTCAGTTATTGTACAACACATTTGATTACTACACAACATGTCCAATTATTACACAATACATATTCAGTTATTGCACAATATATCCTGCTATCACATCACATATGTTCTGTTATTATGCAATACATATTCAGTTATTACACAATACATATTCAGTTTTTGCATAACATATTTGGTTATTACTCAACATATTCAGTTATTACACAATATATCCAGTTATCATACAATACATATTCAGTTCTTATACAACACATACTCAGTTATTGTACATTTGACATTGACACAAATACAATTTAAGTGTTTCATGTAGTTTTTGACTTGTATTCTTTGCTATGAGGAGAGAAAAACAGGATACAAATTTTGAGCTAATGATTATGATCTTATTTATGGCAATATTTTATTCAGTTCTTTGCCTTCTTTGTCTTATAAGCTCATGTATAGGCAGGTTATTGAGTCGGTTCTTAAACTCTGATGTTACTTATGACACTAATTTTCTTAATTGGGTTATTATTCATTGTTGTTTGGTTCAACATTTCTTCGAGCTTAGCATTGGCTATATTCATCTCAATTCATGGGCATTGTTTTTCTGATTATGGTTTTCCTCACTTCACTAATTGTCATTTCTTTGTCTCTTATTTTTATAAGAGAAAACTTCTATACTTACAATCATTCTGTAATTGTATTATTTTTCTTCTCCATTTACCCTCGACATCTTTGTGTCGAAATGTTATATCTTTTTCATCATAATTAATTCATTTTTATTTTTGTCCCTGACATCCTTATGTCAAAAACATATTATCTTCTGTCGCTATGATTCATTTATTTAATGACAATCAGTGTTCTCATCTGTCTTTGTTGACAATGCTCTTTGTGGTCGATATAGCCAATGACTATGTTGATTTTCTTCCCTGTTGTAATCCTATTCTGAACATAATTTCCTATAAGTAACCCATCAAAAATTGTTACCTTCTTTCATCTCTACTACTCCTGCCTTACACATTTGTTGACAAAGGCTATTTGGTCCTTTCTTTGTATGGCTTCAATTTGTTTTTATGGTATCTTCCTACCAACTTGCCATTTGTATTCTGTAGCTCATATGTGTGGTCACCCAGCTGTTTTGTTATGACCAGTGGTCCAGTATACAATAGTTCCATCTTTCCGGATCTTTTTGTAGTCATCATGGTGTCGATGTCAATTGTAAGTTGCTGAGATTTTGTTGTTTGTCATCCAGCCAGTTGGGACGAACTTAGTTGTTGTAATTTCCCTGAGTGTTGGTGGTGGTTGTCGTTTCTGTATTCTGTGCAGCTTCTGCCCTATTTGGCACGTCTTCATCTACTTCCTGCTGTCTTGTGTTGTCAGTGTACCATTGGTCTCTGCCCCTTTGGCGTGAACCTCTGTCGTATGACGGTCTGTGGTTGTTCGAGTGTTCCCTACTGAATCGTATGTGATTCACTTGATGGGTATGGTCTCCTGGTCTTCCACGATCATACGTATATGTTTGATGTCTTGATTCACCCCTCGGTATCGTGTCGTGGTACCGCTGTCTTGTGTTCTCCATCCTCTCGCCATGATTATGTGGTTGTGGGAAATGGTGTGCCCCTCTCCCCCTTTCGTGGGTACTCCTAGTATTTCTATGTTCTCCCTCACTCTGGTTGTTCGTAGTCGTGTTCCGGTTTAGGATGGGTGAGTTTGGGTGACCGTTCCTATGTCTATGCTCATTAGGCCGACCATTTTGTGTTTCGAAGGCTGTCAGCAGTTCTATCATATCTGCAAAATCTACTGGCCTCGCAACAATTAATCCTGTTCTCACTGTGTCTGGGAAATGTCTTGTTATACTGGCAATTAGTTCTGCCTCCGACAAGTTGGGGTCTAATAGCTTTCCTTTGTTGGCTACTTTCATAAAGTAGTCGACTAATGACAACCCTTTGGCTGGATCGTATCTACCTGTTGCTAGCTCTACCCTAGTTTGGTTTTGTTTAGCTGGGCCCCAATATCTTGATAGGAATAAATTTCTGAATGAGCTATAAGACTCGTGACCAGCTAGTGTTAACCTGAGCCATTCTAATGCCTTGTTCTTTAAGCTTTTCTTAACTATCATCATTCTAAGCTCGTTTGGTATCCTTTTCACTCTAAAGTATTCTTCCATCTCTTTAACAAAGAGTTTTGGATCGTCTCCCTTCTCCTCGTCAAATGTAGGTGGTGTGATTTCATGTAATATGCTGTTGGTGTAACATGTGTTATGTGTTGTGTCATTGTTTGGTTGTGAACCTCTTTCTCTGTATGGTGAGTCAACATTTTGTACATTACTCAAATAACTCTCATCTTGTACATTACCTACATCTAAATCATCTTGTCTTTGTAATGCCTTCACAACATCATTTACATTAGCCAAATTTTCTTTCCCTTTCTTCATTTCTTCACAAATTGATTTTAAATCATTCTTTATTTCTAAGTGGCTTTGTTTCATATCATTTATAGCATCCTGTTGTGAAAGCATCACATCATTCATTGTCTTAATTTTAGGAATTACAATTTGTTCTACAGTTTCATTAATAACATCTTTCTTTACTACCTCAATCTCTTTCCTTAATTCCTCAGTTATTTCTGCTTTTACATTTGTTATCTTACAGTCTACACTTGTATTACATTCTGTTATTTCATCCCTACATCTAGCAATTTCTTCTTCTAACACAATTTTATTCTCCCTCATCTCTGATTCTATCTTTCCCATCCTATCTCCTACAATTTCTATCCTAGCTTCTAAGGCTTCCTTTGTTTCATTTAAGTTTTTGTGAACTAATTTTAAATTAGTTTCCATTACTTTCATATTTTCTTTACACTCCTGTCTTCCTAATTCTATTTTCTGTTCTAGGTTCTGTCTACCTAATTCCATTTGCTGTTCTAAGTTCTGTCTACCTAATTCCATTTTCTGTTCTAAGTCTTTTCTCACTTCCTCCATTTTCTGACCTATCTCTTCCTTATTCTGTTCCATTTTCTGACCTAAACTTTGTTCTATATCCTGTTTCAATTCTACCTTATTTTGTTCTAGTTTCTGGCCTATACTCTGACCTAAACTTTGTTCTATATCCTGTTTCAATTCTATGTTATTTTGTTTCATTTTCTGACCTAGTTCTTTTTTATTATTTTCCAAGTCCTCTCTCACTCCCTCTATTTTCTGACCTATACTCTGACTTAAACTTTGTTCTATGTCATGTTTTAATTCTGCATTATTTTGTTCCATTTTCTGACCTATTTCCTTCATATTCTGTTCTAGTCTTTCAAACATCATCATCATTAACCTTTGGTCTTTGCTTATTTCCGCCTGTTCACTTTCTAATCCTTCCTGATAGCTAGGCCTATCTGCCCCTTCCCCCACTCCTGTTTCTATCTCTTTTCGCGACATTTTAATTCCTTTATCTAATTCACTTAATGTTGAAAGTCCTGTTACTTTTCCACTTCTTAAAAACATGCACAATAGAAATAAAATAAAGATAAAAAGTTTAGATCCTACTTTTTTTTCTGCTGGTTCTTCGTCCAGTTTTTTTTTTTTTTACGTCTCCTGGGTAGTTGGCTTCGCCAGATGATCTCCGGTGTTTTTCCCACGTTGATTCTCCGTGTATCGATGTTTTGACGGTTCGTTGATATCAAACGATGTTCAATGGCGTCTTTTTCCTGCACGATGGGATAGCGTCCTTTTTGATGTTAGCACTTTATTCTCGTAATTTTGCATTCCATTCTAAATTCGCGCTCCACGTTGGGCAAGCCATTTGTGGCGGGGTTTTATTAAAAGATTCTTTACACATATATTAGCGTGAATATAGCAGCAAATGGAGCACTGTTTTTGCTAAAAGGTGGAAAGTTTGTTAGAGCAGACGCCACTCTTCTTTGCAGGGGATGTGGTCGTAGAATGGAATGCATAAACCAACGTACTTTTATTAGAAACACATTTATTCGTTCATCTACACTTCTTTTCACAAAGCAATTAGTTAGCAACTCTTAAAATTGGATAGCGTCCATGCTGTTTAAAAGTTTTGGTGTAATTCACATATTCACACGCCATCAACAATTATACGTCCTTACACTTTGAATTCACCGACGCTAATAATAAACTAGTCCTTTGGCGTCTCTATGACGCAACACCGCCATTCTTATGTATTCATCCGCGCAACAGTTCTCATTGGTCGAACTCAAACAGTTGAGAAGACATTGTCTATTTTGAATATTAAAAAAAAAATAGGCCCTGATACATTCAAATTAAAAGAATTAAAAATTTACACACTCTTACAAAAATATTTACATGAACAATTTTCTATTAGTCAATATTCTGTCTCAGAAGTTTGAAAACAGCGTCCCGGAAAAATATGTTGTAAGTGTTGTTCAGTGTTATTAATTAACTCACCTTTTAAATTAAAACAAATCTATCTACTAATGGGAAATAATCACATATTGTATGGCCGGTGACAAACATAGCCCAAAACAGCAGGCCCGATCACAAATCGTCACCCACTCATTGGCCAGGGCAACGCAACCCCCTCGCACCTAACACTGTATATATATATGTGGAGCGGAAAGCTAACCTCATTTTTCATTCTGATGAAGGCCATGGAGTCTACAATGGCCGAAAGCTCAGTGTTTTTAAACCTCACACGGCTGATCACCCGTGAAGCCTTAATTAATAACACGTGCCGTGAAAGCTTTAAATCCTACAGGTTCTTTCTTTGCGAGTTTTCTGATTAAATTCCCCTTATGTTTTGCTGTGTTTATGTGCTGAACTATTTGAAATCTTTTCTCACTCCCTACATTTTTCTGACACGCTCTACAAAACAGTACCCTATTATCTGTAGATATTAAATCACCCAAAAACTCTTTAATTAATCTAGGACTCAAAGTTGGTTTTATTTTCGGCATTTGAAGAGCTTTTTAACATTTTTACATCTAATTTAATTTTGTGGGAACCAGTTCACAACACTTACGTTTGAAGACCACGACACAACTACTGGTGGGCAGGGAAGCATTGCTATAATCATGTTGTTCAAAACGTTGACCTGCACTTTATCTTTGTTAATATAAACCTCTTAGATAACGCACTGGTTATTCTCTATGCACATACATATAATGAAAGGATGGAAACAGGGGATTCACTGCATAACAACATGACTCAGCATTAGTTCTCGCCACCTCGCGAGTTGCATCATGTGCAATACTACCAACATGAAAAATATTATACAGATGGAAAAAATAATAAAAAAAAAAACCATAAAAATCATTAAAATATGCAATATTGGGGCTATAATATTAAAATCTTTCTCAGTTGCATCATCATGTGCAATGCTACGAATATGAAAAATATTATCCAAATGAAAAAAAAAAATAAAAAACCTTAAAAATCATTAAAATATGCAATATAAGGGCTATAATATTGAAATATTATGCATTTATCAAAATTAAGAAAATATGCAGTTATATGCATCATAAAATCATGTTCAAATAACTGAAAATTCCATAATTTGTTGACATAATGTAAAAGCATATAATTCTAACCCCTATGAAAAAACATGCAAATGCATGAAATTCTTAGTGCTAATCATCATAATCATGTTAATCAGCATTGATGCCGCTGCCACTACCATTGCCACCACCACCATCACCATCATCATCACCACCATCACCATCATCATCGCTGATGATGATGACTTAGAAGTTGAGTGCCCTTAGACCCACAAATAATCATCATTGTTGCCATCATTGTTATCATTATTATTATTACTACTTATTGTTATTTTCAGATGTATGCTTCTCCTAGAACATCTGTCATTTTATTCTACATATGGTAGAGCCTCTAAATCTTTTGCAAAACACTGCATTTGTAAGAAGATAAAAAAGCTGTTTTAAAATGCTGTGCTTTAGTCCATAGCACCAAAGAAGTCATACTGAAAGTAGTCTAGAGGTGTAACTTTTCCTGAAGCATTAAGAAATTTAATTGCTTCAATTTCCAAAAAGGGACAAAGAACATGGTAAGCTGGTACACTTAGAACCCAAATCAACATGCCAAATAAGAAATATTAAATAATTTTATAAGTAGCTAAAAAATGCTTTTAAACAAGAACTAGAAGCATTGCTAATTTTAATCCCCTCAGTGTGTAAACTATAAACTAATAATATTGTAATCTTTTCATTATCAGGCAAGAGAAGGACATTTGTACTGTACTTAGCACTTTGCTTGACCACTCCCTCTCTCACTCTTACCTTTTGCGGTTGGTGTCTTATAATTTCCTCTAACAGTATGTGAATTGGCGTTACTATCACAAGGAAGCTATTAAACTACAACAGCAGTTCATAGTAGCATTTCTAAAAATGCATAGTTTTGTTTCAATCAGAGTACAAATTATAAAGTATTCTTTGATTAAGGCTAAGAATTAGTCATGATAGAGGTTCATACATAATTTCCAATGAGAGGAGTGCTTCAGTACTATTGAGCTTTTTAAATCATTTAAGCAGTTTTTCATTGAATTATGTAATTATGATGTTTGTGTTAATTACCTATGTAAGTGCATTAGTCCTTAGCAGTTCTAATGCTATTGAATTAACTCTTAGTGGTACTTATTATTTATTTATGCCAACAAACTTACTGTTGGTGTTTTTAAACACACAAGCCGTGTGTGGGCAAAGTTTAAGAGGTAGAACTGGAACTTAAAAATTCAATGCCACAACTGGGATTTGAACCACAGACCTTCCGCTTGCCGGGCGGACGCTCTAACCACTGAATTTTTAAGTTCCAGTTCTACCTCTTAAATCTTAGTGGTACATTTAAATACCTTCACAACTGCCTCAGAAACTTGATTTAAATCCCTGTACAGCTGCATGAGTACATTTTAAAATTTAAAAATCCATCAATTTTGTAATATTCTTTATGAAATTTTGTATGCATGACACAGAAAGCATGACTCGCCAATTATGAAGCCCTAATATGATAGGTAGGTGTGATAGATCTCAAAACAGTTTTCCAAATGAAGGACAGCACACTTCATTTTGCACTGCCAAGCATTTCCACTTCCTTTCATTCTACTGCTGTATAAAACACATTAGTTACATTTTTTTCTTGACTGTAGGTGGAATGTGCATGTTTTTACTTGCAGTCTCAAAGGGATTACCTCTGTACTCTGACAGTGTTTCTCTTCGAAGCAACTTTGGTTCTAAAGTCTCTATAGTTGAGCGTTGTTTTACTAGTCACCATGTGAAATTCAATGAAATGATTGAACATGCAAATGTCTAGTTGTTCGTTGTATTATAGGAAACAAAGCTGCTACCTGATCTTGTAAATCAACACTTTATGTTCCCTTCTTGCACAAGATGGCACACTTTGTTTTCTTAGCCTTTTCTAGGTGTCAGATCTTTCCTTTTCTCAGTTTACCCGTTGCTGCAATGTTAGCAATTTTAATTTTTGTTGATAGGAAATAAATATCTTTGTTATTCCTCTATCTCACATTCAGCACATTCTTTGCAGACTGTTTGATACTTGCAGTGTTTCAGTTTATAATGAGTGATATCAGGTGGCATGCCCTTCCTATTTGCTCCCATGGTGCAAATAGTGGTGGTATTAATTTTTCTATCTATTGGTCCTCTAAAAAGATGTGGAGATCCTTTGTTTGCTATTTTTGTGCTATAAATACAAATACACGTAGTTTTATTAGCCAGCACATACTTACAAGCTGTTGTTGTTTTGTGATTTAGTTGCCATTACTACCTCATGGGAGTACAGCTTATCATGTAACTCAAATGTGTTAATGAAATCTGTAATTATACCAAATCCTATTCTAGAGAATTTTAAGACCTATGGAGTCTCAAAGTTTGCATGTGGAGTATGCACTGGTGGCATGTATACATTTAGAGGTTTCTGAAATACCGTAGAATGGGCTAACTTCGGCAGTTTTTTAAACATTCTAACTTTGACCATTTTTTAAATGTTCTTGCAAATTTGGGTATGAAGATGTTGACTAAAATTCCTGATTAAATTTGAGAAGGTTCCCTGATGTCTGTTTTACCTTTATAGTACAGAATAAATTGCTATGTGTTTTATTGTTTATTATATAAACTATTGAAGTGTGGTCAAAGCATCCTAGAAAACAGGCTAACTTCAGCCACGAGAAAATATAGAGGAAAAACAAAGTTACACATTATTTATTTATGCCAACAAACTTACCATGTGAAGGTTATTTAATCCTGGGATATAAAGTACTTGCAATAGTAAGTCACCATTGGGGTAATTGTCTCTGATGTGAGACTGCCTTTGTGGTTTACCAGGAAAAATACGAACTAACTTGAGAATTTAATGCCATTCTGGCAGTTTGTCACAATATCATCTGCTTCGTCTACCATAGAACAGGTTTCTTTGGGTTCCATTTCTATGGTGTTTCCTACTGACACACTTTTTCCAAATTTTACATTCAACCTTTTTCGTTATTCTATTCTTTTTCTTTCCTATGCATGCAGATTTCAAGGGTTCCATGAATGAGTCACTCCAAGACACCTCACAATTCTTATTTTTTTTTTTTTTTTTTTTTGGTTAATATTCTGTAAAGAAAGTTACTGTGATACTATATTGGATTTTCAATATATCTTTATTTAGTTTGGTTTAATTTTGTTCCTTTTCAGAGGTGCTGGTTTAAAACACATATTTAAAGACTGTTTCAATATAGTTTGTGCTGTATCCTGGCAAGAGCAGCATCTGGAATTTTTCTTTGGTATTTTGGCATGGCCGAAGTTAGCCTGAAAATTTACACTGATGAATACAGATCTAATTCAATGAAACAATAATTGTTTTATCTATTTCAACCTTAAATAACATATATTTAGAGATACTTAATCATGAATTACATGAAACAGAAGCACCTACACCTAGGTATAAGTTTGTTTCCACTCTTCCAAACAGCAACACTTATCAACAGAATGAGATCACTACCACTGATGTCCACCTTACACATCAAGTTGCATGGAAAACACCTTTGTAACTAATGTGCTCCATCGGCTGCATGATAAACCTTACAAAATCGTTACAATATTAATATTCCAGATGGCAGAATAAAAAGTTGTTGTTTTCTAGTGCCTTGCATCTGGCAATGAAGCCATTAGCATGCAGAATAAAAAGTAAAGTTCAAAAGAAGTTACCCACGGTGGATGAAATGAGCCTGTTTTACGGTAGCACTTGTTTTCTAGAAAGGTCAGTGAAAAGCTAACAGCAACTGTTAAAAACAAAACGGTTGTACTTATAATAATTCACCAAAAATCTGAATATTTCAATTTTAGTGTTTATTCAGCATATTTTTATCTATTGTTCCTTCCATACATCACAGTACATGACTTGGGCTATTTCATGAATTGTATCCCAATAGCCTATTTTTAATTAAATTAATAGGTAGTTACAGTGAATAATTATTCATATCCCTATACAAAAAGAATCTGATGTGTGCATTCACATTACTTTCTCTACTCCCTCTTATAGAAACTATTCTTAGCAACACTTCTCTTCTATCTAACTCCTATTAATCAAGGTAAACATTTGTTAAATGGTAATTATTATTTATTTATGCCAACAAACTTACTGTTGGTGTTTTTAAAGTTTGAGAGGTAGAACTGGAACTTAAAAATTCAATGCCACAGCTTGGATTTGAACCACAGACCCTTCACTTACTAGGGGGTGCTCTAACCATTGACCTACTGTGACAACCTGCCAGAATGACATTGAATTCTCAAACCAGTTCATTAAATGGTTTTATTACATGTTTCCTTGAAGGTACAATGAGAATATTTTACAAGCCATTCACTATATTATGGCTTTGACATTGCATTCTCTTTGCATGTTGAGGACATAAAATAAGGAATAATGACTTTCCATTTGAAAAAAGCAAAAGTATTGAACAATTTAAACAAATTACAAGGAATATCTCAGAAATGGTTCACTCAAAAAAAAAGAACTGTATTTGGGATAAATTTTGTGTTTTAACAAGTTCAGTTTTTGTCTAGTAAAATGTCTATCTCTTCTGTTTACCAGCTATGCGAAATTCATCCAAAATGAAGAAGACTTTTGATGAATTCCCAGAAAATTTAAGACGTACATCTCATTAGGTATAAAAATATCTTAAACATATGGTATTTTAATCAAAATCATTTGAACAAATTTTGAGAAAATAAATATTTTTGAAAAATCTATTATGTAGTCTGGGGTAGGAGGGTTTTCTTGAAAATCTTTGTCGCATGCTGAAATTAGACACCAAGTTCAGTTTAATTTAAAAGGTGAGTCAATTAAGAACACTAAACAACACTTACATTTATAATTTTCCGGAACGCGTTTCGGAGGTTCCTCCATTATCAACCGGACAATAACTCGGTTTCCATGGTGCAGATGGCGATGCTTCTTCTGATGTTTCTTCTGGTAACGGTTCAAGGAACTTGCTGAAAATATCTTTCTGGGGAATGTTGAAATTAAATACTTGGTTTCTATTTTTTAAAATGAAGATTTGTTCCCATGTGGACAGCTCTTGTTTTCTGGTTATGTGTTTGAGGAGTTTCGGTTCTGGCTTTATGTCGTAATTTTTTGTCCAAAAGTAAAAGGCAACTGCTGATTTTTCCAATTGTTTGCTCTTATGTTTCTAACGTGTTCCTTGGATCTAATTTCTAAATTTCTTTTGGTTTTTCCTAGGTATACTTCAGTACAATCACTGCCTCTGCATACTCCTAATTATTGATTCAATATATTCTGTCCATTTTACCATCCTATATATAATAAATTAATACTTCCTTAATCTCCTTTCATTCATTTACGAGAGTAATAGCTAAATAAAGATGCTTCTATTTTGTTATCTGCAATCTGCTTATGCAATACTATCATGTTTGGAAGATTGATCTAAGCCCATACTTTTGGAAAAGTGACATTCTCTCCTATTTTTCACACTTGGGCAAGTTCCTTTTAGCTTTAGGTATAACCACTTTATCAGATTATAGAAGATATTTATCTTTCAAAGATGTTTTACAATAAATAAGGAAATAATGAAGCTATCAACAGTGAAGCAACAAGAATCCAAAGTAAAAACAATTATTACTAAGATAAGTGAAGCTTTTAGTTTCTAATTTGTTCTTAGTTTGTTTGTTTTACAATGTTTGTTTATTGTTTTTAGATTGAGTGAAACATTCCCAAAATGCAAAGAGCTAGGGCTAAACTTAAGTCCTTAAAATCAATATACAAAATTACTAGCTCAATGAAAACTATATCAGCAGCAAAATATCACCATGCAGAGAGGGAAACCAACCAGTTAAGAGTATGTGGGAGAGCAGTTTCATCATTTTATGACAGAATTGAGGTAAAAATAACAAGTATTCTTAGATTTGTATGCAATTATGTATATGAATTTTACATTTAACATTCACATATCTGCACTTATATGGTATAGAGTATTGTTTTTGGGTAGTGTATACAAATATTATAAAGAATGTTAATTTTTAAAGCAACAGGGCAGTCTTGATATATTAAACCAAATAATAATCCTTTCAGCTTTGAAGAGTTTATTTCTTTATTTAGAGCATTATATAAACTTTTAAATTGAGAGTTTTAAAGCAGAGAGCTGGAGATCCTACTGATTATAATTTTGAACATTTTTGCATTAGGATTTTCAGGTTTGGGCCATTACAATAAAATGTCTACATTACAATAAAATGTACATAAATGTACATAAATAACATGTAATTGATACCGAAATTTAGATTTCCGATCGAATGGGCTTTTGAAAAAGACACGTTTTAATTTAATTGCCGGATATGAGATTTGCGATAAGTGTTAAGTAATAACATAAATAGATAATAGAGCAGGAAGTGTTGTAAGGTGAGCAAGATATGAGTAAATAATAGTCGTTAAATTTGTAGTATAAACGCATTATTGGTTTGAAATTAGCGAGTCATGACGTCATACCACATAGTTTAAATACACGTTCGAAAGTCAAGTCTACCAACCTTAAAAGTCGCGCGATATATTTAATAAAATATAAAGTAAACATCGTTTAATCCTAAAAAGGTAATTATATATTTGAAATTCATAAAAGAACATGTTATAATAGAAAGGGACATTTCTAAATTGCGGGAAAAGGAAATAGCATTTTGGATACGAGGCTTTCTTGGATGACGTCATGACATTCAAATGGAGCGAACGGCTTCTTAGCGTGGGTAAGAGAGAAAGCGTCACTACGCAACCAGAGACCAGTACGGGAGGTCGTGCTGCGCGGATGTGAATGCGATTCCTCTACATATACAAATATTTTCGGCATAACTCCTGAAAAGATTTAAAAAGGAAATAAATGATGTGCAAAGTTGTTCTTGGGTTGTCCATTACACTTACGCAAACCCGAGATAAAGAGATCTCTTGCAGAACTAGCCGGGGCGAGCTACATCGAAGGGCAACGTCACGTCACCAACGACTTCAGCTTCAAATGGCGATCCAATAACTAGGACACAACGACTTTTACAGCTTCAAATTGGCTTCCCAACGTGTGGCGTCGAAAGAATGGACCAACCCCCCAAGACGACCGAGCCAGCATCGAACCAGCAGACAAGAAGGTGCCCAGCGTGTCAACATCTGTGAAACGTGTAGTGAACAAGTTTAAGTGCAGTTAAAGTGAAATAGTGAAAATATTGAAAATTTTGGTGAGTAGAAAAACACATGTAAATAGCTTAGAAATGGAAGACAGTGATAGCGAGTTTATAGGTTTTGACAGTCCGGAAATTGAGAAAAGTGTAAGTAGGATGGAAGAATTTAATCAGAATGTAATTGGTAGCAGAATATGCCAAGAATTAGAAGATCAGAACGTTAGAGAAACACCTAGAGGTAGTTCAGAAATGTTTAGTAGTAATTCAGAAAGGCCAGCATTTATGTCAGAAATAGAGAATATGTTTCAAACGATAATGAAAAAGATGAGTACAGAGTTAAGTCGAAAGATAGATGAAAATAGTAAAGAATTAAGAACAGTGGAAAAGATGAATACAGAGTTAAGTAAAAAGATAGATGAAAATAGTAAAGAATTAAGAACAGAGTTAAGTCAAAAGATAGATGAAAATAGTAAAGAGTTAGGACAGAAAGTAGAGAAGGGACAACAGGAATTGGGAATGCAATTGGAAAATCAGAAGAGAGCTTTCGAAACCTTTAGGGAAGAAGTTAGGGAGGAAATTAATAAAGTTAGTAGTGAAGTAAAAGAAAATAGAGAACAGGTTAAGGGAGAATTAGAGACAATAAGGCAAGAAGTAAAGAATTCTGAAAAGAAATTAGGTCAACAAGTTAGTGAAAAATTAGAGAAAGAAAGGGAAAGAGTAACATATAAATTAGACAAACAAAGGGAAGAGGTAGTACAAAGGTTAGATAAAGACAGGGAAGAAATTAGAGAAGAGCTACAGGGGTGTAAAGTTAGAATGGAAAGATCTAATGTAGAAAGTGAAAGGCAGGCTAGAAATTTGGAGGATGTTACAGACAAAATAAAAGGGGTAGTAACAGAAATTACTCAGGTAAAAGAGGCCTTAGAAAATTTGAAATTAAATGAAAATGCAGGTAATCACAACAATCTTAGTGATGAAGTTGCAAGAAACGAGGCAATACCAGGTGTATCAGCTGACATTTCGATGCAAAATAGAGGTAACCGTAATTCCCATTCTGATCTCGGAAATAGCCCAGGGATAGGTGACAATTCAAATTTACATTGGCCTAACCATGTCTTAAATGAAATGACACCTCCAGTTTTTGAAAATGAAGATTCAGATGATCCTAAAGCCTTTTTAGAAGGGTTACAAGAGTACTTCACGGTGAAACGTATACCAGAGGAGTACAAGATGGTGATAGTAAGAAAATGTCTAAAGGGTAATGCTGCTAATTGGCTAGGCCTTTCTATGGGTAACAATAATGATTACAGGACCTTTAGGAACATCTTTTTAACCAGATATTGGGGAGCTAGTAGGCAGGCTAATATTAGAGTTGAATTAAGCAATGGAAAATTTAATCCTAGATCGGAGGAATCGATGGTCAACTATTTTATGAGAATAGCGAGAAAATCGAAGATATTGGACCCTCCCTTAGATGAAAAAGATCTAATAAATATAGTTACTCCACATTTTCCGGAAACACTTCAACATTACCTAATCATAGCCCGACCCGATAGCATTGCAGCTATGATCGAATTATTATCAGCTTTAGAAGTCAATAAGCCAAAACACGCATTTGGAAATAAATATGAAGAAAAAGAAACTGTAAATTCTTTCGGGCAAGGGGCACAGTATTATCAGAATAGAAGTGAGATAGGGAAAGATATATAGGACCAGTACCAAGGATGGAATCATTCCGGTGGGAAAATCAAGGTAGATATAACCAGGAAGGGCGTCACCTAAATAGAAATGGTAATCAAAGGGGAAGAAATATAAGGGTGAATTATATGAATACAAATAGATTTGATCGAGGTAGACGGGGCCGTTATTTTGGACATAGTAGAAATTCAAATGATGGGTATTGGACAAACGGAGATAATGAGTTTAGACCGAGGTCACCAAGACAGGGAGAAAGGTATTCAGATGGACGAAATTCCCCCGAAAATGCAGAAATGGTTGAGGCCATTAACACGGTCAAAAACATGGTAGGAAGTAACCCCGATTTAATGCAGGAAAACAGAAGTAACAATTTGGGAAATAGTACAGGAGCAATACCTAAAAATCAGGGAAACGCCAGACCCGGTCAAACGCGCCTTCAGTGAGAACTGGGTATCCTAGTAATGATTGTGATAAGTACTCGGAAATAAATAGTCCTGGAAGGCAAATGATGATACAAAAGAAAAGAGAATGTAAAAATAGAATCGACGAAAACGAAAAAGTAGGAGATCCACCTAAAATCAAAATTGGAGTAAATGGAAAACAATACAATGCAATTATAGATACGGGATCAAATGGCACAGTATGCTCACAAAATTTTTATGATAATTTACAAAGTAGTGGTTTTAAAGTAATGTCTTTACCAGTTAATGGGATATATTGCTCGCTAGCTGTGGGAAAACGAAAAGAAAGAGTAAAATTTCAAGCAATGATAAATATTGAAATAAATGGGAGAATACTTGGAATTTTATTTCTGATTGTAGGAAGACTTGTGACAGATATTATAATAGGTTGTGATTGTCTTTATGCCTGGGAAGCTGTGGTGAATTTTAAAATCATGAGATAAAGTTATATCATTGTTCATCATACTTTCCATCAGGGAATCCAACAGAACGTGTCCTCCGAGATATAGGAATTTATTTACGTGTACTTACACATCATAATCACAAGGATTGGGTGAAATATTGTCCATTGATAGAAAAGATTATCAATCACACCATTAATGTAACTACTGGGTTTGCACCAATAAAATTAATGTTAGGAATTGAACCAGAACCAATATTGATCGGGGTACCAAAAACACTGAAAATTAATGACATTCAGTTAAGTGAGGAAGAAAGAGCGAAAATTGCTTTTGAACGAATCAAGAAAAAGGCAGAGAAGCGAAAATTAAAGAAAAAGAGTAGAAAACATAAATGGGAACCTAAGATAGGCGATTGGGTACTAGTTAAAGACCATAACTTATCAAGTGCATTGCGAGGTAGGAACAAAAGGATGGAATTGTTATATAAAGGTCCTGCAGAAATTATATCAAAATTTGGTTATCATACCTATGAATTAAGAGATGTTAAAAATGAAAAATGTCTGGGAAGATGGCATAAACAACTCCTTCGACCATACAAGAAACCGTGTGGTGCCTTGGAACCTTGATTTAATGTAAAAAAAAAAAAAAAAAAAATTGGAAGTGTCATTTGTCTATTGGCACCCAATCAGCTTTGAGATAAAATGTAAATGTTAGCTTACTTGAAAATCATACATTGGTCAGGTACTTACATATTCATGAAAAATGCAGAATGTGAATTGCTATATACTACAAAGAGCTTAAAAATATATTGTATAGAGCTCACAATAACAGCTTCAGAAAGATTGTTAAATTGTTCATCTCCGCATAGAGAGAAAACAGAATATTTAATTTGTAAACATTTGTTAAAATATTTAGATGTATAGATAGTTATCACAGAAAGACAAAGAAAGAACTTGTCTAAAGAGTGTAATGGATTTATATAAATATATGTACATTTTAGTGCTTAAAGGATATAGTACAGATATGTGTTACAATAACAAAAGTGAAAAATCACAGTGCAAGTGATAGTGAGAGCGAAGTGAGCAAACATGAACTAAAAGAAGGAAGTATAAAGAAAGACTCTTGAAATTTAACCTTTATATAAAAGCTTCACAGAAGAAACCATAACATATTGTAATTAGTATTTAAGGATTAATGTTAAGTCAAGTGTATAATTGTTTGTCATGTTAAAAAGATTAATGAGAAAATGTGTTAATAACCAATTTCAAAAACAGTCTAATTGAAAATTGTATATAATGGGAGTGTTGCCGATTATTCAAAATACAGGAGTAATTTTTAATTTTTCTTTCGGGCAAGACATTTACATTATTTTATTATGAACTAATAAAATAATATAAATGGGGGCATTTGATACCGAAATTTAGATTTCCGATCGAATGGGCTTTTGAAAAAGACACGTTTTAATTTAATTGTCGGATATGAGATTTGCGATAAGTGTTAAGTAATAACATAAATAGATAATAGAGCAGGAAGTGTTGTAAGGTGAGCAAGATATGAGTAAATAATAGTCGTTAAATTTGTAGTATAAACGCATTATTGGTTTGAAATTAGCGAGTCATGACGTCATACCACATAGTTTAAATACACGTTCGAAAGTCAAGTCTACCAACCTTAAAAGTCGCGCGATATATTTAATAAAATATAAAGTAAACATCGTTTAATCCTAAAAAGGTAATTATATATTTGAAATTCATAAAAGAACATGTTATAATAGAAAGGGACATTTCTAAATTGCGGGAAAAGGAAATAGCATTTTGGATACGAGGCTTTCTTGGATGACGTCATGACATTCAAATGGAGCGAACGGCTTCTTAGCGTGGGTAAGAGAGAAAGCGTCACTACGCAACCAGAGACCAGTACGGGAGGTCGTGCTGCGCGGATGTGAATGCGATTCCTCTACATATACAAATATTTTCGGCATAACTCCTGAAAAGATTTAAAAAGGAAATAAATGATGTGCAAAGTTGTTCTTGGGTTGTCCATTACACTTACGCAAACCCGAGATAAAGAGATCTCTTGCAGAACTAGCCGGGGCGAGCTACATCGAAGGGCAACGTCACGTCACCAACGACTTCAGCTTCAAATGGCGATCCAATAACTAGGACACAACGATTTTTCCAGCTTCATAATTAATTTAATAAATGTAAAATAGATGTAAAGAAAACTTTCAACAACATTTAGTGTTTGTACACTTCATTGTACAGCCAAAAACTGGAGCTTATTAATGAAGACTTCTATTTACTGTTAGCATGTGATGGTGATATTCAAATACTGTATCAGCTAAAAGCTTGTGGAATAAATACATCAAGTTAAGAACTGCGATTTAAGAACGTGTAATGAGAAGTGCTTGTAAGTCCTAGGGGGTGTAAGTCGTACATAAGGTGAGGGTAATCAGGTAAAGAAAAAAAAATTAATGAGAAGTGAACCACCTCCATAGTGCTGTAGTAGTGCACTTGCCTCTGGTGTGGAGAACATGGGTTTGATCTCTGGTACTGGTGTGGGGATTTTTCCCTTGCTGGGAGGTCTGGCATGGGATGTGCTCAGTCTCATAAGGTCCCTGTGAGGTCAATTGAGGAGCTACTTGATAATGAAGCAGCAACCCAGGTCATGATGGCTGTCTAACCGGCTGGAAGGGCTTGGGGCACTGACCACATCCCACATCCAGTACTGCACCTCACTCATTACGGTAGTGGACAGAGGTGGGGGACGAAGCGGCAGGATGGTAAGCCTTGGCCCACATAGGTCTGTTGCACTAGGGGGGTAATGAGAAGTGACCATTGATTCCCCATGCTGTAAACATAAATTGAGTCACAAAGTCATTTTGCTCTGAATGTTAATCTGGGAGGAGAATCTAAAACTGTTTTCAAAATAATCCACACGACTAGAACCTTGCTGTGAAGACCCACACACAGTTTGTGTGTTTAAAAGCACAAAAGTTTGTTGGCATAAATAAATAATAATTACAAATCTTTGTTTGGATCAAATATTTTTGAGTTCTAATGGTAATTTCTTTCAACACTCTTCTGGCTTTGCAATGAGTAGTCCTTTTTGCCATTTCTTGCTAATCTTTTCATGAGATTTTTTGAGATGCAGATTACTAAAGTGTTCCCTTTAAATTTTAAATTATGGTACAGATATGTGGATGACATTTTTGCTGTTGTCTCTGAAAAACAGATAAATGATGGTTTACTGTTGAAATTTGCAAGATAAAGCCATAAAATTCACTTTAGAAACCAACAATAATGGCTGCCTTCTGTTCTTAGATTTAAAAATTAAAAACATAACAATAAATTGCATTTTGAAATTTATAGAAAATCTAGTCATACTGATAGTTACATAAAAAAAAATCTGATGAGTTGCACTCACATGACTTTCTCTACTCTTATTCTAACCATTCTTACAAACTCTTATTCCTATATCTTCTTCGTGTTAAGATAAACATTTGTACAAATTATTTTATTGCTTATTTCCTTGTTGGTGCAAGGGGAATATTAGAATACAGTAGGCTTTGAATGATGGTCAAATCCTTTAAAGCTTTGAGATCCCGTTCTCTTTGTATGCTTAATATATAAAAAAATGAAAAAAGATGTTCCATTTCACCAAAGTTTTAACTTTTCGGAAACTGACACATAACAAGGAATATCTTCAAGATGGTTCACTCTACAAATAAATTTATTCAGACATAAATTGTGTGTTTTAGGGAGCTCTACATTTTTTGTATTGTATGATTTGGTCTATCTCTAACGGTTTATCAGTTATGCAAAAGTCATCTAGAGTAAATACCACTACAGGGGCTATAGCCAGAGAATTTAAAACATACATTTCATTTGTCATCAAAATATCTCAAACATATGACATTTTAATCAAAATCGTTAGAGCCATTTTCAAGAAAATAAAAATTTTCGAAAAATGTTCCATGTAAAGGTTAGTTTAGGGTGGAGCTATTTTCTTCAAAATTTTTGTGTCGCATCCTAGAAAGACATTAAACTTGAATACCAACTTTGGTTTTTTAGCGATTTTTCGTTTTTGAGTTATGCTGCCCACAGACACACAGATTGACACACACACACACACACACACACAGACACACACACACACACACACACACACACACACACACACACACATGGACCTTTTTCTAAAAATGTTTTTTTAGGATTCAGGGGGTTTCAAAACATATATTTCCGGTGAATCTTGACATCGAATTCTTGGGTGGAATACAATACTTCCCTAACTTACCAGTAGAGAAAGTAATAAGATATCTAATCCTTTTTCACACAAATTAGCTGTTTTCAATAGTTTAATATACAGGTTAATTTCTTAGAAAAAATGGATTATAGGACAGATGGTAACAGAGCCCATAAGTTCATAAAAAATGTCAAGGACAGGAAAGGGAACAATAGCACATCTATCATACACAACAATAAAATATTAACAAATGATGCAGTCATAGCCAAAACCTTCAATAAATATTGTGCTAATTCACATGAAGTAACAAGAAATAATAAAAAGGAACGCAAACAATTCAAAATAGATTTGAAACAAAAAAGAGAATGTGATCCTAACACTCAACACAATATCTTTTTTTAAAATTTTAATATGCAAGAACTGAACATTGCAATTAATAATCTAAAAACCAAAGTCTCCTGGACCAGACCATGCACATCCAGAGTTCATAAAAAACCTTGGAAAAACAGCAAAAGAACTACTAAAACTGTACAATCTATCCTGCAAAACCACTGTACCTGTCAAATGGTGAAAAGCAGTAATTTTTCCACTCTTAAAGAAAGATAAAGCATCATTAGAAATAAAAAAATTATAGACCAATAGCTCTTACTAGCATAATAGCAGAAGTGATGGAAAGAATGGTGTCAAACAGGTTAAATTGGTTTCTAGAATCATAAAATTTAATTTCCCCATGTCAAGCTGGATTCAGAGAGCTGCACTCTACAAATGAACAAGTCTTACTTCTCAGTCAAGAAATCAAAGACTCCTTCAATAGAAAAGAAGATAATGTATCAGTTTTTATTGATTTCGGAAGTGCATATGATTCTATATGCAGAACAAAACTACTAAAGAAAGTAAAAAAAATAGGGATACTAGGTCCAATGTTTTCATGGCTATGTCAATTCCGAACTCTTTATTGCTACCAGATATGGAAGGAATATATCTAAATATAAACAAGTACACCATGGCTTATCACAAGGCGCAGTGCTCAGCACTACACTTTTTACACGCTTTACCTTTTTCTACTGGTAAGTAGAGGAAGTATTGTATTCCACCCAAAAATTTGATGTCGAGATTTCACCGGAAATATATGTTTTGAGATCCCCTGAATCCAAAAGAAGAAGTTTTAGAAAAAGGTCTGTCTGTGTGTCTGCCAGTCTGTCTGTCAGTCTGTCTGTCAGTCTGTGGACAGCGTAACTCAAAAACGAAACGTCAGATAGAAACCAAAGTTGGTGTTTAAGCATAATGTCTTTCAAGGATGCAACACGAAGATTTTGAAGAAAATAGCCCGACCCTAAACTAACCTTTACCTGGAAAATTTTTCGAAAGTTTTGATTTTCTTGAAAATGGCTCTAACGATTTTGATTAAAATGCCATATTTTTAAGATATCACTATGATAAATGAAATGTATATTTTGAATTTTCTATCTATAGCCTATGTAGTCCTTTTTACTCTGGATGATGTTGGAATAACTCATAAACTGTAAGAGATAGACAAAATCTTACTATACAAAAAAGGTAGATCTCACTAAAACACACAACTTATGTTTTTTGTAGAGTGAACCATTCTGGAGATATTCCTTGTTATCTGTGTCAGTTTCGGAAAATTTTCATGAAATGGAACATTTTTGTTCATTTTTATATGTTAAGTGTGCAGAGAGAACGGGATCTCAAAGCTTTAAAACATTTGACTATCGCACAAAGCCTACTGAATTCTAATATTCCCCTTGCACTTTCAAGGAAATAAGCAGCAAGATAATTTGTACAAATGTTTATCTCAACTAACACAAAGAAGATATAGGAATAAGAGCTTGTAAGAATGGTTAGTACAAGAGTAGAGGAAGTCATGTGAGTGCAACACATCAGATTTTTAATATATTTATTAAGGATCTGCCACAAAAACTACAAGAATCAGGTGTGAAGTGTGTGCTATTTACCGATGATTTAGTAATGTGGACTTCAAAACCAAAAAAACAAAAGTATAGAACTAGAAAAAACCGTGCAACAAATCCTTAACCAACCTACAAAAGTGGACCATAGAAAATTTAATGACTTAATACAGCAAAATCGAACTACAAAATATTTTCTCTAAGGAAAAAACCACTAAAAATAAAACTAAATTTTGATGGTCAACAACTACCAGAAACAAAGGAAGCAAAGTATTTGAGAATTATTATTTATTTATGCCAACAAACTTACTGTTGGTGTTTTTAAACACACAAGCCGTGTGTGGGCAATGTTTGAGAGGCAGAACTGGACCTTAAAAATTCAACGCTACAGCTGGGATTTGAACAACAGGCTGTCGGCTTACTAGGCAGGTGCTTTAACCATTAAGCCACTGTGACAACCTGCCAGAATGACATTGAATTCTCAAACCAGGTCGTATTTCTCCCTGTAAACCATAAGGGCAGTCTCACGTCTGAGACAATTACCCCAATGATGACTTACTATCGCAAGTACTTCATGTCCTGGGATTAAATAACCTTCAGATGGTAATTGTTTGTTTACTTTAAAGTCTAAGTAGCCATGTGTAATGCAATTAGGCCGAGTAGATCATATTATTGTTTGTAATGATTAATAAACAGGCCAGATTTCAATATCGACTGTTTGCTGCTACCACTAACTTGTCATCAAAAGTCTGGCTCTTTTTAGCAACTTTGTACACATATGAAACACATTTGCAGTCAGTTCTTTTACTTTCTCTACTGGTAAGTAGAGGAAGTATTGTATTCCACCCAAAAATTTGATGTCGAGATTTCACTGGAAATACATGCTTTGAGACCCACTGAATCTAAAAAAAGCATTTTTAGAAAAAGGTCCAAGTGTGTGTGTGTGTGTGTGTGTGTGTGTGTGTGTGTGTGTGTGTGTGTGTGTGTGTGTGTGTGTGTGTGTGTGTGTGTGTGTGTGTGTCAGTCCGTCTGTGTGTCTGTCAGTCTGTGGATAGCATAACTCAAAAAGGAAACGTCGGTTAGAAACCAAAGTTTGTGAGGTAGAACTGGAACTTAAAAATTCAATGCCACAACTGGGATTTGAACCACAGACCTTCCGCTTACCGGGCGGACGCTCACTGAGCTGCCTCTCAAACTTTGCCCACACACGGCTTGTGTGTTTAAAAACACCAACAGTAAGTTTGTTGGCATAAATAAATAATAATTACCAAAGTTTGTATTTAAGATTGATGTCTTTTAAGGATGCAACACAAAGATTTTGAAGAAAATAGCTGCACCCTAAACTACCCTTTACATGGAAAATTTTTAAAAAATGTTGATGTTCTTGAAAATGGCTCTAACGATTTTGATTAAAATTCTGTATGTTTAAGATATTTGTATGAAAAATAAAATGTATATTTTTAATTTTCTAGCTATAGCCTATGGTAACTTTTTAGTTAGAGCCTTGAAAATATGATGGAGGGCATCATGAAACATGTTAGGTGCATATTAATCCAAGAACTTACAGCAAATGCTAAGATAAGTGAAGTTTTTAGTCTCTAAATTTGTGCTTATTTTAGGTTCTGTTGCTTCACTGTTAACAGCTTCAGTTTTATCATTGAACTGAACAAGTGATTTTGTTTCAAACCATTAAGTAGGGGGTGATAAAGATTTTTTCTCATACTTTTATTGATTTGAAATGTGAAATTCATTGTTTTGTTTTTATCATCTGCATTATTGATGAGACAAAAGCTAGACCAAAGTTGATTATTAAGAGTGATGTAACTATTGGGTGATCCATTTGGGTATGGATAATATTAAATGTTATTCTAAAGGCCAATATTATTGTAGGATACTTTTTTGCTGGTCATATTATGCTTTAAAGTTGGCATTTGCCATATATGACAATAAGCAGTGCATAATCTGAAAAAACAAATGAATACTGTATAGATGATTAAAATTGCTTCTACAAATCAACAGCGGGCACAAAGTGTTCTTTGGTATGCTAAATTTGAGAGCATTAAAAATAGTTCAAACATAATTTTGACGTGAATATAGTGTGCATAATGTACCTAAATATGATTAGATAATGTTGTGATATAGACATTTGCAGAAACAGGTTCTGGTTTAAAAAAAAAGCACATGCAGGAGGTTGCAGGTAAAAGCCAGTAGGAGAAGAAGCTATCTCTGAAGTTATAACAAAGAGTCCTACAAAAAGTTTAAGATGACTGTCAACAGAAATGATTGTGCCATATACGTCATGTCAACATACTGTTCAAAAGTACCTGAAACTGTATTCATTTCACTTACAATATCTACAAGCCTTACGTGATGAGGATCACGAAGGATCATGAATCCACATAAAGGCTTGAAAGATCGTGTCCAAATTTAATTTATGGTGTGGAGTGCTGCAATAATGTGTATGGATCATTCTTCTTTGCAGAAAAGACAATATTCCATGAAGCTTATTTGGATATGTTGCAGTTATTTCTGTCGCCATAACTTGAAGAGGATGACAATATGGACATTTTATTTTGGCAAAATGGAGGGACTGGGCATGAGACGTTCATGATTTTCTGAATGTCACTTTCAATGGTATGTGGTGTAGTCATGGCAGACCCATTGCTTGGCCCCGAAACTCCCCAAATCTAACCCCTCCTGATTTCTTTGTGTGGCGGTTTTGTTAAAAAACACTGTCTGTGTACAGAAACCCAGGAACATTGATGGTCTGAGAGCAAACATTATCAAGCTTTTCAGCAAAGCACCACTCTTATGTTACAACAAAAATGTGCTGAATTGCACAGCATTGTGAGTTATGCAGAATGTGTAATGGGGGTCATGTTGTGGGCTGAGGAATCTCCCATCTTGCTGTATTATATACATAAAGTTTCAACAAATTAAGTTCAGTTGTAAATTTTTTATGATGTTTTAATTTTATCCGTACCCAAACAGATCACCCTATATTAATAATTGGTTTAAATGTGTAAGTTTACCATACAAGTTAGTTTAAACTCAAAAGTGCTTATTAAGTACATAAAATATTAATATTAAATACAAGGGTTATCAGTAAAATAAGGTTCACAAAGTCCTGCAGTCGCGAGGAACACTGTTATGTGAGATCCGGCAATACTGACATGTAGCTTGGTTCTCCCCTTCCAGTCTCCTGCCCTGCGAGCTGTCTACCACACTCAGTCTTGGTCGGTAGCCATTAGAAATGGAGCTTCCACTTGCTTCTCCCGCCAGGTGTGAATTACGCTCTGTGATTCGTTTTTGTGCGCAAAAAATAACTGCGCTGGTGAACATTCATTCCCAATTGTGTGAAGTGTATGGAGAACAGTGCATGAGCATACAGTACATACAAATATGGTACAGAGAATTCAAAGACGGATGTACAGCCATGATGACCAGCGTTCTGGACGACCATCGGTTTCAGATGACACCATTGTGAAAGTGGAAGAAGCAATGCTCAAAGATCGAAGGGACAGAAAGGGGTTATTGTTGCATGAATTTCTGCCTACCAGTACAACAATCAATGTGGACCACTACTGTGAGACATTGAAGAACCTTCACTGCACAATCCAAAACAAGAGGGGTGGCATGCTCACAAAGGGAGTGCATTTCCATCAGGACAACACTCATCCTCATATTGCCCATGTGACAGCCAATCTCATCAACAAATTTGGATGGGATACTGTCACACACCCTCCCTACAGCCCTAGTGACTACCATCTCTTCTCTGACTGGAAGAAACACCTGGGTGGTGTGCATTTCAGAACTTGAGAGGAGTTGAAAGAAACTGGTTTAAGCTATCTTCACTGCATGGCAGGAAAGTACTATGATGCAGGCATACAAAAGTTGGTACATCACATGCAAAAATGCATTGATCAGAACAGCAAATGTGTCGAAAAATAGGAAAAAGTCTAAGCTTTCCTAAAATGTATTATTCAATGTCAATAAATATGTTTTTCACTGTGAAAAAAAATTGGGAACCTTATTTTACGGACAATCCTCGTAAATATTTCCTAATTCAGCAAACATTTTTGTTGATTAAATCTGTAAATTCATTTTATTTGCTGAGAGAACAGAAATGTTCGGTTTTTTCAAGAATGTGTACAACATTTAATTAAAAAGAAACACATTCTTCCCCTAAGTATGTAAGATGAAATTTAGATATTTGTACTTTAAAGTGGCGGCACCATGGCCAAGCAGTTAGACCATTCACCTATCACCTAGGCAGCCCAAGATAGATCCCAGGGACATGCATATAGTATTCATGGTGGAGGGACATGCATGTGGTATTCATGGTGGATGAAGTGGCACCTAGGCAGGTTTTCTTCAGGTTCTCTGGTTTCCCCCACCACTCATTCCACCAACTGCTCCATCATCACCTTTCCATTCATTGATTTTGCCTGCATTTCTTATCATCTGCTTCCTCACTCTCATACTTGATGCTTGGCTGACCATCCGCTTCCAGGTCTTCACTCTGTCCAGTCCATAAGTTCCTCTGCTCCCCAACAGACACCTGACCCTAGGCACTGGCTTGTAAGTCCTACATAAGGGGAGGATAGTCAGGTAAAGAAGAAGAAAGAAGAACTACTTTAAAGTAATGTAACACAATTAATATTAAGTTTGAACATTGTAAATGTATCATAAAAGAAAGCTTAGGGCTTGAAAATAAAATGACTACGAGGGTGATATATAAATGGTACTTTTTCCAGAATACTGTGCCAGCAGAAGTAGAGGGTTGAAGATCAATCTGTTAGGGAGGAAACACCAGCTTGGTTAGTTGCTTTGATAAGTTTTGGCATCAGTAAGCCATGAGTGAACAACAGGTGCCTTCGTCTGTTGCACAACACATTATTATGATGTCTTTTCATCACTACACCTGGCTCGAAGCCCGAGAGCATCTTGAATACATTATTATAAAGTTTCTAACCCATGAGAGGGTTAAACTCTCAGAGGTTTTAACTCGCTTGAAGCCACAGTTTGGAGACACTAAACTATCCCAGGCTCAAGTGTTTACTTGGGCCAGACAACTCTAGGGCTGCTGAGGAATATTGGAAAAAGAGGGTCTTGCACGATGCCCAAGGTCAAGTCTCACAGATGACAACATTTGTGCTGTTCAAGAGCTTATTGAAGGTGATTGCTGCTGCACTGTTGAAGAAATTGCATCAGAGTAATTGTTAGCTCAGCAGCAAAAACTGACCTGTTTTGGAGATCTGTCAGAGACTTCTGAACTGATTCTGGCAAAAAGCGGAGAATTTTTTGAAGTGTATTGTTGTATGTGATGAAATATAGGTCCGTCATTACACTCTAGAATCCAAAATGGCGAGCAAGGAGTGGCAAAGAAAGGATGAAGCCTGCCCAGTAAACTCCAAAACCCATCTCTCAGCCAGAAAACTTCTTGCAGCTCTGTTTTTCGACTACAGAGGTGTTTTACTGGTTGATTTTCTTCATGATTGAAGTAAGGCAAACGTAGCTTACTATTGCTAATTGTTAAGATCAGCAAAAGCCTCCTACCGAAACAAAAGGCGTCGTATGTGCATCAGAGATGTCATCCCTCTCTAAGACAACTCTAAGCCTCACACTGGCAATTTGACTAGGGTCACAATGGAGAACATTTATTCAGTTCAATATAGTGGAATACACAATTGAACCATATCATGAGTCAATACATAAGATGATATAAAAAGTGTAACGTTTTACTCTGGTTGGAAGATTGCCTCACTGGGATTTGAGGGTACCATTTGCTGTTTGGTGTGGGGGGCGTCAATTCTTCTTTGCTGGGCTAGCACAGCGGCAAGCTTGAATGACTCTTTATCAGTAGTCCAGTAAAATGCTTGCATCCAGGGCGTAGTACGGGTCAACATACAGTATGAGTAATTAAAGTTGAAGTTTACCTGGTGGAACTAGTTTATTTTCACTCTCACTCAAAAATATACACTTCAATGCAATGGATTGGCGTCCTTTTTCATATGTACAGGGTTCACACGTCGATACCACAGACCATGCACTTTTGTGTTTTCTCTCATTTTTTTAGTTTATGACCCGTGTCATAAATTATACATCTCTTTTGCGGAGAATGATTTCTAATTACTTTTATACAAGACTGTTTGTGTATCAGGACATTATAGGCCGCTAAATTCTGATTTTACCCGGATTTCGCGTGTCATACATGATGCCAATCCAGACTTTAGTTGAACAAGAAGAACAAGACAGTTGAATACACACAATTGCCCACTATAATAACGATTCACAATTTTAGGGGGCTTTTTCTGTCACCACTATAACCACACATTCAAATACTTCACGGGGCTTTTTCAAAAAAATATCACCTCAAAAGGTACCCCTATTAGGGCCCATGTCATGAGAAACATAAATAGAAAAGAATTTAGTGATTACATAGTATATACAATATAATTAGATAAGTAGTTAAAAGTACAATTAGTATAATCAAAACATCATAGAAAAGATCTATAAGTTTAGGTATTCTTCAATACTGTAAAAAGCTTTGGTTATTAAATAATTTTTTATCCTATTTTTAAAGGTATTATAATTTTCATATGATTTTAGATGTTCAGGCAAAGTACTATAAAACTTCACTCCCATATGACTAGGGACCCTCTCTGATAAATGTAATCTGGTTCTGGGGAGATTTAGTAATTGGTTATTCCTGGTATTATATGTGTGAACATCTGACATGTTTTTCATTGGGAATTTAAATTGAACTAAATATAAAATGGTTCTATAGATGAACAAGCTTGGCAATGTAAGGATTTTCAGCAGAATAAAAGTGCTTTTACATGATTCGTTATACCTTAGACCACCTAAATACCTAATAGCCTTTTTTTGTAATACAAATATTCTTTGAAAATTTTGTTTAGATGTATTTCCCCATAGTTCAATTCCATATGATAAAAAGGAGTGGATAAGCCCAAAGTAAATAGTTTTAGCAGTATAAATAGGAATAGAGTTTCTTAGACATCTCAGGACATATAGATTTTTACTAACATTAGCTACTATCTTGTCAGTTTGTGAGTTATAAGGGAGCTTGTTTTCTAAAACAATCCCTAGCAACTGTGTTTCGTCCACACTTTTTACTACCTCTGTATCAATTTTTAATTGTAGTGGATGATTTATAATTTTGAATCCAAAGTTTATCATTTCACATTTATTAGGGTTAACACTTAAATTTAAATTACGGAAGTATTGAACAATGTTACTAACTATATCGTTTAAACGAGTTTCTAGCTTTAATATGTCGGTATCACTTACAGTGATGGTTGTATCATCAGCAAACTGAATAATCTTTATCCCATCAACATGCACTGGAATATCCTTGACCACCCTCCTTACAGTTCAGACTTGTCCCTCCCGGGCTACTTTCTGTTTGCACCCATGAAAGAATCTCTTGGAGGGAAAAGATTTGAAAACAGGGGAGCTTGTGCACAATTATTTGATGACAAGCCCTCAAGCCTTTTTTGAACAAGGAATATTCAAACTTCCAAATCACTGGAAAAAGTATGCTGGATGTGAAGGAAGTTTTGTAGAGAAATAGCGAAACTGTCACATGTGTATGTTTAAGCAATAAATATATAAAAAATAAGTACTGTTTATATTTGAATGACCTTAACACATAAAATGCTATAAGAAAGAAAATAACATAACATAAAATGAAAAGTAGTTGCATTTTAAAAATGCTTCCAAAGAAGTTGTGACAAAATAGTACGTTCAAAACCTGCATAAAGGTGTGACTAAAATAAATGAAGAATATAATATTAGAAATATAACATTTCAAGAAGTGCAGAATGCTTAATCTGTATAAAAGGACCAAATTACCTTAAGCATTACCTCCTGCTATTCCCACGGGGATCTACTATGGTAGGTATGGGAAATGGCATATCTGAGGTCCCAAGCCATACTTTCAATTGGGTTCCTCTAAGAGGTGAGAACCTATGCCAAAAGCCCAATCAACTTTGATTCACAAGTGTGTTAGAACTCCTACCTGATACTACCTTGAACGCAGTCTGATGGATACTGTTGTACAGGCTGGTGGATGGGGAGGTGCAAAGTGTGACTGGGTAATGTATAATTCCCAGCTCTTGGTTATTATGTAGGACCTGTGTTCATATCTGCTGATAAAGGTCAGTCCCAGGGAGGGACCACTGCATGAGCTGATGCACTCCTGAAGGTGATTGGGTTCCTCTGTCTTTATACTGGGAAGTGAGACCCTAGGGTGACCAAGGTCCAGGCCAGGACTCTACCTAAGCTGGGGTGCCATCCAGGATGTGGGCATGCCATTGGAGACATTTGCAATGGTGAAGGATTAAATTGCCATGGTGCACCAAGCAAAATAATAAATTTACTGTAAAGGAAGTAGTCAAGTCTTATGGTCCTTACTACTTAGTTATTACTAGAACTGAGGAAGGTAAAAAGTTTTCATCAGTGAGCCCATTTATAATCCAGAAGGGCCTGGATATTATAGCTGGTCCAGTGATTCTCATTCAGCAGATCAGGCAGCAAAGATACAAAAAGCAAACATGTTAGCCAGCTATCCAGTACGTGTTGATCTGCACAGAACATTGAACTCTTCACACAGTGGGGTTAATACCTGCACATTAGATAGACTATGCAATGAGGAGATTAAGGAAAATCTAGAAGAACAAGGTGTCACCTGTGCTTATCATGTCCATTTCAAAGAAAGAGATGAATTGAAGCCTACCCATACCCTGTTCCTGAGCTTTGATCGGGTAGATCTCCCACAAAGGATTAAGGTAGGATATGAATTAATCAAAGTAAGATCATACATCCCAAACCCACTTAGTTGCTCTGAATGTCAGCACTTTGGTCACCAGTGAACTGTGTAACAGAGAAGCTACCTCTTTTAACTATGGAGGTGTTGTGCATGATGATCTATGTATGTTACCTCCCAGTTGTGTCAACTGCAGTGGTGAACATCCAGCTAGTTCCTGAGAGTCCCTCTTTTAATGAAGGAAAGGGTGATTCAGGAGATCGGAGTCAAAGAGGTGTCCTCAGAAGCCCAGAAACTCCTGCACATCCGACAACCCAACCGTCCAAAGTCCAATTCCTATAGCTCAGTTGCAGCTAGGGTGGTACTGAAAGAGAAATCGTTACACAAAGCAGTGGTCAAAACAGGGTCACAATTTCAGAGAGGATTCTCGTAGCAAGAAAAGTTCCACAGTCTTCAACATATCAAGGTAAATCTGTCTCCTACCAAGTTTTCAAATGTTTCAAATGGCCAATCTACAACAATGGCATGAGTAAGCCTGTTATTTCTGATGCTGCACCAAAACATTTCAGGATGCAGTACGTATTGTCGCCCATCGCATTATTGTCGGCACTACCGCAAAGGAGCCGAAGGGAAGAGACAGAGAATGGCCGCATTGTTGGGGCGCTTGCCGAAAGAGAGAAAGGGATAGAGACTTCTGGAATTTTCTGCTTTGTCTTTCACCGCAATAATAACTGAACTTTCCTGAAGTTTCCAGAATAGGGCCTGGGAGATATAAATAGCGGTAAAGTGTGAGAAGGGACAGTTTTTGTGTTACTAATTCAGAGCCGTGCTGTTGGTGAATCGGAAAAGACTTTCTTGCTGTTGCAACGAGTGTACAAGTGTACAAAGTTACTGTTTACGGAAATAAAAGTGTTTCTTTATCTCGACTACATCTGTCTTCTTTACTTTACATCCACCAAAGTCACACTGGTGTCAGAAGCGGGATACGACGATGGAGGCTACATTGGTGAGCTTTTTACAAGAGCTGAAAGCAGAGATGAAGACGGCAAACGACAACCGAGCTGCCGAGCTGAAAGAGATGAAGACGGAGCTATCGGCGAAAATTGACGAGCAACTGGCTGGCATAAGGAAGGATGTGAAAGAGCTCGGTGGAAAGGTGGAAGAGCTCGGTGGAAAGATGGAGGACCTCGGCCAACGCGTTGACGCCCTGGAGAATGTCGGGGAACGGCTTAGCGTTCTCGAAGACAGGGTCGACAGTAGCGCCAAGGAGCTAAATGCAATGGTGGAAGGGATGCTTAGTGAAAAGCTCAAGAACTACAAGGCCGAGGCTCCAGCACGCGACACAACATCGACTCGCGTCAAACCACCGAAGTACGATGGCACGTCAACGTTTGAGGTCTTCCGCCGTCAATTCGACACAGTGGCCAAGCACAACAAATGGTCGCCAGAAGAAGAGGCCGCGCAGCTGATAGCCAGCCTCCAGGGACGAGCCGCAGAGGTGCTGAACGCAGTCCAGACAGCGGCGGCACCCAAGGACATCTGGGAGGCCCTGGAGAACCGGTTCGGAAACCACCGCTTAGCCGCAGCCTACCGCAGCCAACTGAAATCTAGGATGCAACTGCCAGTGGAGACGCTGCAGGAGTTCGCCCTGGCAATCGAACAGCTGGCCAGCAAAGCCTTGGTCGACCTCCCCTCCGAATTCGTATCCCGAGAAGCCGCCTATACCTTCGTCGACGGGGTACGCGATGCCGAGATACGTCAACGCCTGATGCTCGGCGACTACAAGACCATCCACGAGGCACTAACGGCCGCATTAAGGATGGAAGCGGCCAAAGTGACGGCTACCCCGACCTCGAAGACAAGGAGTGTCCGCTACGATGAAGACCGCAGACCAGTCCAGGGACGCCGACGAAGACCAGGTGGCGTGTGTTGGGGGTGTGGCCAGCCGGGACACCTGATGAGAGACTGCCGGCACCAAGAAGAGCAGCCGGAAAACGAGTAATGGACGGCGTGGCGAGGGGCACGTCGGCGCCATCACCATCATCCCCTCGAGTGACACTGCGCGCCGTCAGCCGACGGATGGATGACAGCCTCATCGCGGACGGTTGGGTGAGAGGGAAGCCGTGCCGCGTGCTTGTTGACACTGGAGCAGCCGTGACTGTCATCAGACCTGACGTAGCCAGGGGCTTGCCGTCGAGAAAACCGAGCCGACCGTACCAACTAGTGACAGCATCGGGTGACACCTTGCCTGTGGAGAGGGAGCCCTGCTGCGGTTGACCTTGGGGCGAAGTGTCTTGCGTTTGTGGGTGTTCGTCGCGGAGGTGGCTGAGGAGGTGATACTGGGACTAGGTGCCCTCAGGAGCCACGAGGCGACGGTCGACATCGACAAGAAGGTTCTGCGGCTTAAGGGAGAGGAAGTAATGCTCCGGCACCCCGAAGAACGCCTTGGAATCTGCAGGGTCATTCTCAGGGAAGGCGTAGTTGTCCCCGCGAGAAGCGAGATGGTAGTGACGGCGCGACTGGAAGGCCAGCGCAAGAAGAACATGCTGCTGGACCGGAAGACGCATGTGCACGGGCTCTGTGTAGCCGGGACATTGTTGCCGTGCCGAGAGGAGGTGCCGGTGAGACTGCTCAACCCAACAGACACCAATCACGACGTCCAGGCCGGGACGGAGTTGGGGGCGTGCGAGCCCGTGGTCAGCGTAACACCAATAGACAAGACCCAGGAGCCGGTGCCGACGCAACACCTGGGGCCCCGGCTGGAAGGCTTACTGGAGAGGGCGGCCGACCACCTGACCGCTGAACAGAGAGAGAAGGTCCAACAACTGCTGAGACGATATCAGCGCGTCTTCAGCCAAGGCAGCAGCGATTACGGCCGCACGGACCGAGTGCTTCACCACATCGACACCGGAGACGCCCGGCCTATTCGGCAACCACCTAGACGCGTTCCGTTGGCTAAACAAGCGGCGGTACGAGACATGCTGGAGGACATGAAAACCAAGGGAGTGATCGAAGAGTCTGACAGTCCTTGGTGTTCCCCTGTAGTTCTGGTGAAGAAGAAGAACGGCGAGCTACGCTTCTGCGTAGATTACAGGAAGCTGAACGCTGTCACCAGGAAGGACTGCTTCCCCTTACCCCGGATTGACGACACCCTGGATACGCTTGCTAGTGCGCAGTGGTTCTCAACCCTGGACCTGAATTCGGGTTACTGGCAGGTGGCTCTAGACCCGAGAGACAAGGAGAAGACCGCATTCTCGACAGGCCAAGGGCTTTGGCAGTTCACAGTTATGCCCTTTGGTCTCTGCAACGCACCAGTTACCTTCCAACGCCTCATGGAGCCAGTAATGAGAGGATTGACTTATGACGCCTGCCTGTTATACCTGGACGACATCATCATCGTCGGCAAGACATTCGAAGACCATCTTGACAAACTGAGCAAGGTGCTACAGAGACTGCAGGCGACCGGCTTGAAGCTGAACGCCAAGAAGTGCCAGCTCTTCCGCAGGGAAGTCAACTACTTGGGCCACATAGTCTCACCAACCGGAGTGGCCACGGATCCGGAGAAGACACAGGCCCTGAGAGATTGGCCTCGCCCAAAGGATAAGCGAGAACTGCGCAGTTTCCTTGGATTGTGCAGTTATTACCGCCGCTTCATAAAGGGTTTCTCCAGCATCGCCAAACCCCTCACTCGCCTGACGGACGAACACCGACCTTATGTGTGGACGGAGGACGCCGAAGGCGCTTTCCGGCAGCTGAAGAGGACGCTCTGCAGTGCTCCTATTTTGGGATTCCCACAACCAGGCGACGCCTTCATTGTGGACACCGACGCCAGCGACCATTGCATTGGAGGCGTCCTATCCCAAGTCCAGAAGGGCCACGAGCGGGTGATAGCCTACTACAGCAAGGCGTTGTCCAAGGCAGAGAAGAACTACTGTGTCACCCGACGAGAGCTACTGGCGGTAGTGAAGACCTTGGAGCACATCCACAAGTACCTGTACGGTCAGCCATTCCACCTGAGGACAGACCACTCCGCCCTAACCTAGCTACTTAGCTTTAGAAACCTGGAGGGCCAGACAGCCCGTTGGGTCCAGAGGTTGCAGGAGTACGACTTCACCTCCGAACATCGCAGAGGGAAGTGCCACGGCAACGCAGACGCCATGTCCCGAAGACCCTGCCCAGAAGGGTGCGGCCAATGCGCAAGAGTGGAAGAGAAGGAGCGTACCGCAGCTGTCAGAGTGGTCACGGCAGTGCCTGCGGATGGATGGGATAGCGCGGGCCTGAGGAGGGAGCAGCTGGCGGACGCCGACTTGGGGCCACTCTTGAGAGAAGTGCAGGCAGGGACGAGACTAACCTGGGAGGACATCGCACCCAGAAGCGCTACATACAAGTCGTACTGGGCCCAATGGGACTCGTTGAAGACCAAAGAGGGCGTGCTGTTCCGGGTATGGGAATCACCTGATGGGAAGACCCAGAAAGAGCAGTTGGTACTTCCCCGAAGTAAGGTCCCGGAAGTCTTGGAGGAAGTGCACGCCGGTACCTCGGGTGGACACCTAGGAGCAAACCGGACGATCGACAAACTCCGACAGCGCTACTACTGGCTGAGGCTCCGAGCAGACGCTGAGAACTGGTGCCGTCAATGTCACGTGTGCGCGGCGAGTCGCGGCCCCCAGACTAGGAGCCGGGGTCGCATGCAGCAGTACAACGTCGGAGCGCCCTTCGAACGCATCGCCGTCGACATCGCTGGGCCATTCCCAGTGTCCGATCGAGGCAACAAGTACCTGATGGTAGCTGTGGACTACTTCACCAAGTGGCCGGAGGTGTATGCCATCCCGAACCAAGAGGCGAAGACGATTACAGACTGCCTCGTGGAACAGCTGTTTTGCCGTTTTGGGGTCCCGTTAGAGCTCCACAGCGATCAGGGCACCAATTTTGAGTCGCACCTAATGAAGGAGGCATTGGAAAGACTTGGGGTGAACAAGACCCGCACAACACCCCTACATCCACAGTCGGACGGCATGGTCGAGAGATACAAGACCCTAGAGGAGCACCTGAGGAAGGTCGTGGCCAGCCATCAGCGAGACTGGGACCTCAAGGTACCACTGTTCTTGCTGGCCTGCCGTTCGTCGACACACCACACTACCGGGATGACACCAGCAAGCCTAATGTTCGGCCGAGAGCTACGCCTCCCTTATGACCTGGCTTATGGGAGCCCCCCGGAAGCGAAACAGCCGGCAATCGAGTATGTGGAGAATCTAGTAGACAATCTCCACGACATGCACGAGATGGCTCGTCAGAACATCCAGATGGCGAGCGACCGCATGAAGACCCGGTACGACAGGCAAGCCAACACCCGAGGATTCCAAGGTGACATGGTCTGGTTGTACCGCCCTACCCGGACCAAGGGACGCTGCCCAAAACTTCAACAACCGTGGCAAGGACCGTACCGAGTGGTAAATAGGATTAACGACGTAGTCTACCGCATCCAGAAGGTGCCCCGAGGAAAGATGTTAGTGGTACACCTGGATCGTCTGGTCCGTTAGGATGGTGCTGTTCGGGACGACCAGCTTTGAGGAGGGAGCAGTGTCGCCCATCGCATTATTGTCGGCACTACCGCAAAGGAGCCGAAGGGAAGAGACAGAGAATGGCCGCATTGTTGGGGCGCTTGCCGAAAGAGAGAAAGGGATAAAGACTTCTGGAATTTTCTGCTTTGTCTTTCACCGCAATAATAACTGAACTTTCCTGAAGTTTCCAGAATAGTGCCTGGGAGATATAAATAGCGGTAAAGTGTGAGAAGGGACAGTTTTTGTGTTACTAATTCGGAGCCGTGCTGTTGGTGAATCGGAAAAGACTTTCTTGCTGTTGCAACGAGTGTACAAGTGTACAAAGTTACTGTTTACGGAAATAAAAGTGTTTCTTTATCTCAACTACATCTGTCTTCTTTACTTTACATCCACCAAAGTCACAGTATGAACTGACTTCCTCAAAGAAGAAAACGTGTATGTTCCCAGTAAATCTAAGGGAAAGAAGAGCCAGCATTCATCCCCTCAAAGATCCTCTTCTGAGGATTCCTTTGGGATGGATACAGACCGACGGTATCCCTTAGCTATCGGTTCGAGGCTATCAAACCAAAGTTCACTATGAGGAAATGCACCTCCTCAGTAGAGGAGATACAAGAAGATCCTGCTCAAACTACGAGAATGCCAGTGAAAAAGAAGCAGGATAAAACTCCTGAGAAATATGTTAGCCCAACACATAAGAGAAGGGCTAAATTGAATCGATCACCGCCTATTTCAAGGTAGTGTAGAGTTATCTCAGAGTACTTATTCCACAAATATGTTGTTGTTGTTTTCTAGTGCCTTGCATCTGGCAATGAAGCCATTAGCATTCGTGCTTTCCAATACTTTTGAACTGTAGTTTCTTCTGATCTTAATGCTTCACAGGTCTTCAAGTGGTCTTCATTCATTTCTGCTGGATCGTTACACAGGACACATATTGGTGAGGCTGAGATACCTATTCTGTAGAGATGACTTGCTAAGCAGTCGTGATTTGTCAATATATTCCACAAATATTAGCATGGCTATTCTACATTGAAACATATGTGGAGTTAGAACACAATCACCAGAGATAGAACTTTTGCTCAATAAGAAATTAAGAATGAGTCTTTGGTCATTTGTTTGCAAGAGACTAAGCTGCATCCACAAGATGCTTACCAATTTAGGCAATAGACCCCAGTACAGAATGATGTTACACCAGAAGAGGGGGTTCTGTCACATGGCGGCAGGGCTATGATGCTTGTCAGAATTTATGTATACATACATACTATATGGAATCTGTACTCTTAAGGTATGACATATAGTCAGTCACCGTAATAGATCATACTGCCAAACATCCAGTTTACCATTTGTAACTTATATTGGCTCTGCCCCATGACTTCTCGCACATTGATTTAGAAGATCTAGTTTCCCAGTTACTAACACCGTTTCTGTTGGTGGGAGACTTCAATGTGCATTACCCACTTTGGGGTTCAAGTCATTCTTATGTGAGATGGAAGCTCATTGCTGATTTTATTGATAATTACAACCTAGCTCTCCTTAACACTGGAGAACCTACATATCTTTCTGACTCTTTCAATAGTTTCTCAGACCTTTATTGTGCCGTTTGTTCACCACAGTTGGCAGTTTGCTTACAATGGAATATCATCTCTGATTTAAACTCTAGTGACCACTTTCCACATCTTATTAGTGTCTTAGCTCAACAGACATCTTCCACATGAATGCCTAGATGGTGGTTGGACCATACTAACTGGAACCTATACACCCAGTTAGTTGTGTTTACTTACAATGAGCACGGCACAGTGAATGATTTGACAGAACATCTCACCGAGAGAATTCTTTCTGCTGCTGAGTAATCTATTCCGCAGTCGACTGCCCCCCCCCCCATCAATTTTCTGTCCGTCAGTATACCTTCTGCTGGTTAACTTAGCTTGAGGATCATAAAAGTGTCAAGTCGCTTCCACTAGCAAGTTAGGGTGGGGGTGGAAAACATTTTACTCTCACTAACGCCTGAAGTCCACCTCTCAGTTCGCCTCTCAGTTCGTCTTGTGTTGTGTTCACTGCCGAACTGCTTCAGTGTGAGCGCAGATGATGGAGCTATTGCTACTTGTTCACAATCCACCACTAATTGGATGGAGAGGATAGAGCTTTACCACCTTCCCCATAACACCAACGCCAGAGGGGTGAGTACTTGCTTCTCTTTTCAACATATCTCTTTTTCTTTCTTTAGGTTTGAGACAAGATAAATCGTAAAGGTATAGACGGATGAATATCGGAATGCCATTCATGCCCGAAGGCGTGCTCTTAGGGCTTTTCAACGTCACCCTACGTTGGATAATCTAATTCAATACAAGAAAATGCGCGCCAGGTAGAGATGTCATAAGGATAGCAAAAATACATCATGGAAAGTTTGTAGCTTCATTTAACCGACATACATTCTTCCTCGATTGTATGGGATAAGTTAAGGCGTGTAGTCGGGAAATCGACCCATATATCGATTGCAGGACTGAAAACAGGAGCTGTTGTTGATCCATTTAATGTGGCCAACACCTTTGGCAGTGCTTTCGCTCAAGTGTCTAGCTCGGATACTTACTCCCCTGAATTGCTTCCAATTAAGACTCAGGGGAATCCCAAAGCTTCGCGTTTCGTTCTAGAAACGCAGAAGGCTACAATCGCCTTTTTACCATGGTCAATTAACCTATCTTCGCGAATATCAGCACTAGGACCAGATTGTATTCACGTACAAATGTTACAACAGCTCTCTCCTGAAGGAAAGGCGTTCCTGCGCAAGGTCTATAATCGTGTTTGGGTTGACAATAGAGTTCCAGAAAACCGGCGGGAAGCCACGTCACGCTGTTTGCCATAGCAATTGGGTGCATCTGAAAATGTACTCCACCTAAATTCGTCATGCCTATTCGAGACGGCTTCGCCATCTATTGTACTTCTCAGCGAACGACGTTCCTGGAACGGCGTCTGCAGCAGTGTTTAGACATCTTAGAGAACGGAGCTTAAAGAGCAGCTTCCCTTTCTCTATGTAGAAGTCAATCTTCGTTCATTTCTGGTGCCGTAGGAGACTATTACCACATTCGCTCCGTTTCGGTCCAGATTTACTTCCCTTCAGATGAGACGCGTTTCCTGGGTTTGATCTTGAATAAGAAGCTTATCTGGTCAACGGATGTAGAACATCTAAAAGCACGATGTGACCGTTCCTTGAATATATTGTGAATACTAAATGGCAAGTCGTGGGGAGCGGATCAGACACTTTTGCTGCGAATGTATCGCGCATTGGTCCGATACAAAATAGGTGTATCGTTTATTCATCAGCACGACCATATGTGCTGAGAAGATCAGACACAGTTCATAATAGGGGTATACTCATGGGAACAGAAACTTTTCCAACAAGCCCAGCTGTGAACATTTACGCCGAATCCGCATAGCCTCCACTGCAATATCGGCGTGAGATTCTCTTAGCAAATTATGGTATAAGCACCCAACGTTCGCTTCATTTTTCACCACCACGCTAAGCGAACGATGCAGGAAAAGCTCCCTTAGTCCTAAGCCAGCCAGTTTTCGCTTCTTGTGAAGCTCGCTATTGAAATGCCTAACATGTTACTTAATAGGCTGAGGCTCTGTCCCCCTTGGTTGCGAGGCACCTCTCATGTAGATCTTGGTACAACCGTATACCGGAAGTCCACGATGCTTATCTCTAGTATACGCACTTGATGTTTATAATTTTTGTCAGGTTACACTGACCGACGTTTGATTTACAACGATGGATCAAAGAGTACCAGCGGTGTTGGATGTGCGCATGTTTATGGAACCGTACCTCATATATTCGGTTTTCTTAATAGCACTTCCATTTATACTGCAGAGCTGTAAGCAATATACCAAGCCGTTTGATATGTGCACCGTTATAAATTAGGTGACTGCCTGATTTTGAGCGATTCTCTTAGTGCAGTTCAGAGACTTTGTGAGCTGTAAAACTCGCATCCTATTGTACAACGTATCCAGGATGCGCTCCATGTTTCACACGCTTCTGGCGTTAACGTGGCGTGTGCATGGAATCTCTGGTCACTTAGGCTTGTCAGGAAATGAAATGGCGGATTTGGCAGCAAAAGTAGCAACCACAGAACCCAATATTACCATCTCTTGTATTACTTCGGAAACATGGAGCGCATCCTGGATACGGTGCTGTCATGCTGGCACGAAGAGCTTTTTTGTAGTATTTAACGCCCGCTTTTACTACATACGGCACCGCAGGCGGTGACACTGATGATACATGGAATGAAGATGGAGCACCGGTGAAATGAGATGGCGGGGAAAACCGGAGAACCCGGAGGAAACTCGCCCTAGCGCCGCTTCGTCCACCACGAATCCCACATGCGGTTGCCTGGGATCGAACCTGGCCCGCTTTGGTGAGAAGCGAATAGTCTAACAACTCGGCTACGACGCGGGCGGCACGAAGAGTGGTCAGCCCTTCGCGGTAATAAGCTTCGAGAGGTGAAAGAACTTCCGAAAAACTGGGTAACTTCTCGCATATCTCGTCGTGAGGAGGCTAACTTGGCTCGGTTGGGCATTGGCCACTGCAATTTTTCGCATGGTTACCTTTTTAAACGGGGCCCTGCTCCTCTTTGTCCGCTGTGCGACAACCTTTTGTCAGTCAGTCACGTGCTGCTGGAGTGTTTCTCCCTAGCGCATCTTCGTACCCCTCTGCAGCTGCGCGTCAGGCTTGCAGAGGTCCTGGTCGACGATAAACAAGGAGTCGAAAGGGTTTTGAAGTTTTTAGCAGAGATTAACATGAACTTGAGAATTTAAAACTTTAGATCTCTAATTTTTATACTCTTTTGACATCTTTGTCATTCTGTTTAAATTCTGACTTTTGCCTCTCTGTTTTGTTTATTTATGTATATTTATTTGGTTTACTATTAATTGTATTTTATATTGAAGTTTAGATTTGGCTTTTGCCACGACTGTTTGTTTAAGGGCGCTGATGACCAAGTAGTTGAGAACCCATAAACCTACATCTCTCTGTCTCTCTCCCAACCCTTAGTTATCATTAAGATTGAGTACGTATCCACTGATAGAGGTCAGTCCCAGACAGGGGCCATTGCGTGAGCTGATACATTCCGGAAGGCGAATGGGTGGCTCTGTCTATTCACTAGGAGGTGAGAGCCTTGAGTGAGCAAGGTCCAGGCCAGGACTTACCTAGGCTGGGGCGGCACCCAGGATGTGATCAAGCCATTGGAGACGTTTGCAATGATGGACGAAATAACCATAACAGCAAAAAAAAAAAAAAAAAAAAAAAAAAAAAAAAAAAGAGGCAGCAAAACAAAGTCAAGTATTGTGGTCCTCGCTACTTAGTTATTTATAGAACCGACAAACGTAAAGGTTTTATATCCGTGGGCTCATTTATCATCCAAAAGGGTCCGGATAAGATAAGTGGTCCAGTAAAGTCATGTACTAAATCTCGAAGTGGCACACCCCTAGTGGAAGCATATTCATTAGACTAGGCAACAAAAATATACATAGAAAACAAGCATGTTAGCCAGCTATCCAGTACGGATTGATTTGCACAGAGCATTGATCTCCTCAAGCGGTGTGGTAAGCACCCGCACATCAGACAGACTGACCAGTGAGGAGACTAAGGAAAATCTCTAAGAACGAGTTGTTACCTGTATTTATTGGGTTCAACGCAAAGCTAAGGGATAAATTAAAGCCTGACCTTTGATCATATAAATCTCTTGGAGATGATTAAGGAATTCCCAAAATTATGTCATTCTTACAGAAACCACTTAGAAGCTTGAAGTGTTAGTGATTTCTGTAACAGTGAAGCTACCTACCTTAACTGTGGGGAAGGTTGCACAATAGTGCATGTGCCCGTACTTCAACTACATCATGTGTTAACTGCCATGGGCGTCGCGAAGGGGGGGGGGCAAGGGGGGGGGGTAGCCGCGGCCCCTCCCTGGAAGTTGTCAACTTAATGTGTAATCAATTACTGACTATTAAACTACTATTTTAAAAGATCAATTTTTATTTAACACAAATTAACATGGTTAAATGCAACGAATATTATAAATTTTGACAGTAAAATAGTGAATTAATATTATCTGATTGCAAATTTCAGACATGTGCCCCCCCCCCCCCCTGGAAAAATGTCTGCCGACGCTCATGCTAACTGCAGTGGTTAACACACAAATTTCCCAAGAACGCTCCCGTTTTATTGAGGAAAGGACGATCCAGGAGATCCGAGTTTGGGAGAAGGTATCCTTCTGAAAAGCACGGAGACTCCTCCATATCCGCGAGCTCTCAGTCTCAAAATCCGGTACCTGTAGCTCGGTTACAGCTAAACCGGTACCGAGGCGGGAAATCGCTATTCAAACCAGCGATACAAATGGGTGAACAATTTCAGAAAGCATTCTCCTAGTTAGAACAATTCCAAAGCCTTCAGCATCAACAGGTACATTTGAACATTTACCAAGTCCGCAAAGTCACCTTCAAAAACGCTGACCTCAACAAATAAGACTGGCAACCCTGTATGTATGAGGCTTCACTGAAAAAGTTTATAAACTATAATAGATTTAAGTTCCTGTCTACTCTCAGTACATCAGAGGAAAAAAAAAGGTCCACGTGCATCTTCTCGAAGATCCTCTTCTGAGGAATCTTCCGGGACGAACACCGATCGACTTTCATCTTCGCCGATCTTCATTTCCAAACGGTTCAAGGTTATCGAACCGAAATTCTCTATTGGAATATGTCCCTCTTCAGTGGAAGAAATGGAATAGGAAGAGTTTGCCCAAACTGCAAGAACGCCAGTGAAAAAGAGGCAGATAAATATCCAGTAAGAGGTGTTAGCCTAACACCAAAGAAACCAACACTGCCAACTTCAACATATGAAGAGTTACGTTTGAGTACTTATCCCGTTAAAATTACCATGGCTGTCTTCAATAGAACATATGTGGAATTAGAACACATTGGTCAGAGTTTGAGCTATTGCATAATAAAAATTGAGTCTTTGGTCGTACGTTTACAAGACTAAGCTCCATCAGCAAGATTGATTTAAAATAAGGTGGTACACTCCAGCACGGTGTGATCTTACAGCGGCGTAGGGTATTCTTGCTGAAGGGGGCACGATGATGCTAATCAGTTTTATTTTTCTTGTTTAACGACGCTGTCAATTGCCAGGATCACATCAGCGTCGCCGGTGTGCCGGAATTTTGTCCCGCAGGAGTTCTTTTACATGCCAGTAAATCTACTGACATGGAGCTGTCGTTTTTAAGCACACTTAAAAACCATCGGCCTGGGCCGGGTTTGAACCCGCGACCTTGGGATCCGTAGGCCAGTGTCTAACCAACTGAGCCACCCAGACCGATGATGCTAATCAGAGATTATATATCCGTAGACTATGTAACCTTACAGTCTGACATCGGTATGTCGCCGTAGCGATTGTACTGCCATCAACTTGATCTGCCATCTGCAATATTTATCTGCACCTGTTTGAGGACCCCTCGTTCACTAATTTGGAATATCTAGTTTCCCATTTATGAACACTTGTTCTGTTAATGGGAGATGTCCAGTGGCAGCTGAAACATGAATGTACTGGTAGTGCTAACAATACTTTCCCGAAACACTGTTTTATAACGCGTAACGACGACTACTACGACAATGACTACGGCTACGCGCACGCCTGCGCCGACGTCGACTATGACATAACATTGTATGAAATTTGTATATGGATATTTGTAACGAACAATTATTTTCTGTATACGCCACTGATGCTACCGTCCATAACTGATGCACCGTCGTAACTCTGTGCTATGAATGTCTGCGTAACCCTGTTAACAACAGAACGGTGACGCTGGTAGCACCTAATCGGCTCCCCAGATTTCACACATGACGTCGAACAAATCCTCGCTTTAGAAGACCACATTAGAATTGCAGGAGATTTCAACGCCTGGTACCCCTGGTGGTGTTGTCGCCGAGATTTCACCAGAAGTATGTTTTGAGACCCCCTGAATCCAAAAAACAAACAAACAAAAAAACAAAAAAAAGAAAAAGGTTCGTGTGTATGTCTGTCTGTGTGTATCAGTCTGAGTGTCTGTCAGCCTGTGGACAGCATTATTCAAAAAGGAAAAGTCGGTTAAAAACCAAAGTTGGTATTTAAAATTGATGTCTTTCAAGGATGCGGCACGAAGATTTTGAAGAAAACAGCCCCACCCTAATCTACCCTTTACATGGAAATTTTTTTGAAAATTTTTATTTTCTTGAAAATGACTAACGATTTTGACTAAAATGTCATATGTTTAAGATATTTGTATGACAAATGAACTGTATATTTTGAATTTTCTGGCTATAGCCTATGTAGTCCTGTTTACTCTGGATCACTTCTGAATAACTCGTAAACCGTAAGAGATAGACAAATTCTTAATATACAAAAAATGCAGATCGCACTAAAACACACAATTTTTTGTAGAGTGAACCATTTTGGAGATATTCCTTGTTATTTGTGTCGGTTTTGGAAAACATAAAACTTTCATGAAATGATCATCATTGTTCATTTTTTTATATGTTGACCATGCAGAGAACGGGATCTCAAAGCTTTAAAATATTTGACTAAGGCTCAAGGCCTACTGTATTCTAATATTCCCCTTGCACCTACACCTACCAATAAGATAATATGTACAAATGTTTATCTCTACTAACATTATAGGTATAAGAGTTTGTAAGAATGGTTAGTACAAGAGTAGAGAAAGCCATATGAGTGCAACATGTCAAATTCTTTTATTAGCGGTGGTTCTGTCTACACTTACCTGGAATATTGGTAGAAGCCTGTTACGGGAAATCAGTTGACGCACCTGGACGCCAGTATACTCCTTCTGCTCCAGGTCCTCTTTGATGTCTTCTTCCTCCAAGTCGGCAGGAAGACGTTTTACGATGCATCGCAGAGGCTGGTCACTCTGGGGCATCTGTAATTTTCGACTCCTTCAGGAGCTGCATGGTCGGTGTGGCATTCTGTTTACGCTGGAGGGAGAGTTTGAGCAAGGCCATCTCTAAGTAACAGGCCGGGATATGTGATTCGTGACGTCACAACGCGAGGCTGACGTTCCAAGCAATTCATACGGAATAATCACATGTTTTACAGCATTTCTGTGCTGGAAGAAGCTTGCAGTCATTTATATTTTCACATTTCGTACTAAAAGTTATTGTGTCTCAGTATATTAGTGGAAAATATGCTTTGCATAGTTGTTAATGGCAGAGCATGCTTCTTACCTTCTCAATGCAAATATATCTCCAGTTTCCTTTTTTTGCCTGTAGATAATACCAAACTGTCTTGTTAATAATGCAATAGTTTTTCAAGAGGATGTTGGTTATTACTTTTATTATTTTCCTCGTCAAAATAGCACCCGGTAACTCGCAATCACTAGCATTACATGTAGAATTAAGTTTCTCTGGTTTTCTACTTTAAGAAATTCATGTTCATATGTCTCAGAAATTAAGCACTGAAATATAGTGAAGATGCACGCTGTTATATCATAGGTGAACTGTGATGGCCACTTCAGCCCTCCCCTATCAATTACCCTTAAATAAGCACTAACTTCAGAGTTTTGAACATCAAAATCCATTCTGCGTTCAGAGCATAAATTGTTCCTACAGTTTTCACACTTCAAATTACGCACAACACTGTTAGCTGCATATCCTGCAATATATATTAGGGTCATTTTATTCTGCTCACTTATGTAGACATTCCTATATTCATAAATTATGTTTTCAAATGTATCAAAAACATTTTCCTCTGTTTCCTCTTCCATATGACTTTCTATTGAAGTGTCATGCGTTATATCTTTAATTTTAAATTTGCCACCTTTTGAGGAACAAGAGAGTTGAGTAGTTGAGAGTTGAGTCACAAGACTCATAAGTAGGGCAAGGCAATTAATGATTTTGCATCTTTTTCTTATGAAGGTTGAAACATTGCTTGCATATACGGAAAAGTATGGCATTGACTAACGAGTTAAATAAAAGCAATTTGTTAGGGCATCTTTGTGCATTTTCTTACTTTTTTTACGGATAAGTCATTTTTTGGCAATTTTTAGGTCATTTTGAGCATTTTTAACACTTTTCCAGAAGGTTGGGACATTATTTGTATTTAATTCATTTTTTTTAAAATTAAAATTCAGTATTTATCCTTGTTAGTACAATTTCTTGGATCTAAGTAAATGCTATGCTAACTCCTACCCCTATTTTTTAGGGCATGTGCATTTTGAACTGGCCCACTTCTAGGAATTCAATTTCTTAGAGCTTATGCCACCTCCTACCCATATTTTTCAAGATATGTGATTAATGGACTTGCCCTCTCGAGTTGTAGCATTCAAAGCAGAAGCTCCAGAAATTCAACTTCTAGCCCACTTCTAGGATTTCAATTTCTTAGAGCTTATGCTACCGCTACCCCTATTTTTCAAGATATGTGATTAATGGACTTGCCCTCTTGAGTTGTAGCATTCAAAGTAGAAGCTCCAGAAATTCAACTGCCCTTTCCAGCCGTTTTGAGTAGATGGGGAACATGGCTCGAGGCTTGTAGCTATTATTGCAAGAATTTTGACATTGTGAAGAAAGTAGTTGATTCTTTTGATAATGCTGAGTCTGTGTCAATCAAAAAGGCGCAAGAACTGCTGGCCGATAAAGAAATTGCGGGTAAATTTTCTTACATAAACACCAATTTTGGGTTCCTTCTTGATGCAATAACTTCTCTGGAAAACTCCCAAGTGACATTAATGGAACAGCTACAAATAGTGGATAAAGTAGTGAATGATTTGAGCTGTGCATATGGTAAAGTGTGTGATGCAGTGGCAATGAAAATAAAGAAGTGTACAGACAAGAACAGGGGCTACAAAACATTGTGTTCAATTAGCAGTGCTTTGTCTGGTGAAGTTTTCTCTTGCTGACCGTGAGTTAAATCCAGGAGATAATGCTTACTTTCAGTATGCTCCAATTGTTTCCGTTGAAGTAGAGAGAAGCTTTTCCATTTATAAGTTAGTACTAGCAGACAATAGACAGTCATTTTTCTTTGAGAATATCCGGCAATTTGTGATTGTTAACTGCGACTCAAAATTGTTATAAAAGTGCACTGAAATGGAATTTCTTCAATAAAAGATACTCCTAACATGTACATTTATAATTTTTTTTAATATTTTGATTTTATGTTATATTTTATATAACTTAGTAACAAAGTGAGTGCTTAATGTAGTAATAATAAAAATAAATAGCATTTTTATTGGGAATTCTTTATTTTTTGATAACTTTAACATATTTGGGATCATCTTTTTGTGTCATTTTTTGTAATTTTTAGGTCATAAATGCACTTTTTATTTTGCATTTTTTACCAAATTATAAGTCATTAAATGCCCGGCCCTACTCATAAGCTTCAACTTCCTTTCTGACTCCAACATTTGTATTACTGAAACATTGTAATTTCCTCCGCTCATTTGCTTGTGTTGACCAAAACGAGCTTCAAGGTGATCTGTCTGAAATTTTCCTAGAAGCACATATTCGAATTTCATTTCTTCCAATAAGAATTTTGTGAGTTTGACCAGAGTATTAGTGCTATGAAGAAGTGCTGTATGAGTTTCAGATGATAACTTCCCATGTCGTTTATCCCCACTCTGATAAATGCTGATCTTGTCCCACTCCTCTAACCACCTTGTGAAATTTTTTAGAAAATCTACTGATGGGCATTCTGGGTTTCTGACTGGATCAGAAAGTTTATCTCTTAAGTACTTTCCTTTGAATGGATGTTTCACATTTACACGTTTCTACCAGAACAAAATTGTTTCCAAAAATTTAACTGTTCCTCTGGCATCCAGAGTTTTTGCTACTTTAAGTGCTGCAATGTTCTTTTCATCAAAAAGTTTCAGTGCTTATGCCACGTTTTGTTTTTCAATTGATGATGGGTATAAAACTTTAGCAGAAAGTGAAGATGCTAGTTTCACAACACTTCCTTTTTCATTTGCATGCATTTTTTTCAAAACTCCAATAGTTGCTTTTAAATATTGTGCTGGAGGAGCAGGAGGGGGAACATCTTTGTTGTTGTTGTTAGCTAATGCTGGATTTCTGACAATGAAGTCATTAATCCTCTTGCTCTCCAATATTTTTCACTGATGGATGGGGCACTAGAAGTGGCCGGGCATATTTGAAGGTGGTCTCGATCCATTTCCTCTTGCAGATCACATAGAGGACAGAGTGGTGAAGAATAAATCCCAATTCTGTTTAAAAGAAGAGACTTAGCAGTAAATGTAATTGCTTTTTAGAGAGCACCATATTTTTATGTTTTGGCGGTCACATTGCTCTCTCACAACCCCCAGAATGTCTGGAGGACCACACCTGTCGTTGGTTTACGGGTCTCACCGACCTGACCGGGAGAGTTATCAAAATAAATTCACCGACCATATCCTCTGATTACCAATCAGAGGAAGTATTACATGCCATGACAGGTCAGCATGTTTGGGGTTAAGGTTTTATAGAGAAATTAGAGAAACAGAGAGATTGGAAAAATAAAGACTGCCTAGCCCTCAGGAACCCTAATACCATCGGGGTCGGAAGACAGAAGAGAACAAGAGATGACCAAGGTAAGGTCAGATAGAAAAGTTACAGTGAGGAACAGAACACCAGTAAGTGGAAGTAATGTTCTGCTCAGCTTGGGTACCTTGTGGTTGCCATTAACATATCCCCTAGACAGAGACCCCTGAGTAAATAGTGTATTTGTTTCAACTCTGTAATAAAGGAACTGAAAAAAAAATTCTGATTTTCATTTGACTGAAATGTTTCAAGTTGTAATCCAGCTTATTTTCAAAGCTATTCTTGTATATTTGAAAGACCCTGTATGTTACCCCTTTATAAGAAATTGCAGGTTTTACATAAATTTCATCCAATAATAAATTTACTACTTTTTCGTGATCACTAAGCATTTTCACCTTCTCTGATAAATATTTTAAATGCAATGCAAATTGTCTGAGGTAATCAGGATGGGGTAAAGAAAGAACATTGGAATCACGTAACTGTCTATAAGCTGCTGGGTGAGAAAAATAAATTGAGCACGCCCATAACAGGGTATCGGGCGCATATTTAATTGGCTTTTGACTGACCAATTTTACCTGCTCTTTTAGGAATTTAGTTTTTAGATATTCTGTGGAATCTTCATTCATGTCCTCCCAACATTCCTTTAAAATGTTGGCAGCCTGAAATAGTTTATGTTCTGTTTGTTCACTTGCTATTGTGAAACCATTCACATGACCTAAAAGAGAATCAAATTTAGACCATTTATCCAATATCATTTGTTTACCGAGAATCCATTTAAACTTACTGTTGGGTACTACAATTTTACCCTGTAGAACCTGAATAATAAAATTGGAATTAATTTTCAATGCTGCTACAATTTTAGGAATTTCTTCAGTATCAATTTTCACAAAAATTACATCGTTTTCTTTTATGATGACAGTGAATCCCTCTAATTTCATGTCACTAATTCTATTTTTAAAGCTCTGAAAATCAACAATTTTGTCATCTTCGAGCGATTTACGAAATGCTGCTGCATCCCTTTCCAACATTTCCCCTCTTCTTTCTTCTGGATCCCTATGTTTGGGTGCTACTTCGGATGGCAGGTAGGATGGTAAATTAGGAAAGAGTGCGGGGCATGCATCTTCAGTAAGTTTAGGAATTGTTCTGAGTACTACAAGAACGCTTCCATCATTTCGCATAGCAGTAAATTCCTTCACTTTGTGCTGTTCAGAAAAATGTTTAATACATACCACTGCAGCGACACCTGGTTCATAATTATCCCTATGAATAGTATGTACCCACTGCTGTCTCCTGTGTGGATCCTTTGGAAATGAAAACACTGTAACATACTTTTCTACACTTGTTTCATAGTTAGAGGTACAACCCGGCACACAACACTTCCTAGGCATTTTGTATTGAAAACTACATCACTTTGTAATTCGATTTTTCACTCACTTAATTGTTTACTGCCATGTTGTAAGACACAAGCAACTTCTTAGTATTCCAACCACGCACTGATGTGTTCCATTCCCGTAATAAACAGGTGATAAACATAAGCCTCCCGTGTTGACGTCATTAACGTAATCTCTTTCCATATACAGGCCTGTTTAGATATCAAGATGGCCTTGGCTTGAGGCAATCCCTCGTTTGCAGTTTGTAAGCTGCAGCTGGCAGGGAGTCCCATAGGAGGCGGAGTACCTTTACGGTTTGGGTTTTGTCAGGGACTATGATTCTGGGAGGTTTTTAGTTTTCAGCATTTGGTATCATATGGGTGGGGTTCTGATTGAGAGTGGTGGTGGGTTTGGAGGGTTGGGATGTTGTTTACTTGTGGGGTAGTCTGGCTCACCGTTGTTGTTGTGGATGGGTCTTTCTAGGGACAGGATTTGTTGATGGGAACAGGTCCTTCTCCTCGTCTGCGGAAGCAAACTTTTTTTGTGGTAGGGAAAAAGGCACTTACACTCTTGCGGTGGGCAAGCTTGCGACTCTAAGAGTCCTACCCAGGCTTCAAACCAGGGTAGCCTTCTCACTAAAAACCCCAACGGAAGTCATTTTTGCAGAGCCATATTAAGGCATCTACGCGTTCAATGGTGATACACGAGAGCTGCCTGCCAGTGGCAGTGACAACTGGTAATTACAGAGGTAATGCCCTGTCGTGCAGGGGAGAATTTGTTCAGTGCTTGTGCGTATGATAGTCAGGTCCCGCATTTGCACCTCAGTCAGTCTCATAATGTTTCAAGCTGGCATGCACTGCATGCGAGCGTGACTACGATGAACTCCCAGGCTGCAATCATGATCAAGTCCTGATTACAGCCTGAAGAGCTGAAGGTGATAGTGATAGTGATGTTTTACTATTCTATGCCTGGCGGCCTTAGTGGGACCCATGTCGGTGCTTGGCGTCCTCAGTGGGAGCCGTGCCAGTACGTGCCAGTACTTGGCGTCCTCAGTGGGAGCCGTGTTAGTACTCGAGCGTTGTTCTTCTCAGGTCCGGGTGTCGCCAGATCGTTATGGTGTCCACACTCCTCATGTGCTGCGAGTCCGTGGCACGCCGTGTGACACTCGAGGGGGCCCTCTCCCCTGGGTTCACCTTGGTTAGCTAGCGCCGGAAGCATACGACCGTTGGCACTCTTATATAGTAGGGGTGGGCGGGGCTTGTTGCATAGGCTAAGGTGGTGATTGACTCGTGTCAATTGGCGAGCTAGATGTAGGCGGGGTTTGATTACAGGTGTTATGTGTGTCTGAAAGGTTATCTAAGACGGGTATCCACACTTTCTGTACACAGAGCGTTTCTCCCTTTCGGTTGAAGTTGTCTCTGTGTTTGTAGATTTCTATAGGCTTCCCTTTGTAGTAGGGCATAGTAGTAGAATGTAGAGGGTTTCTTTAAAGCTGACATCATGGTCGAATAATAATGCATGCTCTACCACACACGATTTTCCCGTTTGTTTCAATCTGGTGTGACGCTCCTGTTCTTTTAATCTGGTGGCCACACTGCACATGGTAGTGCCTATGTATACTTTTCCACAACTGCAGATAACTTAATATACACCTGCAGATGTGTGTGGGTGGTATTTGTCTTTGGCCGATCTAAGTAGATCTTTTACCTTTTTATTGGTCTGTAGACAGCGTCAGTTCCATGTGAATGCAGAAGCTTGCCTATCCGGTTGGAGACGTTCCTGATGTAGGGGAGAAAGAATGTTGCTACTTTGCCACATTCCTCCTTTTTAGTTGGCCACCTGGGATGAATTGCACGCCGGATTTCCTTTTGTGTGTATCCATTGGCCTGGAATGTTGAGTTTAGGTGATTGAGATCTTGCTTTAAGTATTTATTGTTGCAGAGCCAGGATGCTCGTTCTGTGAGTGTTTTTATTATTCCTTGTTTCTGCCTTGGGTTATGGTTTGAGGTTTTATGTAAATTTCGATCTGTACCTGTACATTTCCTGCAAATACTATATTCCAGACCATGACCCACTGTTCTCATGACTTTCACATCTAAGAAGGCCAGAGTATTGTTATTCTCTTTCTTAATGGTGATGCTGTTTTTAATGAATTACTAATGGAATGGGCTGTGCTATGAGACTCGTTTTCTATCTACAAGGTCGTGGTAACGGATGGAATGAATACACTTGGGTCCAACTTTAGTCACACATTTTATTTTCACCTTCTTGTTCACAATTTCCAAATCACATCACAGTAGAAAGTCTTATGTTAGCGGAACAACTTCCCTAACGTCGCCAAAATTTAATTAAAGGTCTCTAAACACTCAGTAAATTCACCTTTACCATTTCATGACGCATATACATAATAATGCGTCCATCTACCTCGGAGATACCGACGCTGGTGAACTACTTTTTGGCGTCCTTTTGACACAACACACCGCCTTTTTCATCTTCGCGGTATTCATCTGCGCAAATAGTTCTTTCTCGTTAGAGAAGCGATCCCAATTATTGTCTCCTACTTTTATTATGGAACACAAACACTTCTAATATTTATACACATATATTAAAATCAAATATGGAAAGATTTATGACGTCTTTGTGCAAACTTAGTTGTTCGTCACAATGAACCCTATCAGCATGCTTTCGTCATTCAACTATCTCATACCAACACCAAAAAAAACTAATTACACTTTTAACAAACATTTACATGGACGATTTTCTTTTTGGGGTCTTCTAATATTCTGTCTCATATGCCCCTTGTTTTGTTTTTCAAGTTGTCACCTATATTTACAATCTTGAAACACAATACAATCCTTCTCCTCACTCCTCTGATGCAATCACTTTGTACAATATTTTTTTTCTTTTCTTTACAATCTTCTTCGCTGTTTGTCTTTGTCTTTTGTTTTGGCATGACACAGCATGTCTTTATAAATTTCACATATTCAATTATTACACAATATATGTTCAGTTATTATACATCACATATTCAGTTATTATACAATACATATTCAGTTATTGTACAACACATTCAGTTATTATACAACATATCCAGTTATTATACAATACACATTCAGTTATTGTACAACACATTCAGTTATTATACAACATATCCAGTTATCATACAATACATATTCAGTTATTGTACAACACATATTCAGTTCTTATATACAATACATATTCAGTTATTGTACAACACATTCAGTTATTATACAACATATCCAGTTATTATACAATACACATTCAGTTATTGTACAACACATTCAGTTATTATACAACATATCCAGTTATCATACAATACATATTCAGTTATTGTACAACACATATTCAGTTCTTATATAACACATACTCAGTTATTGTACAACACATTCAGTTATTATACAACATATGCAGTTATCATACAATACATATTCAGTTATTGTACAACACATATTCAGTTCTTATACAACATATTCAGTTATTATACAATATATGTTTAGTTATTGTACCACACATGTTCAGTTATTATACAACACATACTCAGTTATTGTACATTTGACATTGACACCAATATAATTTAAGTGTATCATGGTTTATTATGTGGCTTTTGACTTATGTTCTTTGTTATGAGGAGAGAAAAACAGGATACAAATTTTGAGCTAATGATTATGATCATATATTTTATTCAGTTCTTTGCCTTCTTTGTCTTGTAAGCTTATTATGTATAGGCAGGTCATTGAGTTGGTTCTTAAACTCTGATGTTACTAATGGTACCATTTTTCTTAATTGGGTTCTTATTCATTATTATTTGGTTCAACATTTCTTCGAGCTTAGCATTGGCTATATCCATCTTAATTCATGGGCATTGCTTTTCTGATTATGGTTTTTCTTACTTCACTAATTGTCACCTCTTTGTCTCTTATCTCTATAAGAGAAAACTTCTATACTTATAATTATTCTGCAATTGTATTATTTTTCTTCTCAATTCACCCTCGACATCTTTGTGTCGAAATATTTTTATCTTTGTCATCACAATTGATTCCTTTTTATTTTTGTCCCTGACATCCTTATGTCAAAAACACATTATTTTCCATCGCTATAATTCATTTCTTTAATGACAATCAGTGTCCTCATCTGTCCTTGTTGACAATGCTCTTTGTGGTCAATATAGCCAATGACTATGTTGATTTTCTTTCTTGTTGTAATTTCTAATCTGAACATAATTTTCTATAAGTAACCCATTAAAAATTGTTATTTTCCATCATCTCTACTATTCCTGCCTTACATATTTGTTGACAAAGACTATTTGGTCCTTTCTTTGTATGGTTTTAATTTATTTTTATGGTATCTTCTTACCAACTTGCCATTTGTATTCTGTAGCTCATACGTGTGGTCACCCAGCTGTTTTGTTATGACCAGTGGTCCAGTGTACAATAGCTCCATCTTTCCAGATCTTTTCTCAGATGCCTTGGATGCTTTGTGGCTTTTTAAGAGCACCTTTTCTCCAATTTGTGGGGACCATTTCCTGACGAATCTTTTTACCTTGTTCCTCCCTTTCTCAGCCTTTTGCTGTAATCTTCTGAATGCCAATTGACATTTTTCCTTCTCTGACAATTCCCTTTGAGCAGCCATCGTAGTGTCAATGTCAATTGTCAATCTCTTGGGTTTTGTGTTGGTCATCAATTCGATTGGGGCGAACTTGGTCGTGGGGTTCACCGAATGGTTGATCACCTCCTCTATGTACCCGCATTTTTCCGTCCAGGAAATGTGGTCTTTGTGGCAAAGTAGGCGGAAATATATGCTTATATCCCTCATGGTTCTTTCAGTCGGGTTTCCTTGGGGATAATACGCTGAGGAATAGTACAATTTTATTCCTAATGTTCTTAAGGTGTTTTGGAATAACTTACTCTTATGCATTGTTGCATTGTCCGATAGAATACATTTTATCCTCCCATATTTTGGGATGTAGTCCTTGATGATTTTATCTAGGCAAGTTCTGCTTTTAATGTTCTTAATGGGGTATATTTTGGTGAATTTTGTGAAAACATCAAACATGACAAAGATGTATCTGTTTCCATCTTTCCCCCTTGGTAGCTCGCCATGTTCGTCAATGCACACCAATGCATTTTTCTCGTTTCTCACGATGGATTGTGGAACGACATCGTATCTTACATTAATTGGCTTGGCCTTCTGACATAGGTCGCATGAGGAAATTAACTTTCTGACTTTCTTGCCAAGATGTTTGATGTACAGTACTTCCTCAATTGCAAGCATTGTTCTCTCAGTACCAGAGGGAAGCATCGAGTGGTGGAATGCCAAAATGACCCTGTCCTGTAAGGAATTTGGTACCATCATTTTCCACTTCCTTACGTCGCGACCATGTAATTTAAATAGGATGTTCCTAAATTTGCCTATCTTGGCTTCCAACTTTGGTACTATGTCTGGAGCCTTGTCGAATAGCCTCTTCAATTCAGGGTCTTCTTGCTGTAGCTTCGCTATGTTTTTGAAGTCTTGTAAGATTTCGTTGCTTTCTTTACTATTTATCTGCATGATTTTAATTTCATGGTGTGGATTGTATATCGTCTCGGGTATGTGACTCTCCGATCTTAACCTTGACAATAAGTCACTAAAGATGTTCTCCTCCCCCGGGATATGTTTGACCTCTATGTCGTGCGATGTTATTTCGTGTATGTATCTCGAGATTTTGGAGTTGGTTAGCTTGCATTTTTGAATGAAGGACAGGCTTACGTGATCTGTATATATATTTATCTTATAATGGTAGATATATTGCCTGAACTTTTGTAACGCAAAATGGATTGCACCTATTTCTAATTCTGTTATGCAGGCATTGGCTTCTATCTTGTTTAGAAATCTAGAAGCTGTGGCAATCACATGTTTGTTGCCATCTGCATCTTCTTGTGCTAATATTGCTCCATATGAGTGCGCACTAGCATCGGTGTATATTAGAAAAGGTGAATTTGGATCCGGTCGTTCCAGGAGAATACTGTGCTTGAAAAGTTCTTTGATATTCTCAAAGGCCACCTGGTGTTCGGTATTCCATTCCCACTTAGTATCCTTTTTCAACAGTTCTCTAAGGGGTACTAATTCCTTAGCGTAGTTGATCACGAATTTTGACTGGTACTGTAAAATGCCCAGAAACCTTCTCAACTGTTTCAAGTTACGTGGGGGTGGTATATACTCTATGGCCTTGACCCTCTCCGGATTAGGTTGTATACCATCAGGCGTAATGATGTGGCCTAGAAATTCTGCCTCTTTGACGAAAAATTCACACTTTTCCAAATTTAGGGTCATGTTGCTTTCCTGGAACTTGGACAATACATAATCTATGTGATGTAAGTGTGACTCGGGATTTTTGCTGTATATTAAAAAATCGTCAACATATTGCGTTACAAAAGCCTCGATAGTATCCCCGAAAACTTTGTCTAGAGCCCTCAGTAGTGCACTGCTACTGGTCGATAATCCAAAGGCACATTTTAAAAAATGGTACACCTTTCCTTTGTGCAAGAAGCAGGTATATTTCCTGACATCTGGATGAAGAGGAATTTGCCAGAATGATGCTGTCAAGTCAAGACTTCTAAAATGTTGACCTCCTTCAATTTTGATATCAGTTGGTCTACCCCCTCAGGCCTGTAATGATCTGGCAAGGTATGCGCATTTATCTTCCTTGGGTCGATGGTCATCCTCAATTTTCCCTCTTTCTTATGGACCCATACCACTGGATTCACATAACATGAGTCCGACGGTTCTATTATTCCGTCCGCTAACATTTTCTGGATCACTCCGTCAGCTTCCTCCCTGATGGAGTTGGGGATGGGCCTGGATTTATGTGAATAGGGGGTGATATCTTTTACTGTAAAAGTATGTACGTACTTATTACATGTACCTGGCTTTTTATTAAAAACTTTCCTGTTTTTAATCAACATTTTTCTAAGTTGGTTCCTTTCCTCTTCAGAGATGCCATGTGCCCCCCAGATCTTCTCATCGATTAGCTGTGACATTGGTTCTTCTCCATCTGTTGGTAGTGGTTCATGTTGGTAGTTGTTCGAGGTAACATACTCGTCTTCTGTGCAGATCGAATGGCTGCAAACATTAGTTTCCTCCTCGCTCGTCCAACCTGTTTTCTCCTTAATTACCCTTAGGTCTACCAACCTATTCTTGTGGACATTGATGTTCTCCACAAAGAATTGTTCATCCGGATGGATCCCTGTCTGGTCTGGTTCCTCCTGGCATGTTTCTTCCTCCAGGAACTTCGCAGTGCATTCTGAGGTTCCTTCCTTGATAATGAATTCATGTAGGTCATAATTGATCACCGACCTCCAAAGATTAAGCAAATCACTGCCGATGATTAGGGTAGCTGTTAGTCTAGGTATTACCAGGGCAATAAAATCGAACTTCCAACTTCCGATTTCTATTACCAGCCTTACCTGGTATTTAACATGTTCCTTTTTCTTGCCAATTGCTGTGCTGCAATACACTCCACACACAGGCAAGAATTCAGCATTTCTCTTAGTTATTAATTCCTGGAATAGCTGTTCGTCACATACTGATGTGCTGGCTCCTGTATCAATCATCGCTGGCAATTCGATACCCCATACCTTCAGCCTAATCATTGGTGGATTGGTTATTTCCTTTCTTTCATTTGCCTGTCTTCTCAAGATACCTACATTATATTGGTCAATATTGCCCCTACTGCCACACAGGTCAACTTCCGGGACACAAAGTTGACTTGTACTTAGTTTTCCTGGGCGTTGGAGGTGATTGTTGTTTCTGTATTCTGCGCAGCATCAGTCCTATCCGGCACATTTTCATTCTGTTCCTGTTGTCTTACGTTGTCAGTGTTCCATTGGTTTCTGCCCCTTTGGCGTGAACCCCTATTGTATGACGACCTTTGGCTGTTTAAATATTCCCTACAGAATCGTATGTGATTCACTTGATGGGTACGATCTCCTGGTCTCCTCCGATCATATCTATGCGTTCTGTATCTCGTTTCACCCCTCAGTATTGTGTCGTGGTACCGCTGTCTTGTGTTCTCCATCCTCTCGCCATGATTATGTGGTTGTGGGAAATGGTGTGCCCCTCTCCCCCTTTCATGGGTGCTCCTAGTATTTCTATCTTCTCCCTCATTCTGGTTGTTCGTAGCCGTGCTCCGATTTAAGATGGGTGAGTTTGGGTGACCGTTCCTATGTCTATGCTCATTAGGCCGACCATTTTGTGTTTCGAAGGCTGTCAGCAATTCTATCATATCTGCAAAGTCTACTGGCCTCGCAACAATTAACCCTGTTCTCACTGTGTCTGGGAAATGTCTTGTTATGCTGGTAATTAGTTCTGCTTCCGACAAGTTGGGGTCTAATAGCTTTCCTTTGTTGGCTACTTTCATAAAATAATCGACTAGCGATAACCCTTTGGTTGGATCATATCTACCTGTTGCTAGCTCTACCCTAGTTTGATTTTGCTTAGCTGGGCCCCAATACCTTGATAGGAATAAATTTCTGAATGAACTATACGACTCATGACCAGCTAGTGTTAACCTGAGCCATTCTAATGCCTTGTTTTTTAAGCTTGTCTTAACTATCATCATCCTAAGCTCATTTGGTATCCTTTTCACTTTAAAATACTCTTCCATCTCTTTAACGAAGAGTTTTGGATCGTCTCCCTTCTCCTCGTCAAATGTAGGTGGTGTGATTTCATGTAATATGCTGTTGGTGTAACATGTGTTGTGTGTTGTGTCATTGTTTGGTTGTGAACCTCTTTCTCTGTATGGTGAGTCAACATTTTGTACATTATTCAAATAACTCTCATCTTGTACATTACTTACATCTAAATCATCTTGCCGTTGTAGTGCATTCACAACATCATTTACATTAGCCAAACTTTCTTTCCCTTTTTTCATTTCTTCACAAATTGATTTTAAATCATTCTTTATTTCTAAGTGACTTTGTTTCATATCATTTATAGCGTCCTGTTGCAAATACACCACATCAGTCATCGTCTTAATTTTAGGAATTACAATTTGTTCTACAGTTTCATTAATAATGTCTTTCTTTACTACCTCAATCTCTTTCCTTAATTCCTCAGTTATTCTACTTTTACATTTGTAATCTTACAGTCTACACTTGTATTACATTCTGTTATTTCATCTCTACATCTAGCAATTTCTCCTTCTAATACAATCTTATTTTCTCTCATTTCTGATTCTATTTTTCCCATCCTATCTCCTACGATTTCTATCCTAGCTTCTAAGGCTTCCTTTGTTTCATTTAAGTTTTTATGTACTAATTTTAAATTAGTTTCCATTACTTTCATATTTTCTTTACACTCCTGTCTTCCTAATTCTATTTTCTGTTCTAAGTTCTGTCTTCCTAATTCCATTTTCTGTTCTACGTTCTGTCTTCCTAATTCCATTTTCTGTTCTAAGTCCTGTCTTCCTAATTCCATTTTCTGTTCTAAGTCCTTTCTCACTTCCTCCATTTTCTGACCTATCTCTTCCTTATTCTGTTCTAGTTTCTGGCCTAAACTTTGTTCTATGTCCTGCTTTAATTCTACCTTATTTTGTTCCATTTTCTGACCTAAACTTTGTTCTATGTCCTGCTTTAATTCTACCTTATTTTGTTCCATTTTCTGACCTATACTTTGTTCCATGTCCTGCTTTAATTCTACCTTATTTTGTTCCATTTTCTGACCTAAACTTTGTTCTAGTCTTTCAAACATGATCATCATTAACCTTTGGTCTTTGCTTATTGCTAGCTGTTCCTCACTTTCTGGTTCTATTTGATAACTAGGCCTATCTGCCCCTTCCCCCACTCCTGTTTTTATCTCTTTTCGCGACATTTTAGTTTCTTTATTCAATTCACTTAGGGTTAAAAGTCCCACTACTTTGCCGCTTCTCAGTAACATAAAAATGAAAATAAACTGTATGTGAAAACAAAAATTTTTGATCCTACTTTTTTTTCCGTTGCTTCGTCCAGTTATTTACGTCTCCTGGGCAGTTGGCTTCGCTAGATGATCTCCGTTGTTTTCCTGCGTTGATTATCCGTTCATCGTTGTTCTGGTCTTGATATCAAACGATGGTCTAATGGCGTCTTCTTTTCTTTTGTCGCGATGATATGGCGTCACTTGATGTTTATCGTGATTTCAATTCCCGTAATTTGCATTCCATCCTAAATTCGAGTTCCACGTTCGGCAAGCCATTTTGATGCTGTTTTTAATTAATTACTAATGGAATGGGCTGTGCTATGAGACTCGTTTTCTATCTACAAGGTCGTGGTAACGGATGGAATGAATAAACTTGGGTCCAACTTTAGTCACACATTTTATTTTCACCTTCTTGTTCACAATTTCCAAATCACATCACAGTAGAAAGTCTTATGTTAGCGGAACAACTTCCCTAACGTCGCCAAAATTTAATTAAAGGTCTCTAAACACTCAGTAAATTCACCTTTACCATTTCATGACGCATATACATAATAATGCGTCTATCTACCTCGGAGATACCGACGCTAGTGAACTACTTTTTGGCGTCCTTTTGACACAACACACCGCCTTTTTCATCTTCGCGGTATTCATCCGCGCAAATAGTTCTTTCTCGTTAGGGAAGCGATCCCAATTATTGTCTCCTACTTTTATTATGGAACACAAACACTTCTAATATTTATACACATATATTAAAATCAAATATGGAAAGATTTATGATGTCTTTGTTTGTTCGTCACAATGAACCCTATCAGCATGCTTTCGTCATTCAACTATCTCATACCAACACCAAAAAAAAACGAATTACACTTTTAACAAACATTTACATGGACGATTTTCTTTTTGGGGTCTTCTAATATTCTGTCTCAATGGTAAATTGGATGTTGTCATTGAGCCTGTTTAGATGTGTCAGAAACTGATCCAAGGTGTCTTCCCCATGACTCTATACTACAAAAGTGTCATTGACACAACACAACCAGGTCTTCAGTTTAAGTTATTTATTTTTTTTTTGTTTGTTTTTGATTTAATGTCCTCCAACATTGTGTCATATCGGACGAATGAATGAAATGAAATGGGTGAAATGATGCTCAAATGAGCCCGAGGTCCATGGAGCTTTAAGTTACCCGACATTCGTCTTCTCAGGGTAGGGAAAACCTCGGAAACAAACCTTACCCGGATAACTTTCCCTAAGCGAGATTTGAACTCGCAACCTCTTGAACGTGAGGCAGACATGCTAACCCTCACGCTACCGAGGTGGGCTCTTCGGTTTAAGAGGTGCCTTGGCGAGTGCTGATTGCTCAAACTTTTCCATAAAGAAGTTGGTGATCACCGGGCTCAAAAGACTGCCCATAGCAACACCTTCAATCTGTTCATAAAAAGTGTTGTCCCATTGGAAGCAGAAAAGCTCCATGGGAAATAGCTCTTTGATGTGACTTAAGGCTTCTTTAATTGGTACTTCGGTGAAGGAGACAACATCAAAGCTCACCAAGCGGTCCCTTAGCTTCCAGTCAGATGTCTCTTAAGTTTTTTTATGAAGTGGGTACAGTTTTTGATGTCTGGATTTGTCCAGACATCTGGTCACCCTAAATAGAACAAAATGAATGGAGGGCCTAGGGAAGTCATTAAGGATAGAAATACGAAATTAAGGAACAATCTAGCTTGATTTAACAGATACTCTTCTTCCTCGGTTTTATGGGATATGTTAAGATGTGCCAGAAAATCGACCCATATGCTAATTGCCAGTCTCAAAACAGTTACAGGAGCTATCAATTCATTTGATGTGGCTAACAGCTTTGGCAGTGCTTTCATTCAAGTATCTAGCTCAAATAGCTACTCACCTGAGTTCCTTCCAGTTAAGACTCAGGTGGAGTCCGAAGGTTTTGCTGGCCCCTTAAACCCCAATCACTCGCTCGCCTTGTCACTCACTCACTCACTCACTCATTCAGTCAGTCACTCACTCACTCACTCACTCACTCACTCACTCACTCACTCAATCACTCACTCACTCACTCACTCACTCACTCACTCAAAAGTTTGCCTTTCATTCTAGAAACCTAAAAATTACAGTTTTCACTGTGGCAGAAAGAGAACATGCTCTTTATTTTTGCAACTATCAGCACCAGGAGCAGACAGTACACATGTACAAATGTTACAATAGCTCTCTCCTGAAGGAAAGACATTCCCAGTCCAAGTTTGGATCATGCTTGGATTGACATGGACTTTCCAGCAAAATGGCGGGAAGCCACCATCATATCCATTTTCAAAGCTGGAAAGGATCGCCATGTTTCCTCCAAGAACCATCTTATTCCCTCATGAACTGCCAAACTGTTGGGCTACTTTTTGACCTTGAGAAAGCTTATGATACATGTTGGCAGCAGAGGTAATGTGTTCCCCTGCACATTCTAGAGCTTATAAAGGACGTGTTTTCCGAGTAATGGTTGGTTCAGTTTTTGCAAACTGTTTTGTTCAGGAGAACAGAGTACCTCAGGGGTTGGTACTGTGTTTTACACTGTTTACTGTAGTAATTAATTTAATCTGGAAATGTGTTCCTCCTGGAGTTTCATCATGCCTGTTCATAGACAACTTTGCCATCTATTGTACTTCTCAGTGCAAACCATTTTTGGAACGGCACCTGCAACAATGTTTAGACAACCTTTGAGAATAGAACTCATTTCTCAACTGCATTAATTTCTGGTACCATAGAAGATGATTAGTACCTCCACTCTGTTTCAGTTCTGATTTACTTCCATTTACAGATGAGATGTGTTTCCTGGGGTTAATCTTTGAACAGGAAGCTTAGCTGGTCATCGCATATAGTACAGCTAAAAGCACAATGTGACCATTCTGTGAATATCTTGCAGGTACTAAATGGCAAATTATGGTGAGCAGATCGGAGAGCCTTGCTGTGAATGTATTGTGCACTGATCTGATCCAAACTAGGTTATGGGTGTATTTTTTATTCTTCAACATGACCATTGTGCTAAGAAGAATAACCACAGTCCATAAATAGGGCATTTTCATGGCAATAGAAGCTTTTCCAACTAGCCCAGCTGTGAACCTTTATGTTGAATCAGCAGAACCTCCTCTGCAATATTGTCAGGTCCTCTAAGAAAGTTGTGGTTGTGGGCTTATATGTATGCCTATGCACCCAATGTTTGTTTTGTTTTTCAACATCATGCTAAATAAACAATATGAAAAATGCTTCCTTAGTCCAAGGCCAGCAGGTTCTCTTTTTTGGGAGCTTCTTGAGAAGCTCGCTATTGAAATGCCTGACATGTTTCCGAGGAAAAGATCTTTATAAAAAAGTTAAATGAAAATTGTTGTATTTAAAGGATGAATAAAGTAAGTTATGGGTTATAAAATTCTTGAATCTGGACATCCCTAAGGATGAATGATATGGCTTCCAGATTCAAGTCATCCAGCAGTGCTCAGAGTTCCTATACCCAAAATTATCCAACAATGGTAGCTGAGTATGAGTTGAAACCACAGACAATGGTTTGTGAAACAAGCTCTCAAAATTTTAAGCAAATAAAGCAATAAATGTTATCCCTCTGATGCATAGTGTTGCCATTTTGCAACAATGATTTGTCAAAGTTTTAGAATACTGTAACAGCGTGTTTTGCTATTTTCACATTGTATTGGCAATTAACAATAAAATTAAGGTTTTGGTAGCTATTTTGTATATCATAAATGTAGCACTTTATTTCAGTATTATTGTAGTTTCTTTTATTTCTTTTTCAAAACTCAAGATCCATGCAATTGTACTCTAAAGTAACCCCCATCATCATCCACGCATACCACCTGGTTATTTTACTTGGGAACATCCCATCCTTTGCTACAGCCACATTTGACTGCAGTTGCTGGGATTAAATTCATCATATTTGGCTTTGAATGGATGTCTAGTCCATTTTATCTGGCCTTTAACAATCATTTCTATTCGAATTACTTCCTTTAAGGTACCTGTGCCAGAGATACCTAAATCAGTTCAGGAAGGGTGACATACATAGCAAAATAATTCATGCAATAGAAGGTTAAATCATCTAATCTACCTTCTATTAGTGCTATAAATGATTTTAGAAGAAAATCTAAGAAAATATCAGTTATCTAGAGCTTTTTTATTAGCATGTTGTATTGCTTATCTATTGTGAACTTCAGATTTATAAGATTTAAGACCATATGAATCCTTTTTCAACCTCAAATGTAAATGCATGGGTATCTAACTTGAAATGAACTTCTTGTAAAGTAAGTAAATTGTATGCACATATATGTATCATACATGAATGCTCTGTGAAGTACTTCCACTTATGAATTCAACTGCACAATGAATCACATAACCTAAGGAACTGTAGCTTATGCAAGAACTTTGTAACTTAGACTGAGATTCCACCATGAATTTTATCTGTCAAGGATACATAAGTCAAGAATAAGCTTCCAAAGTATATTGTTCACCCAGTACACCTGTATTTTCTTAAAGTAAATGTTTAATATTAGTCACTACAATATGCAATAAATTGGATATCATGGAATATTTAAGTTGTTCTGTTTTCTCTCCATAGGTTATGTTGCCACCAACTGTTGCATCTAAATCTCTGTATGTTGCTATAACTTCTGATAGAGGACTGTGTGGAGCTTGCAATACACAAGTTTGCCACTTTATTAAACATGATTTAGAGAAGGAGGAATCCAAGAGTAGCTCAGTTATGTGTGTTGGAGTAGTTGGAATGAATATTTTCAAATATTACCATCCAGACTTAATTGTACTAACAGCTGATAAATTAGGAAAGACATTACCCTCTTTTCTTGAAGCTTCAGAAATTGCACTGCAAATTATAAAATTAGAGGATGAATTCAACCACTCAAAGATAGTATACAATGAATATGTAAATATATCTTCATTTATAACTCAGCAATTGTCAGTCTATAACACAGCAGTTGTATTCACGACTCCAAAATTGATAATTTATGGTAATGTGCTTTTGGAAACCATTCAAGCCTATTTAGAGTTTGCATTGGCAATGGTTCTTTTCTACATAATAAGGGCATCATATACATCAGAACAAGGTGCTCGATTCAGGGCAATGGTTAATGCAACAAATAATGTAGATACTCTCCAGAAAAAATTAACTATTATAAATTATAAAGCACGCCAAGCAGCAATAACGAGTGAATTAACAGAAATTGTAGCAGCTGCAGCAGCACAGGAAACTAGAAAGTAAATTTTGTAACTTTCTTCTTTTTATTATTTTTTAATGGAAAAAGTATTCAGAGTCAAAGGCTCAATGGATATACTAATATGGTTCAAACATGTGTGTTTGGGTCATAATGTAATGATATATAAAAGTGTATTGCAAAAGAACGAATGAATCACAGACACTGATACAGCAGAAATAAAATTTACCTGATATAATATTTATTGTAATGGAATACTATCTTATGTAATAAGGTAAACAAATTATAATCTATATCTGTACAAAGATAACAGCACTTGGAGGGTAAATTTTGTGAAATGGATTTATAAATGAGGGGGTGACATGCAGAAGCAAACATGTCCACCAAATATTTAGAATAGGCATAAAACATATCTGGTCTAAATTGAGCATGAAAACAAACTGTTAAAATGGAAGCACATTAATTGTAGTATATGAAAGTCATTGTGATTCTCAAATTAAATCTACAAAGAAAATATTTCTTTAAAATTCATAGTTAAATATGGACATGTTCACTTTTGCATGAATAACTTAAACATTGAACAATTTTCAGAGGTCAATATGTGGTTTATTCTTAATACATTCAATTTTAATGCTATATATTTGATGTACTTTACAAAAATACAAGATTTACAAGCAGATTTTGACTTCATAAAGATATTGGCTCTTTTACATGTCTTTTTCATAAAATATATTCAATACTTTTACCAAATTGTTCATACTAAATCATAATTTTTTTTTATAAAAGTATTAAACATTTAATTATAAGTAGAGTAAATTGAGTGCATGGAAAATAATTCTGCATTCAAAAAAATATAAATAAGGAATCACTTAGTATGAGTAATTCAATCCATGGTAATTCTTATGAAACAAACCTTGTTTTCCACTTCAGTTGCTACAAACCTAATTTTTAAATTAAAAAAATGTGACATGCTGCATGCACATTACATTCTCTACTACTAATCTACAAACTATTCTCACAAAAGCTTATTCTTTTATCTACTTCTCATTAATGGTGGTAAACTAACATTACACATTTAGTTGTAGGTATACAGTAGGTTAAAGCAATAGATTTTAAAAAGCAGATTACTCTGTGATGACTGAAATTCTATGATTGCAAGAAAAATAAATATAATAAAGAATATATCAGAAATAGTAAGCACCATGATACCGAAATTTAGATTTCAAATCGAATGGGCTTGATAAAGACACGTTTTAATTTAATTGCCGGATGTGAGATTTGCGTTAAGTGTTGAGTAATAACATATGTAGATAATAGAGTAGGAAGTGTTTTAAGGTGAGCAAGATATGAGTAAATAATAGTCGTTAAATTTGTAGGATAAACACATTATTGGTTTGAAATTAACGAGTCATGACGTCATACTACATAGTTTAAATACACGTTTGAAATTCAGGTCTGCCAATCTTAAAAGTCGCGCGATATATTTAATAAAATATAAAGTAAACATCGTTTAATCCTAAAAAGGTAATTATATATTCGAAATTCATAAAAGAACATGTTATAATAGAAAGGGACATTTCTAAATTGCGGGAAAAGGAAATAGCATTTTGGATACGAGGCTTTCTTGGATGACGTCATGACATTTAAAATTGGAGAGAACGTTTTTTTCTTAGCGTGGGGACGCCAAAAAGCGTCACTACTCACCCCAGACCAGCATCGCACGTTGTGTGCAGACGTGAGTGCGATTCCTCTACATATAGAATCGGCATAACTCCCGAAAGTATATAAGAAGTAATAAACAATATACAAAGGTTTTCTTGGGTAGTCTATAACACCTGCGCGTACCCGAGATAAAGAAAGAGATCTCATCCTGACTAGCCGGAACGAACCAAATCAAAGGGCGACACCACGTCACCAACGACATTCCGCCACAACCACCAAAGCTTTTATTTTGCATGAAATGTGGGCTTTAACATATCTCCATTATTTGTGTAATAAGATTTTATTATCTCTTATGGTTTACCAGTTATAAAAACTCAACCAGTATGAACAGGACTTCACATGTTATTTTCAGAAGATTCAAGATATTTTATTTTTACGACAAATACTTTAAACACGTGGTAGTTTAGTAAATATTCTTAGCCATTTTTGAGTGAATAAAGAATAATGAAAATTTTTCTATGCAAAAAGTATTTTTTAGATTTTCTCAAAAAGTCTCTTATCAATTTTGATTAAAATAGGATATGAATAGTAAAGTCCCGTTAAGTAAAGAGGAATTTCTGAAAGAACAACAACACATAGAAGAAATTGCAATATTAAATGGATTCAACCCAGCCACCGTTAGGAACATGTCAAAAAATGCAAAAAAGCTCAAGATAATTTCGCAAACCACTACATTAACACCACTCACAAACAACTGGAAATTTAGGAAATTCACGTACCATCCCTGGGACTTCAGAAAATTTGAAAAAATCTTCAAGAAACTAAACATAAAACTAGCACCGCAAAACCAATACAGTTTAAAAAACCTGCTTAATAAGCCACTAAACAATACCATCCCATACAATAAAAAATCGGGGATTTACCAGATCAACTGTAATAGTTGTGACAAAAGCTACATAGTGAAAACAAAGAGAAATTTGGATATAAGACTTAAGGAACACCAAAGAAACATAAAATTAAAACAAATTGAAAAGTCTGCTGTGGCACATCATTTTTGGACTGAAAACCACAACATCGGCCTTAATATAAAACTGTTAAAATCTATTAATTCACCAATAGAACTGAATATTTGGGAAAAAATATACATCATCAAAAACAGTAATAAAGTTATTAATTTCGAAATACCAGCATTGAATGAAGTGTTAAAGCTCTGCAACCCTAACACCAGATGGCAGCAGAATAGAGACAGCAGAGAAAAGGAACAAGAGGATAACGTCAGTCACCCAACGGCTGATGATGGGATTGAATGGTCCTGAAAATGTTTCCGCTTAAAAAAGCAGTTAGTAGTGAAGGTGAGTGTAAATAAGTGACTCAAAATAACCTCAAAAATAGGATATGTTTAAGGCAATGTATCTGTGTTCACCAATGTTGAAATATTTATTGAATATGAAATAGAAAAAGCAGCTCTTACACAACACAAAAAGTTGATCAGACTCCCATTCAATACATGGAACAAGAGAAATTTTACACATACACTAAAGACTCAGGAGAGCTTTCTTTTCAAAGTTCAAGACATCAAGAAGAATGTATACCTCCCTAATTCAAAGGAAAACTTCATGTCTAAAGTCAATCCGACACAAACATTAGACATCACATATTACTTACACCTGACAGAAGAAGTTAAGAAAAGTGATACTCCAACTAGTGTTCTAAAATTATTGGCATTAGAGACAATCCATACTAGATTTCCAGAACACGAATGGCTCCATATTTATACTGATGGATCACTGATATCAAACTGAGATGGAGCAAGGGCTACATCATGTGTCACCTCTTTTCCTATTACAAATCTTTAAGTTATGAAACTACAAACTTCAATGGAGAAATTGAAGCAATTCGAATGGCCCTACAAAATCTTTTGTATAGAATTTCACATTTTCATCAAGCAGTTATACTCTCAGGTTCCAGGGCGGCAATTATAGCAATTATTTCTAAGTTGCCAACAAAAAACCAAACAGTTATAAAATGTTGGAAAATCCTTACCCATCTAACAGCACTTTAAAAACACCTAGTCTTCCAATGGATACCAGCTCACTATGGACCTGAGTGGTAATGACAAAGCTGATTTTATTGCAAAAAAGGGTACCAGCAGTGTACAAAAATCTATAGTTAATCTACCATTTTATGCAGCTAAAAGATTGGTCACCTCTGAATTCAAAAAAATTATTGCAAAATATTACTATGAAAAATCAAAAAAATAAAAGATGGGAACTACCAAACAGTCAAACAGTAATTCCTGAGTATCCTCGAAAAACAGCAGTTGCAACCTTCAGGTTGATTACAGGACATGACTGGCTGGCAAAACATTTAAACAGAATTGGTATATATTCTTCATCACTCTGTCCTCAATGTGATCTACAAGAGAGAAAATGGACCAAGATCACCTTCAAATATGCCCGGCCACCTCTAGCACCTCATCCATCAGTGAAAAATATTGGAGAGCAAGAGGATTAATGACTTCGTTGTCAGAAATCCAGCATTAGCTAACAACAACAACAACAACAACAACAACATTTCAAACCATTTTTATATTATTAATATATTTATTAATAATTAATCACTTTTTGATGTGCTCATATGAAATGACCCTAGGACCCTGCACTTTATTGTATCTCTCCTAAATTTTTAAGTTGAGCTCAGTATACAAATATAAAGAAATTGTCATACCAAAGTTGCTTTCATTTAATTAGTTTAAGACAAGAATAATATTTTGTGTTGTCCCGTATGTGATTGAGAAGTACCTATTTTATATTGAGTTATAACATTTTATTAACCTCTTGAGCGATGGCCATTTAAACGTCCACGAGCTGAGAACTGCTAGCATTTAAATTGTTAAATGCGCTTCGTATATACACAGCTGTATTTTGTGTAAATATTAAGTTATTTTAATGAAACAAAAACTGGTATAAAACTCGTTATTTGCAGTATAAATGTACGTCATCAGCAAAGTTGAGTTATATTTACAAAACGTTGAAATGGCACAATTTTGTTTCACTGAGTTGAAAAGTCAACTTTGCTCTGTCGAACGCATCTAATATAAGTTCTCAGAAAGATACAGTAAAGAAACACCCATTGTATGTGTGGCTTATGCGTCAGCATACTGTGTAATAAAGCGCTACTGCATGCGTGATCTCTTGAGTCATCAGAATAGATCAACATTGCAACTTTTGCTTACGCGAGTTTCGTAACTTATTAGAGTCCGTGTCTTTCTTTGTTGAAATACATACGTATTCTTTCCTGCTTGTAGCTGAAGGGAGAAGTGGTATAAAAAGGTGTTTTTGCACCAACTGGATATAACCATATACAATTGTTTGGGGATTTGGACAGCTCTCTAAACCCACACAGGACAATGACCGACCTTGACTACCGACTATAAATAGCTCGCGGCCTAATTGAACAATACCACGTTGGGGGTTGAAAATCCAAAACCCCTGCACCCCTCAGACTTCAAGGAAAACATTATCCTAAAAGGATACCACCAACAGCAAAGAAGTCCCGCCCATCTCCAAAGTGTTTCGTATGCCGCAAGAAGGGAATTCGCGAATGTGGAAATGTACCTACCTTTATGTGTTTATCCCTGTTTTGAGGTAAATCACTGCAGAATGAACATATTAAGGTAAGCCAATAAAGTATATAGACCTTACTAAAATGTTTCATAAAGGGAAAGTTATAATAAGTTGAGTTGGATAAGGGATAAATAAGGGTTAAATGCTTAAACGCACAGGATGCCCATATCGCTCATCTGTCATTTTAAATGGACGTGATTTCACGTCGATATCCCTCAAGAGGTAAGCTTCTAAATTTGTGATAAATCACATTTTACAATTCTTTTAAATTGTTACACTTGTCTTAAGATGTATACATGACTGGACATAAATAGTTTACCACTTCCTATGGTAGTCCCTATGGACTGACGTCATCCTATCACATAGCAACTGGTGGAACCATGTTGCATCATGCAACATGAAATGTCACGTGTCTTTGGAATGTTCTAGAACATCCTGTTCACCAGGGCATTAGCATACCAAATATGGTAAAATCCTCCATTACAATTGCAAGACCCCCATAGAAAACAGCACCCGATATAACCGGGCTCTTAGAGCTCGCTCAAGGGAGTCAGTTTCAGGAATTGCTGCATTCTACTCCAGACTGTTTAGGTGGCTGTCGCCACCCGACGGGTCAACCATGTTGATCTGTCTCAGGTTAGACATCCTCTGTACTTCATCAACGGCAACTTGACATTGCCCGTAATGGTAAGCCTATTCAACCCTAGAGTGTAAGTCTAAATGATAATTGACAGAACCCCCTTTAGTGTAAACCAAAACCGCTTTGCTACTATAAAATTGGAAATAATAAATATGTCTACTATTTATTTATGCCAACAGACTTATTGTTGGTGTTTTTAAACACACAAGCTGTGTGTGGGCAGTGTTTGAGAGGTAGAACTGGAACTTAAAAATTCAATGCCAGAGCTGGGATTTGAACCACAGACCTTCCACTTAACTAGGCGGGTGCTCTAACCATTAATGGTTAGTGGTTCAAATCCCAGTTCTGGCATTGAATTTTTACGTTCCAGTTCTACCTCTCAAATAAATATGATGTTTAGAGCCAAACATTGTCTTCTGCTCTACCATCTGATTACCAAAGCTTCGTACCCCAGTCCTCAACTACGGTTGCGACAGTATAGAATTAATCAATATTTTTAATTTATTCAGTATGAGTTATGAAAAAAATTTAATTTCAGCTCAATTATCTAATATTTTTTAACTAGCACACGACAAAGGAGCACTTTGAATACTGAAAAATGCTGAATAAAAGAACAGAGAAAAATGAATTTTAAATTAAGTAAAAATTGAAGCTATTAACAGTGAAGCAACAAGATTCTAAAATAAGAACAAATTAGAAACTAAAAACTTCACTTATCTTAGTATGTTGATATCCTTTTTCTATTTTACTGACCCAGGGGTTTCAAGCTATATCCAGCTCATTCTCAAAGTCATATAAACAAAATCGTTGCCAAGCTACAATCTTTTATTTTTGTGAAAAACAATTATTCATATTCAATTTTTTATTTACCAATCTCTGAAAACAAAAATTTAAAAATACAATCCATAGAGGGCAATTCAAAGTTCATGACATGGTTCCTGTTTTTTAAAATAAAAATTTTTTCCCAAACCATTAAATCTATCGGATTATTTAACTGTTTTAATAATTTAACCTCTGAATTAATTTCATGATTAAATGACCAAAAATGATCTGCCACAGCTGATTTATCAGTTTGTTTATATTTAATATTTCTAAAATGTTCTTTTATTCTGGTTTCTAGATGACGTTTAGTTTTACCAATATAAACTTTATCACAATCTAAACAGCTAAATTGATAAATGCCAGATTTTTTATAATTTGGTATTTTATCTTTTTTTGAAAAATTAAGTAAATTTTGTATATTAAATTTATTTTGAGGGACCAAATTTATTCCATATTCTTTAAAAATCCTTGTAAATTTTTTATTAGCCCATGGATGGTAAGTAAACTTTTTAAAAATATAATTATCTTTTATTTTTTAAGGGTTGAAACTTCTTTGACAGCTTTTTGATATTTAAATTCCCCTATCCTTTTATGTATAAAATCTGTATTAAAACCATTAATTACTGCAGTGTTAATAATATGTTTATATTCTATGTCAAATTCATCTTTATTAAGGGGTATATTTATTAATCTATAAATTAAACTATTAAAAACAGCAAATTTATGTGCAAAAGGATTAAAACTTTCATATTTTATGTAATTATCAATGTGAGTAGATTTTCTGTAAATATCAAATTTCAATTTATTTTTATGTCTTTTAATTTTTAAGTCCAAAAATGAAAGGAATCCATTATTCTCAGTTTCCAAAGTGAATTGTATAGCTTTATCTTGTAAATTTAAAAGTTTTAAAGCATCATTTATCTGTTTATTAGGGACAACAGCAAAAATATCATCCACATATCTATGCCATATTTTAAAAATTAAAGGGAATGATTTTGTAATTTGAGTTTCAAAAAAACTCATGAAAAGATTAGCAAGAAATGGCGAAAGTGGACTACCCATTGCCAAGCCAGAAGTTTGTTGAAAAAAATTACCATTAAAACTAAAGAAATTTTGATCTAAACAAAGATTTGTAAGTTTTACAAAATCATCTACTAAGTCTTTATCTAATTCTAAAGAATTTAACCATTTTTTTAAAAAAATCAAAAGCTTTTTTCTAGGAATGCTAGGAAATAAAGAAACTACATCAAAAGAAACTAATTTATCATTTTCAGATAATTTTAGGTTATTAATCTTTTTTACTAGTTCAAAAGAATTTTTAATACTTAAACTCTCAAATGTTTCAAAATTACTAAATTTTTTGGTTAACCATTTTTTGGGTTAATTTTGAATCAAAATTGTTTGAGTATCTAAATTTTAGCATGAAAAGAAAAACTAATAGGTTAAAAAATAAGTTAAATAGATTGTGCCAAAAACAACAGAAATTGAATATAAATGAACCAAATAATCGAAAAAATAATGTAATTAATTTATCAAATTGTAACTTTAACGAGAAAGAAATAAATTTTCTAAACAAAGGTATGAAAACTTGTGTAAGTTTTTCAAAAAACATAGATGATTTTGTTGCAGATATTGAAATTGCCAGTCAAGATTTAAATGACATTAATAAATCTTTGATTAAAGTGAGATGCACTAAAATTTTGAAAGATATAAATAAAAATCATCCTAAAAGTAATTATAATAATCAGGTTATTAAATCATTGAAAGAAAAGGATGTAATTTATACTAAAGCCGACAAAGGCAACAAAATTGTAATTTTAGATCAAGCTGATTATATTAATAGAGTAGAACTTTTGCTTGAAAGTAAAGATTATTTAAAAATTGATAATGATCCTTTAAAATTATGTATTTTAACTTTTAATAAAACTCTCAATGAATTAAAAATGATACCTAAAAAAGAAAAAAGTATTTTAAAAGTCAATAATCCTGTTTTACCCAGGTTATATGCACTTCCAAAAATACATAAACCAGGAAATAAAATGAGACCCATAATAAATTCAATTAATTCACCTACATATAATTTAGCTAAATGGTTAACCAAAAAATTTAGTAATTTTGAAACATTTTAGAGTTTAAGTATTAAAAATTCTTTTGAACTAGTAAAAAAGATTAATAACCTAAAATTATCTGAAAATGATAAATTAGTTTCTTTTGATGTAGTTTCTTTATTTCCTAGCATTCCTAGAAAAAAGCTTTTGATTTTTTTAAAAAAATGGTTAAATTCTTTAGAATTAGATAAAGACTTAGTAGATGATTTTGTAAAACTTACAAATCTTTGTTTAGATCAAAATTTCTTTAGTTTTAATGGTAATTTTTTTCAACAAACTTCTGGCTTGGCAATGGGTAGTCCACTTTCGCCATTTCTTGCTAATCTTTTCATGAGTTTTTTTGAAACTCAAATTACAAAATCATTCCCTTTAATTTTTAAAATATGGCATAGATATGTGGATGATATTTTTGCTGTTGTCCCTAATAAACAGATAAATGATGCTTTAAAACTTTTAAATTTACAAGATAAAGCTATACAATTCACTTTGGAAACTGAGAATAATGGATTCCTTTCATTTTTGGACTTAAAAATTAAAAGACATAAAAATAAATTGAAATTTGATATTTACAGAAAATCTACTCACATTGATAATTACATAAAATATAAAAGTTTTAATCCTTTTGCACATAAATTTGCTGTTTTTAATAGTTTAATTTATAGATTAATAAATATACCCCTTAATAAAGATGAATTTGACATAGAATATAAACATATTATTAACACTGCAGTAATTAATGGTTTTAATACAGATTTTATACATAAAAGGATAGGGGAATTTAAATATCAAAAAGCTGTCAAAGAAGTTTCAACCCTTAAAAAAATAAAAGATAATTATATTTTTAAAAAGTTTACTTACCATCCATGGGCTAATAAAAAATTTACAAGGATTTTTAAAGAATATGGAATAAATTTGGTCCCTCAAAATAAATTTAATATACAAAATTTACTTAATTTTTCAAAAAAAGATAAAATACCAAATTATAAAAAATCTGGCATTTATCAATTTAGCTGTTTAGATTGTGATAAAGTTTATATTGGTAAAACTAAACGTCATCTAGAAACCAGAATAAAAGAACATTTTAGAAATATTAAATATAAACAAACTGATAAATCAGCTGTGGCAGATCATTTTTGGTCATTTAATCATGAAATTAATTCAGAGGTTAAATTATTAAAACAGTTAAATAATCCGATAGATTTAATGGTTTGGGAAAAAATTTTTATTTTAAAAAACAGGAACCATGTCATGAACTTTGAATTGCCCTCTATGGATTGTATTTTTAAATTTTTGTTTTCAGAGATTGGTAAATAAAAAATTGAATATGAATAATTGTTTTTCACAAAAATAAAAGATTGTAGCTTGGCAACGATTTTGTTTATATGACTTTGAGAATGAGCTGGATATAGCTTGAAACCCCTGGGTCAGTAAAATAGAAAAAGGATATCAACATACTAAGATAAGTGAAGTTTTTAGTTTCTAATTTGTTCTTATTTTAGAATGAATTTTAAAGTTTAACAGTATGTTTTTGTAAATCCAATCAACTTAAAATTCCCCAGCACCATATGTGGGACTCTCTGTTGCTTTCTTTTTGGCCTCAGTAACATTTTTTGAGAATTTTAAGTTGCTTGGTTGTATTTTAATATGAAAACATTACTTTCGCCTTTGCATTGTTCACAACATTTAGAAATTTTCTTAGCTAACCTCTACACTATGCACTTTTTCAAATTTATACACAAAATTCATAAAATATCTGCTTGTTACAGATTTACTATAAACAAACTAATAACTTAAAACCTATTAACTACCTAAACATTGCCTAATATATAACTGGAACACTGAAATAACCTAGCAAAATTACAGAATTACAGAACACTGATGGCATTTCCCTGTTTGGAAGCAAAACAAGTGTCAGATTCACTGCATTTCAGTTCCATATATCAAATTTATTTCAGTACAGCCAACCCACAACCTTTCTGAAGAAAAATTTCCTTCAAGACATCAAAATCAAAGCCAGTGAAAACGAAAAAAGCATTTCGAAGCTGTAGCAACGAAGTTTAACCAGGAACGCTCACCCATACTAGGACATTTAAATGCCCTCCTGGAGCTTTAAACATGGCTGATACTGAGAAAACTAAAGTATGCCGTTAAAGTACGAAGTATAAGGATAATAGAAAATGCAAAAAGTTGTTGTTGTTTTCTAGTGCCTTGTGTCTTCTGAAGCCATTAGCATTCGTGCTAAAAGTAAAATACAAAATTTTCTGCAATTTTCACCAAATTTCACAAATACATTGCCTTAATCCTATATGGCCAAGTATGACATATTTGATTCATTTGTGTTTTCGTAACATTTGAGATTTGTTCATTTCCTTTCCCCCCCCCCCCCCTAGTTTCTTGTTATGCTCACCTTCAACAATAAAGCCCCTGCACAAATAGATCACCCAACTTACCACTCAGTTATCCAAGACATCCAGTACATACTCATTTTTACTTTCTCTACTGGTAAGTAGAGGAAGTATTGTATACCACCCAAAAATTCGGTGTGGAGATTTTACTGGAAATATGTTTTGAGACCCCTGAATCCAAAAAAAGTATTTTTAGAAAAAGGTCCATGTATGTGTGTCTGTGTCTGTGGACAGTATAAATCACAAACTACAAGTTGCATAAAAACTAAAGTTGGTATTTAAGTTTAATGTCTTTCAAGGATGTGACATGAAGATTTTGAAGAAAATAGCTCCATCCTAATCTACCATTTACATGGAAAATTTTTCAAAAATTTTGATTTTCTTGAAAATAGCTCAAATGATTTTGATTAAAATGCCATATGTTTAAGATTTTTTATGACAAATGAAATGTATATTTTGAATTGTTTGGCTATAGCCTATGTAGTCCTGTTTACTTTGGATGACTTTTGAATAACTCGTAAATCGTAAGAGAGAGACAAAATTTTACAATACAAAAAAAGTTGTTGTTAGCTAATGCTGGATTTCTGACAATGAAGTCATTAATCCTCTTGCTCTCCAATATTGAAGAGACTTAGCAAAAAAAGTAGATCTCGCTAAAACACACAATTTATATCTGAATAAATTGTTTTATAGAGTGAACCATTTTGGAGATATTCCTTGTTTTAGTTGTGTCAGTTTTGGAAAACTTTCATGAGATGGAACATCATTGTTCATTTTTTTACATAAGCATGCTCAGAGAACAGGATCTTAAAGGCTTAAAAGATTAGACTATCACCCAAAGCCTACTGTATTCTAATATTCCCCTTGCACCTGCAAGGAAATAAGCAATAATATAATTTGTACAAATGTTTATCTCAACTAACATGAAGAAGATAGAGGAATGAGAGATTGTAAGACTGGTTAGTACAAGGGCAGAGAAAGTCATGTGAGTGTAACACATCAGATTTATGATATCATAATCTAATATGGAATTCAAAATTGGGGCTGTTTTTATTACTTTTTCTTCTACATATAGTAAGTAGAGGAAGTATTGTATCATCATCGTCGTCATCGTCGTCGTCATGGTCATCGTCGTCATCATCATCATCATCATCTTCTTATTCCTCTTCCTCCTCCTCCTCTTCTTCTTCTTCTTCTTCTTCTTCTTCTTCTTCTTCTCCTTCTTCTCCTCCTCCTCCTCCTCCTTCTTTTTCTTCTTCTTCTTCTTCTTCTTCTTCTTCTTCTTCTTCTTCTTCTTCTTCTTCTTCTTCTTCTTCTTCTTCTTCTTCTTCTTCTCCTCCTGATTACCCTCCCCTTATGTAGGACTTAAACCCCTCCTAAATCATCTGTTGGGGAGCACAGGAACCTCTGGACTTAACAGTGTGAAGACCTGGAAGCGGGTGGTCAGCCAAGCACCAGATATGATAGTGAGGAAGAGGATGATATGAAATGCAGGTGAAATCGATGATTGGAAAGGTGATAATGGAGCAATTGGTGGAATGAGTGGTGGGGGAAACCGGAGCACCTGGAGAAAACCCACCCTGATGCCGCTTCGTCCACCACGAATACCACATGTGGGTCCCTGGGATCAAACCCGGGCCACCTAGGTGGTAGGCGAGCACTCTAACCGCTTAGCCACAGTGCCACCAGTAGGAAGTGTTGTATCTGGCCCCAAAAATTTGATGTGAGGCCCCCTGAATCCAAAAAAAAGCATTTTTAGAAAAACGGTTATGTGTGTGTGTCAGTTATGAGTCTGTGGGCAGCATAACTCAAAAATGAAAAATTAGTTAGAAACCACAGTAGGTATTAAAGTTTAATGTCTTTTAAGGGTGTGACATGAAGACTTTGAACATTTTTCCACCCTAAACTACCCTTTACATGGAAATTTTTTTGAAAATTTTGATCTTTTTAAAAATGGCTCAAACGATTTTGATTAAAATGCCATGAGATATTTTTATGGCAAACAAAATGTATTAAGGCTAGAGATTTCTTCTGGGCTTAAAAGCCGTAGTCTGCTGGAGTTTTGATGTCCACACCTGCAGTGGACATCATCGGTGGCATGACACCGCTATAATGGCAACTGGTAATGTAGCAGAAGGTGTGCAAAGAAAGACAAATACATTACTAAAGACAGCCAGTACATGCTTGGCAGAACTAGAAATGACATTGAATAAAAAGAAATTGATGCAGATTGGTATAAGTAACAAAACATGAGCCAACCTCCTTTTAGAAACAAAAAGTGAGCAAATTAGGGAAGTGTTGCAAACAAACTTTCTAGACCTCGTCATTGATAATAATTCAAAAATGGAGTAGATACAGAACTATCAGACACTCAGTAAGGACATATCACTCAGTAAGGGCATATATTTCTAAAACAGGGTGAACAAATCATGGATAGGGAGGTTAGAAGGCTGTGACTGAGTTTTAAAGTACTAATGTGTTCGGTGTTTAAAATATGTAATTTTTCGCCTAAGGATACATATATTTCCTTTTTGTAACAATTGTAAAATATTGCTCTATATAAGGCGAGTTATTGGGTGAGATATAAATTACTGAAGAGGAACCCTAACACAGGTTATGGTAGTTGTTTATTAAACAGCTAACCTAAACATATTCTATACCAACAGTAATGGCTACCGGTGGAAGAATAACCCAAGGTAATGTTACAACAACTACTGCTACTAGAACTAGTTATACTACTGTTACACAATCATTGCCAACCAAAGATCAGGCAATAGTTATAGAAGCCATAGATCAGATTCCATTAAAGGAATATGCTATAGGTATTGGAAAAATCACAGATCCTAACAATATTAGGTTTGTTTCCCACATATCAAACTTGAGGATATGCATGTATCTAGCAAACAGAACTATAGCTGAAGATATAGTAAACAAGCACCCAAAAGTCAAAATAAACAATATCCTTCTAGAAGTGAGACCCCTTATCATACAGAATGTCCGAGTTATGATTTCTAATGTCAGTCCAGTGATCCCTGATCATGTAATGGAGTATTTATCAGAGCAAGTTGACATTAACCCGGTTTCCCATCTACAGCCCATAAAAACAGGAATTACAGAACCTGGTTTCACTCATATTCTCAGCTTTAGAAGGCAGATGTTTATTAAGCCTAGTGACCTAGAAAAACTACCCAGCAGCATACAAATCAGATATGATGATACAAACTATTGGGTTTCACTACTGATACAACAATTACTTGCTTCTTGTGTAAGCAAGAAGGCCATGTAGCAAAACAGTGTAGAAGCAATTCCAATGAAGAAACAACACAGTGAAAACAAATGCAATCTGCACCAATAGAGGAGGCCAGAAATCCAGATATCTGATTTTCCAGTGCTTGCCAGCACAAAAGGCCCCCATAACCTCAACCAAACAAACTGATGCACAGACCCCTATACTAAAGAGTCAAACCACTAAACAAGGCAACACAGAACCTCCTGCACAATCCAGATCTGTACTACAGGAAGGAAGTGCTATTGAGAAAACTAACACAAATAGCTCAGAAATGTTGTTTTTGTTGTTAGCTAATGCTGGATTTCTGACAATGAAGTCATTAATCCTCTTGCTCTCCAATATTTTTCACTGATGGATGGTGCACTAGAAGTGGCCGGGCATATTTGAAGGTGGTCTCGATCCATTTCCTCTTGCAAATCACATAGAGGACAGAGTGGTGAAGAATATATCCCAATTCTGTTTAAATGTTTTGCCAGGCAATCACGTCCTGTAATCAACCTGAAGGTTGCAACTGCTGATTTTCGAGGATACTCAGGAATTACTGTTTGAATATTAGGTAGTTTCCATCTTTTATTCTTTGATTTTTCATAGTAATATTTTGTAATAATTTTTTTGAATTCAGAGTTGACTAACCTTTTAACTGCATAAAATGGTAGATTAACTATAGATTTTTGTACACTGCTGGTACCCTTTTTTTGCAAGAAAATCAGCTTTCTCATTACCACTCAGTCCACAGTGAGCTGGTATCCATTGGAAGACTAGGTGTTTTTGAAGTGCTGTTAGATGGGTAAGGATTTTCCAACATTCTATAATTGTTTGGTTTTTTGGTGACAACTTGGAAGTAATTGCTATAATTGCTGCCCTGGAATCTGAGAGAATAACTGCTTGCTGAAAATGTGAAATTCTGTACAAAAGATTTTGTAGGATGTAAATTAATATTGTTGTTAGCTAATGCTGGATTTCTGACAATGAAGTCATTAACCCTCTTGCTCTCCAATATGAAGAGAGCAATAGCAGTAATAGTAACCGCTTTTTAGAGAGCACCATATTTTTATGTTTTGGCGGTCACATTGCTCTCTCACAACCCCCAGAATGTCTGGAGGACCACACCTGTCATTGGTTTACGGGTCTCACTGACCTGACCGGGAGAATTATCAAAATAAATTCACCGACCATATCCTCTGAGTACCAATCAGAGGACGTATTACATGCCATGACAGGTCAGCATGTTATGGGTAATGCAAGAAAAGTTGTTGTTGTTGTTGTTTTCTAGTGCCTTGCATCTGGCAATGAAGCCATTAGCATTCGTGCTTTCCAATACTTTTGAACTGTAGTTTCTTCTGATCTTAATGCTTCACAGGTCTTCAAGTGTTCTTCATTCATTTCTGCTGGATCGTTACACAGGACACATATCGGTGAGGCTGAGATACCTATTCTGTAGAGATGACTTGCCAAGCAGTCATGATTTGTCAATAGTCGGAAGGCTGCAACAGCTGTTTTCCTTGGTCTCTGGGGGATTATATCTGGATTGGAAAGTAGTGTAATCCATTTTTTATCTTTGGCATTTGTTTCTATTTCTTGTAGGTATGAATGGCAAAAATTTTTAATGATCAAGCGTTTTATTGAGGAATATGAGAAATTGAATTTAGACTTTTGTGTTATTGTTGTGGCTTTCTTTGCAAGTGAGTCTGCAGCTTCGTTCCCCATGACTCCACAGTGTGCTGGAATCCATTGGAGATGAACAGTCTTATTAACTTTTTGGAGTTGTGTTAACATTTTGTAGCATTCTGTAATTTTTGTTGACTTCTTTGTAGTATTTGAACATATTCCCTGAAATTGCAGCTTTAGAATCCGAAAGAATTACTGCCTTGTTAAATTTATTTAAGGGAAGATTTATTAATTGTTGGAGAGCAATGTATATAGCCTCTATTTCTCCATCATAATTTGTTGTGTCTCTGCCAACAGAATGATAAAAGGAAAAATGTGAACATGTAACTTCAGCTCCAGTAAGGTTTTCCTTGGAGGATCCATCAGTATATATGTGCAGCCATTCTTCTGTGGGGTACCTAGTATTGATTGTTTCCAGAGCTAGAAGTTTTTGTATTTCTTTTGGTGTGTCTGATTTACTTATTTCCTCTATTAATTTCAAATTGAAGGTAGGTTGCAATAATTCCAATGGATTTTCTCTTATAAGTAGATTTTCTCTGGTGTTAGGAATGTTCAATTTGGATTTAATCTGTGTTACCTTTTCTAGGAAACTACTATGAGTTTTAAGGATTGAAGGGGGGAGGTTCTCTTCTGTCCATTTAGAGTTTGGCAGTCGTAACTTTTCTCGTGTTGGAGCAATGCTTGTTCTTCTATTTTTGTTGTTATTAATGGGGTCCGTGTTAAGGCAAGCATGGCATCAATAGGTGTGGATTTAACTGCTCCAGTGATCAGGCGAAGAGCCTAATTTTGTATTTGTTCAAGTTTATTGATGTTAGCATTTGCTGCTGTTATTAAAGCTTCAGAACAGTACAAGAGGTTTAGTTTAACATACATTTTGTATGTTGTGTTAAGGACTCTCCTTGAGCAGCCCCATTTAGCACCAGCTAACCTTGATTTGCAGTTTCTTTTCAACTTTTTCTGAGATGTTTGTTATATGTTTTTTGCAACTTAGCTTTCTGTCGAAAGTGATGCCTAAGTATTTGGCATCATCAACTGCTTTGAGTGGTTTACTATTATAATTTATGTTAATATTAACTGGTTTGTATTTTAGTGTAAATAATTCATAATTTGTTTTTTCCACATTGATAGTCATGAGGTTTTTGGAACTCCATTCATGTACTTTGTTTAGGGCTGTTTCTATTCTGTCTTTAATTAATTCAGGTGTTTTTGGAGAGCCTGAAGTCCAAATGACTACATCGTCAGCAAATAAAGCAATTTTGGTTTCTAAAGTTTTTATTATTGATGGAAGGTCATTTATATATATGTTAAGGAGTGTTGTGCTCAGAACAGCACCTTGTGGAAGTCCTCGGTGTGTTTGTTTATATTTGGAAATGTATGTATTATATTTTGTGGCACAAAATCTTTGTGAAATAAACTGAGTTATCCATTTAAGCATGTTACTTTTCACACCTATTGATTGCATCTTCTCAATTAATTTGTTTCTCCAGACTGAGTCATATGCTGATTTAAAATCAATGAATACTGCTAAGGTATCCTCCTTTCTATTGAAAGCTTCCTTGATGTCTTGGCTTAGTAGGAGTACATTTTCACTTGTACTATGATTCTGTCTGAAGCCGGTCTGTGAACTATTAATTAAGTTGTAATATTCTAGGAACCAGTTAAGTCTAGATGCCACCATTCTTTCCATCACTTTTGCAATAACACTGGTCAAAGATATTGGTTTGAAACTATTAATATTGTTTGAAGGTTTTTTTTTTTCTTTAAAATTGGGATGATAATGGCTTTTTTCCAGTCGGAAGGTACAGCCATTCTCCAACACGTGTTATACAGTTTAAGTAGAATTTCTTTTCCTTTCCTGCCAAGGTGTTTAATAAACTCTGGGTGGATCTTGTCAGGTCCTGGAGATTTTTTGTTCTGTAATTGTTCTATTGCTAAATCCAGTTCTGTTTCGTTAAAATCCTGAATAAAAATATCATTTTGTATACCTTTTGGCTTATTAGTTTCTCTGATAGTTTTTTGGATAGCTTTATCTTGTTTTTTATATGCTTGGGGTATTCTTTGTGACTGAGCATAAAACTTGTTAAGGGATTCTGCTATTTCCCTATCTGTAGTTAAGCTTTTGTTATTATGTTTTAATGGTTCAGTTGTATTTTTTGATAATTTTGTTTTATTAAGGAATTTGTATATTTTATTTCCATCTTTCCTATAGTCCATATGTTGTACAAAATTTGTGAAACTGGCCCTCTTTGCTGTAATTAATTCTTTCTTAAAAATGGCTGCTTTTCTTCTCCAGTTTTGTACATCTTCTGGACACTTGGTTCTTTCGGCTTTGACTCTTGCTATATTTCTTTCGTGTTTTAACTTAGATAAAGATGGAGACCAAAAGTAGCTATATTTCTTTAACTTTCCTTTGGGGATATGTGTTTTGGCTGCTGTCAATGCAAGAAAAGTGAAACAGGCCAAATTAACTGATTTCTTTGAAGATAAAACTAGATCTTTACACATGAAAAAATGACTGAACTGAACAATTTTATACTAAATTGAAACAAGAAGTGGAATGCTTAGAGGAGACTAAGCTTAAGAGTTTGTTGGAGGATAAAAATATAGAAGGAAGTATTTTTAGCCTAGAGGAAGCAGTTAAAAAAGCTGGAAATGAAATGAAAGTGCCAGAGAGCAGGCATAAACCAATTATAATTGGTTTAACAACGAATGTTTAGAAGCTAAAAGAAGGGTACAGAGAAAACTAAAGCATTGAAGGCAAACAGGGGATAAAATAGATAGGAAAACCACCAACAAAAGTGAAGTGTCCCCAAAGTGCCAACAAGAAAATGGTGGCCTAAGGGTGTTCTTGTGGCAACTATTTCTCTGCAAAGCATGAGCTGTATATATTCTGCACTGAATATAGTAAGCCAAGAGGTGGGACAAGCTGATAGTGGAAATCTACAGATGGAAAATTACAACAGTAATACATTTGCCATCTCAGCCTCACTAGTAAATGCAACTCAGAACTACAGATGTTTTCTTTACCTGACTGCACTTCCCATGTGTCGTCCACTTTCTGTAGCTTGGTTTAACTCCTCTTTCCACCAAATGCATTCATACTGTGGTCAACTAATAAAAAAAGTGAGAAATAGGGGAAATAATGCTCACTTAGACACGATTATATCACCTCATTGTATAACTTCCACTTATTTAATAATTTTTTTAACCCAACATACAACAATTGTAAATTAATATAAACAATAGTAAATGATTGCTTAAGATGGAGGCTAGAACACTTAGGATTCTTCTCCAAGATGCAAAGTGGTTTTCGTGCTTTTCATTCTACCTTGGATAATCGTATATTTTTGGAATCTGAAATATGGCAAACCTTTGTTAACTCTCAAAATTTAACCATGGTAAGCCTTGACATAGAAAAAGCTTATGAAACTATTTGGAAGGACAGTGTAATACAAGTGCTTATGGACAACAACATTAAAGGAAATATGCTAGCTTTCATATACAGCTTTTTACAGCAAAGAACTATACCAGTAAAGACTAATGGCATTATTTCTAAAACAGTAACAACAGAAAATGGAATTCCGCAAGGAGCTGTAATTAGCATAACTTTATTTCTTGTAGCAATCAATGGGATCTTAGACAACATACCCGCCCCAGTAAGAGGATATTTATTTGCAGATGATCTGACATTAATTTGAAGAGGAAGTGACCTATCAGTCAACACTAAATTAATGTAAGCTGCTCTAGACCAGACTGAAAATTGGCTTCACAAAACAGGATTTAAGCTCTCCAAGTCAAAATCTACTGGCAACAATTTCAGCAAAGGAAAACATTCAGACAGACAACCTGAATTATATATAGCTAGGGAGAAGCTCAAAACTGCGAAGACACTTACTTTATTGGGACTCACATTTGATACTAAACTAACATGGATCCCTCATCTCATAAACTTGAGAAATAACTGTTTGCAGGAACTAAATGTTTTGAGAGCTCTGTCACTTAACAATTGGGGTGCAGACCATACAGTGTTTATGAAAACATACCAGACTATAGTAAGTGCCAAACTTGATTATGGAGCTATAGTTTATAATTCTGCATCCCCAACTGCTCTTAAAATGTTGGATACCATTCAAAGTTCTGCTCTGAGAATAGCAACCAGTGCATTTCATACTAGTCCAATTAAGAAATTACAGACTGAAACAAATGAACTACCTTTAAACAACAGAAGAAAACAGTTAACATTGTGTTATGCACTTAAGGTAGCATCAAACAGAAATTTACCAATATTCACATGCCTTTTTTCCAACAGATATTTTGAGAAATATCCTTAAAACAGAGCCAATCAGATCCCACACACACCCACAACAAAATATGGTAAAGAATTGAATTTCATCGTTCTGTCAGTGAAAACAAGGGATATTAATAGATTACTTCCTTGGACATTATCATCACCTACAATTAAATTAGATTTATTAGAATATGCCAAAAAAGACACCAATCAAGCAATCTTCAAGTGCAGATTCAATGAAACAATGAGTAAATTCATAAATTACATACCAATATACACTGATGGATCCAAAACCAGTACAGGCAGTGGATGTGCAGTAGTGAACCAAGATAAAGTTCTAACATTTAAGCTTCCCAACTTGTATTCTGTTTTCACTTGTGAATTATATGCAATTAAATAAGTACTGCTAAATGTTGAAAACATGGAATACCAAAAGTTCATTATTCTTTCTGACTTCTTAAGTTCCATAAAAGCAATAAGTGATGCATGGACAACCGATATACTGATTCAGGACATTCAGATACTGCTCCATTCACTAAAAATGAAAGGAAAAGAAATTGTTCTCCAATGGATACCTTCTCATTGTGGTATAACTAGCAATGAAAAGGCAGATGTTACAGCAAAGAAGAGCATACAAAGCCCAACCACTAAAAATTACATTCCAACTCCGCACAGAGATTTAATCCCAATCATAAATAGGAAAATAAAGCAACTCTGGATCACACAATATAATGATAGCTGTAATGGAGTTACACTTGAACATATGCGCTCTGTGTATAAACTACAAAGAAGAGATCAAATTTTACTGACAAGATTGAGAATAGGACACACCAAGTTAACCCACTCATTTCTACTTTACAAGAAGAACTGCCACCTGAATGTCATCACTGCCAACAGCCCTTAACCATCAAGCACATCTTTACAGAATGTCCAACATATGAACAGAAAAGAAGAGAATTCAATATAACTGCTCAGGTACCAACAGTATTCAATAGCCCAATAATGATTCACTCTGTCCTTAAATTTCTATACTCAACATCATTGCATAACAAACTGTAACTTAAACTATAAGACTCACTCTGTAACAAGTTAAAATTGGCAACTTTTATAATATAAAATTGTAATATATTACATTGTATACCTTTTTCTGTAATGTACACTGAATATGTACTGTAGTCATTATTATGAATTGTATGCTATCTCCAGATTTTTCTTTAATGTGAATATTATGCTGTAATGATTGTATGTACATTGTATACACATCCTGCATTGTACAGTGCTTATATTGTGTTGTAGTGTCTGTATTACTATGTATTGTATCCAATTTCTTGGTTCTTGTTTAATGTGAATCTTGTTGCTGTGATGTATATTATGTTATCCTGCATGTTGCAGAAAAACCACTAGTAGTTAAGTGACAATAAATAAATAAATATTTAAAAAAAATCATGGATAAAGGTTGCATAACTCAACTATGCTATGCCTTCCTTCCCTTGCATCTGAGTTATGGGATCATTTTATGGGAATAGGCAGAGAAAAAAACATCTTTTAAAAATATTTAGATTACAAAAAAGGACAGTAAGAATTATAAAAAGAACACAAAAAAGAAGTACCCACAGAAATGCTTTTAAAAAACTCAATAAACTAACATTACCAAGTCTACACAAATATGGATTCCTTAACTATGTTATAAAAACCCATAAGAAAAAATAAAAACATAATGCTAGAGCAAGGGAAAACTACTTTAGAAACAGAATCCAGACCCCGTTAATCCAAAAATACGCATAATCTGAACAGGGCTAGGAAAAAATATCTACCAAATTTGTTTTGAATTTTAAGACAAGAGAAATTAAATATTAGGATTATGAGAGGTAGAACTGGAACTTAAAAATTCAATGCCACGGCTGGGATTTGAACCACAGACCGTCCGCTTACCAGGTGTATGCTCTAACCATTAAGCTACTGTGACAACCTGCCGGAATGACATCAAATTCTCAGACCAGTTCGTATTTTTCCCTGGTAAACCACAAAGGCAGTCTCACATCAGAGACAATTACCCCAATGGTGACTTAATGTTGCAAGTACTTTGTCCCAGGATTAAATAACCTTCAGATGGTAATTGATATTTATTTATGCCAACAAACTTACTGTTGGTGTTTTTAAACACACAAGCTGTGTGTGGGCAATGTTTTAGAGGTAGAACTGCAACTTAAAAATTCAATGCCACAGCTGGGATTTGAACCACAGACCCTCTGCTTACCAGGTGGGTGCTCTAACCATTAAGCTACTGTGACAACCTGCCAGAATGACATCAAATTCTCAAACCAGTTCGTTTTTTTCCCTGGTAAACCAGAAAGGCAGTCTCACATAAGGTAAGCGGAGGGTCTGTGGTTCAAATCCCAGCTGTAGCATTGAATTTTTAAGTTCCAGTTCTACCTCTCAAACATTGCCCATACATGGCTTGTGTGTTTAAAAACACCAACAGTAAGTTTGTTGGCATAAATAAATAATTATTAAGATTATGTTTTTCCAAGTAAAAACATAAATTTAATAGCACAGGAAAACATGAAATAAATGCTACAGGAGTAAACAGTGAACTTGTTGGTTATCTTATATACAAAAACTAAGAAACGGAACACCTAGACCTACTAACAATGTGCATAACAAAGTTTGAATGCAACTTTTTTACATTAATGAGAAAACAACTGTAGTACCAAAATTAAGATTGTAATATGTCCAAGTGCATTTTCTTTTTGTGGAGTGAACCATGTTGGAGCTTTTTATTTGTGTGAGTTTTGCAATATTTATACTTTTCTCAAATTGAAGGTCATTATTAATTTTTTTATCTCTTGCAAAGAGAATGACTTACCAAAGCCTTCATATAGCGACCAGCTTTGAAAGATTTGACTATTGCTCAAAGCCTACAGTATTGCCATATTCCCCTTGCATCTACAAGAAAATTGCCAATAAGATAACTTCTAAAAATGTCTGTCTCAATTAACATGAAGTAGACAGAGAAATATGAATTTGTAAGAATAGTTAGTATCTACAAGAGTAGTGAAAGTCATGTGAGTGCAACATATCAGATTTTTTTATTACTCTGGACCAAACCCAAATCACAGAATAATGACTACAGTAGTTTTGATAATGATACAACATAAGGTAGCTATAATATGGTACCTATATTATAATTATGTATACATATTAAAATTATGTAATACAGATGAAGAATGAAACATTTTTATTTGCAGAATTAATTAAGACTGCCCTGCATTCAAGTGGTCAGTCTCTCACTACTCAACCTAGAAATCAATTTCTAGCTGGTATGGGGAACTTTTCTTTAACCAGAATCATTCTCTACTTCCCACAGCGTCTGGAAGTATGGATGAGGGAGTGAATGTGAATTTCAATGTGTTCAACAGTTAAAAAGTGATTAAACCGACATTAAGAACCCTACAGTTGAGTGAGCAATAACATCAATTTTTTCTCAAGTAAAAGTGCTTGTGTGACCAAAGAAGTTCAGGGGGAGGGGGAGTACATAAATGAAAAAATCATAAAAAATAATAGAATTTACTTTCTAAAAATTTGGTGCCATCAAATATCATACACGTGCGACATTAAGAACCCTACAGTTGAGTGAGCAATAACATCAATTTTTTCTCAAGTAAAAGTGCTTGTGTGACCAAAGAAGTTCAGGGGGAGGGGGAGTACATAAATGAAAAAATCATAAAAAATAATAGAATTTACTTTCTAAAAATTTGGTGCCATCAAATATCATACACGTGCTTCCCCCCCCCCCCCCCCCCTCCCCGAACGAAGCTATGGTAAGGAGTTTTACGCCCAGGAAAAAAAAAAAAATGCATTGTCCCCCAACAGTTTGAACGCACGACTTCGGGAACCAGAAGTTGCCCTTAGACCTTAGACCACTGTGGACGACATTGTAATATGATATGCCATTTTTGAGCCATCCAAACTCAAAGAAAATACCGCGGGTGGCTCCTTATTACGAATTGTAATACGAATGTCGTCTGATAAGCGACTGGCATTTCTACAGTTTTATCTTGTGGCAGCTGATAAGCTGTTGGTTAGTGATAGATACCAAGTGATCGTGCTCTGGTCATTATGAGAAGTTTGAAAAGAAATACCGGAAACACGTTCAGTATTTAAAGGTAATATACAGCTAGTTTATTTACATTGCCAAAATGATAAACATTTAACTCTTGATTTTTTCAAGTAACATGTATAACATGCAAGCTCAATATATTCATAATTAAGGTTTCTGCTATTTATTATGTTCTCATAATTAAGCGGCCACGAGGAGGAGAGAATATGGGAATTTATGAATTGGCGACATTGAGCTACAATAGCGGCTCGAAAGAGCGACTTGGCTTATTAGCAATCTGGCCACCCTGTTTGTTTGTGGAAGAAAACGCCTAGGTTCGGGGAACTGTATTACTGTGTGTGTTCTGTAGGTGCTTGAAGCAACAGTTAGTAATTTTAAGGTGAATGAGAACTAGAACGATAAGTGCCGGTTGAAAAACCGGTGAAGTCCATTTTCTGTTCAAGAAATGCTTATCAAAACGTAAACGTTTAATATAGGCATTAATCTGTGGTATAGGATTAAAACTGTATTGTTTTTATTGCAAGTAAACATTTTATTTTTTAATCGTTACGCATTCTTTTCTATATGTTAAGGCTAAAAGCATGTGGTTTTAAGTTAACACGAAGTACATTTGCAGCGTAAATTACATTCCCTGGTATTGATTTCAAGCTTGTGCGCGGTATTCAGTGTGCATGAAGTAAAAGGTTAAGGTTTCGTATCCTTAAGAGCTATGTATGTCCTATTTGCACTCAGTCGCACACATTTATGTCGTTTTATGAGTGTATATTAGCAAACACTCACTTTGCTCGTGTCGCTTAATCGTTAGTGGGCTGCAATATATAAAAACCTAGTTTTCTTAAAATTGTTTATGTACACCTAACCTAACCTCAGATTCAAGTCGTTTTGTGAATGTAGTAGTGCAAATCGTGAGCCGAAATTTTTAACAGCATAGTTTTCTTAAAACTTTATATAGAGCTAACCCACAGATTATACTGAGCTAACCTAACGTAACCTCGGTAACCTCCGTGGAAGAACACCAGCGAATGAAAGTTTTCGTACTATGTTAAACTTAAGTCCACAAGCTACACGTTTCATATCATTTTTTTTTTTAAAAAAAACTACGCAAATAGGGTAAGATATACGTGAACAACACTCCAGTTCCGTATGTGCGGAACTATTAAGGATACAGAACATTAAGTAAGTCAAGATAAAAGGGTATGTAAATATGGATGCAAAATTTGATACTTTTTATTTTATTTTCCCTCCCAGAAAATTTCAGTTTTAACTTTATCCTCTAGAAGCTGGCAATTTAAACCTCCATTGTATCTGGAGAGCTTCCAGCTCCCAAAAAGGAACCATTGCATTTTCGAAATCATTTTATAAAATTTCACTGTAGTGGAGTGAATCAGTCAACTCTAAATCACCATTGTCTTTTCCTTCATTTACTTCTCAAAGGATAGTATGAGTAAGCTACAAGTACATAAACAATTTTACTGCAGTTGCACAACCAGAAACCTAGTCTTCTATAGACATTTTGATAAGCTTGGCTATTGGATAGAGCTGATTTTCAAAGTTTGGCTATTATACCGCATCAATTTGTAAAAGTGGAGGAGTTGAGATATGAAGTTATAAATACATGGTTATTGATGGCAGGAGTAGATGTTGCATCTCTGATACATAGTGTCCTGTCATTCCATTAATATATGTACACATACTAACTTAGGCATCATAGCATATGTGATATGGCCATTTGGGAATAGACATAGGACATAGTTCTAGTGCATGCACATTGAGTCTTTTGTTTCCTCATTGATGGGAGGGGAAGGGCAAGTGTCCCATCGTGGCAGTTGTCATGCTTTTAGTACACTTATAGCTGGTATTGTTGCTGGCCTCTGTGTGCAGGAACATGTCCCCAGAAAACGTGTATATTTATTTGGTAGATAATTTTGAAGTAATTGTGTATAATACTAGACTATCTAGGCAAATGACACATTGTGTGGCACTGGCCCTTATGCAAGAAAATTTCCTTGAGAAACCTGCGTATTACAATTTATGAAATTCGTTTTCTTTTAACATGTTGTACTCGTGTGGTGAATAAGTTTTGGGAGCAATTATATTCTATGGTTATTCACTGTAACTTGTTATGCATTTTACCTATTGACAGCTTGGAAACTTCTTAATTTTCTCCTGGCTGGTAACCTGACAGGAATTCTTAATTGTAAATTTTCTTTAAGAAATTATGACTTGTTAAGGAAACATATATAGAACCTTCCATTGCCCTTATTTTTGAACCCGTTGCGGGGAAGCCAACCGGTAGATTTTAAAACAAGATTATGTTTAAACGCTGCATTAATCTGAGTAAAATGTTCCTAAGTGTCAGAAATGAGGATTAAGATATTGTTTTATTATGTTGGTTCTACAAATATACACATGCAAATTACCTATGTCTATTATGATGGTTATGAACATTTCTAGTAGGAGAGCAAAATACATCTGAATGGGTTGTGGAGTGTTTTTCCACTGGGTGTGTGGAAACATAATGGACTACTGCATCAAGGTCATGCTGCTGACGTTTTGTTCTGCAATATTGAATTGACAGTGATGAGTGGTTCAGTTATTATGAGCGACTTATTTTTTGTCCTGTACTCAGTCACAAAGTGTATTATGGCTCAGCATATGTTTTCTACTGCACAGCGTGTATTTATTTATTATTCGTATGTATTAATACAGTCAGCTCACCAAGTGAAAGTATGATTTGCAGAAAGATTTCCAGTGTAAATGTTTGGGTGTTTTGCGCCATACAACAATCTTTGAACTTTACAATAAATTTCAGGCCACAGGAAGTGTTCAGGCTAAGAAATCGAAAAAACGGCAAGCAGTTCTTACTGAGGAAGCATTAGACGATATCAGCCATCGTTAGGAGAATTTCCCAAAAATTGTTTAGGCATCTTCAATTGTTTAGGCATATTTCTTGTGGCTCTGTGTAAACAGCTACTAAATTACTAAATTTAAAACCATATAAAATAACTGTGGCACATTCTCTTCAAACAGGTGATGCTGTAATTAGGTGTAGATTTTGTGAGTGGGCTCTCTGCAATGGTGAAATAGACTCACATTTAATATTTTTGTGGACGAGGCTTGGTTCCACCTTCATCGCTATGTGTGTACACAAAATAATTATTGGGGCTCTGAGAAACCTAATATTGCTTATGAAGTACCACTTCATGGTGAAAAAATTGGTGTATGGTATGCCATTAGTGGAGAAAGAGTTACAGGCCTTTTTTTTTTTTTTTAGTCAACGGTTGACATCCATACATATGTAAGTACAATTTTACCCCCCCCCCCCCTTTTTTTTTTTTTTTTTAGGGAGAATTGATAAGACAGGGAGCATGATTTTTACCTTTTCTCAACAAGGCTCTGCGACAGCTCATATGGCCAATCCTTTGATGAAAACAATTGAAAACGTGTTTCTGGGCAGAATTATTACTGGAGATTTGTGGCTCCTATGGTCCTGTGACCTACCCTCTGTGATTTTTATCTCTGGGGTACTTTAAAACATAAAGTTTCAAGACAAACCCACACACCCTAGAAGAATTAAAGCAAAATATCCACCAGGAAATTGCCAGCGTCTCCCAATGTGAACTATGGCAAGTGATGGATAGTTTCCTAAAGAGGTGCCAAAAATGTATGGATGATGACTGTGACTAGTTTCAGCAGCTCCTTTCATAAAGTTGATAAGTAAAGCCTTTAAAAGTAGTTTTAAAATGTTATATGATATCATCTGCACCTTTCCATGGTAGCGGTAGACTGCAACAAGGACGGAGGATGTGGAAATGGTTAAAAGCCACGCAGTCTGTTCAGAGGTTTTTGCTCTCCATGTATTTTCTAGCAAATTATTTTTATTTAACACCAACTAAATGGAAGTGCGAGGTGGGGGGGCATTTTGCCAACCTACAGTGTGACTTTTTTTAACGTCCTTTAACCTGGATGTTTATATTGGACATGAATTAATGAAATGGTTAATATGATGTGCAAATGTGCCTGGAGGGTCCATAGAACTTAGTCACCTGACATCTGTCTTCTTAGGATAGGGGAAAATCCAGAAAAAGCCTTATCCAGGCAACTCATTCTAACCGACATTTGAACTTGGGACCTCTTGATTGTGAGGCAGGCACAGATAACACAGTGGTGGACTAGCATCAGATAGGTGTGCATTGATTTTCTTGTGAAAAATGCTTCAATTGAATTCCTTCTGAATTGTCTATCAATGTGCTCAGCATGATAGTAGTACAGTTTTGTTTAAATAATAACTTTTCAGGAGAAAAAAAATACAAAGGCAGTAGCATGATACACAATACAGACTGGCAACAAAAGCTTGCCTGTCTTCAGGATGTGCAGAAAACTGTATTCATAAATGTACCATACCATACTGTTACTCCTATTGCCTAGTACAAGCTGCAGTATCTAACAATGTCTCTAAGTGCGCTTATCGTATTGAATGAGTAGATGGAGATTAGACAGTTGGACTGTCAGGTACAATGCGGCAAGTGGACATGGAATGTGGCCTTTAGTTGAATGACATAATATGGCTTTGTGCAAGTAAGTTTCACAAAGCTGTTGTTGCATCACTGCTACCAAGTTTCTATTAGTTGCATGTTTTTGCTTATTTAGTACCATATTTGAAATTCTTGCATACTAAAACAACCTTCAGGTGTAAGAAATGCAGAAAATATTTAAATGTTCTTAGTCCTTAAATAAATAAATATAATAAGGGTTTATCAAAACCTACTTAGCCTTCCTTCGCAGTATGTATGACGGAAAATAGCCTTGGGATCCTAAGGTTAAATATATTCAGGAGCATTTGTAAAATATAAATATATGCTAGAGGGAGATGGACTTCCAATGTTCTATTCAGTTCACAAGAATAAAGTCCAACAGCAAGAACATTTGTACATGTAAGATTTGAAGGTTTCACAGCGTGTCTTTGAAGTTGTAACTTTCGTGTTCAAAGACATGAAAGTTCTAGAACACAGAAAATTACTGGGACAGACTCATCAAGGAGGCCATCCACATCAAATTACACCCCAACAATTACAACAGAGATGGCGGACTCAAACTAAGCTCTGTGTGGACAACAGCCATCAGAAAACAAAAACAGCAACACCATGGACCCAAACAAAATACTTTTTTTTTTTTTTTTTTTTTTTTTTTTTTTTTTTTTTTTTTTTTTTTTACCGTGGAGGGGAAAAACCCGTTACAGGCGGAGGCCGACATGCTGAGGCCAACAGTGTGAGGGTCCCTGCGCCCTGAAGGGGGAGGGTTACTCACTAAAAAACCCCTCCACGTGTTAGTTCGTACAATGCTAAGGTTTCGTGCATCATCGTGCGTTAGTCGGGTCCCGCATAGCACCCCGGTTAGTACTTGAAAGCTTTAAGCTGGCATGTGTTCATGCGAGCGAGTCAATTGTTACTTTTTGGTAATGCCCATGAAACCTGGACATGACCAAGAGAGATAAATGCATTGTTAAATTTGTATTGATATTAGACGCAGTTACGCTTACTTATGATTAGGTTGCACAGGCATAGGCCTGTTAGTCAAGATGTAATTTGTGTGGTGCTTAATTCTAGGGTTGCACAGGTATTTATTTACCTGCCAGTCGTTATACTACCTGCTAATGTTAGTGTTAGCATACCTGAGGTTATTCGTGCAATGTTTCAGCTTATATCTAGTGTTTCACAGGTGTTTACCTGCCAGTCGTTATAATATTTGCTAATGTTAGAGTTAGTGTAACTGAAGTTGATCGTGCAATATTTGAGCTTATATCTAGCGATGCACAGGTGAAACCTGCAAGTCGTTGTGAGATAAGCTAATGTTAGTGTTGGAGTGAAAAGATATTTTCGTGCAATAATTAGGCTTATGTCTAGTGTTGCACAGGTATGTACCTGCAAGTCGTTAGAATCACCTAATGGTCTGTGATTTTTACGCATGCTTGGATTAAATGTTATCATGCTAGATTTCTTCTTGTCTGCCCTAGGCAGGCATGTCTTGTATAAGCGTTTGTCCTGGTCTCGCCGTGTCGTCGGAGTGTCCTACTCCATCATACGGTGGCCCGCTTTCACCGCGCACGTAGGACACTGGTGGGAGGCCCTAGTTCTCCCGATCCGCCTCGGCATTGCCGAGGGCTTGTAGGGCTCTGTGGCAGGCTGCGGTCTGAAACAGGGAATAAGGAAGGTTTAGTTGTGAGGTGAGAGGGAACAGTCCTCTGTCAGAGTTTGGTTTAGTCGTGTAGTAGGTTGTTCAAGAATTCCTCTACTTCCGTGTTATTTGAAGTTAAATTTCTGTCGAAAAGCGCTAGCGGTCTAGCGTGTTTGTAAATTTCCATGGTATAGTTACCTAGGTTCGTTACTAATGGGTTGTGATGTTTATGCAAGTGTTTATACGTATCGTGTGAGAGCTTTTTAATGAATTGCTCTATCGTGTGCATTTTTAATTCGTCGTGAAGTAAGTCCGCTGGTGCCGTGTAGGGCACTTCTGCTACCATTCGCAGTATTTTATTTTGTAGCCTTTGTAGGCGCATAATATGTGTTTTTGCGGCATATCCCCAAACCGGAGCAGCGTAAGTGAGTATAGGGCGGATAAGCGTCTTATATAATGTTAGTCCCATTTTGAGTTTTAGATGCGAGTTTATGTTTATAAGGGGATATAGTTTGCCTAATTGGGCGTTCGCTTTTCCCCTTATTTGGAATATATGCTGCTTCCATGTGAGTCCCTGGTCCATTTTAAGCCCTAACCAGGTGACTGTGTTTTTCCACTCAATGTTCTCTCCAAATATGGTGAGTGGTGGAAGCTGGTGTTTTCCTAGTCTATGGTTGACTCTTTTGGTAAATATGATGGCCTGCGTTTTCTTGGCATTCACCTTAATTCTCCATTTGGTGAACCAATCCTGTAGCTCGTTAAGGGCGTTTTGTAGCCTCCTGTGTATGAACTCGACTTTCCCCGATTGCGCTACGATTGCCGTGTCATCTGCATAGATGAATAAGTTCGTGTTGGGTGTTTTCGGGATATCGTTCATTGTTATATTAAAGATAATCGGCCCCAATATACTTCCTTGTGGGACTCCCGCTTTTATAGGGCGGGGTGAAGAGAGGTGGTTGTTAACTTTGGACTGGAATGTCCGATTATGTAGATAGTTTGCGATGAGTTTAATTAGAGATTCGTGTATATTTAGTGTTTTGAGCTTCTTGAGCAGGCCCACGTGCCAAACTCTGTCGAACGCGCGTTCTACATCAAGTAGCAGTGCGCCTGTCGATTTTCGGAAGTTGAACCCATGCGTGATGTGTTCAGTGGCTCTCAGTAGTTGGAGGGTTGTGGAATGGCGAGCGCGGAATCCGAATTGTTCATTTATAGTTATGTTTTGTTTGATTAGTTGTGCATTTAGGCGTTTTAGTATTACTTTTTCGAGTAGTTTTCCCAGTATGCTTAGTAGACTAATTGGTCTGTAGCTCTGTGGGTTCGAGAGGTCTTTGCCCTTCTTGGGAACGTGTACGACTATAGCTGACTTCCATCTGTCAGGGTAGTACCCTTTCTCTAGCACATAATTGAAGATTTTGGATAGTAGTTTGATGGCATCTTCGGGTAGGTTGGCTAAGGCTACCGCCGGGATGCTGTCTGGCCCAGGGGCCTTTCGTTTCGGTAAATGTTTAATGAGCCATGAGCCCGTGGGAAGTTTTTTTTTTTTTTTTTTTTTTTTTTTTTTTTTTTTTTTTTTTTACCGTGGAGGGGAAAAACCCGTTACAGGCGGAGGCCGACATGCTGAGGCCAACAGTGTGAGGGTCCCTGCGCCCTGAAGGGGGAGGGTTACTCACTAAAAAACCCCTCCACGTGTTAGTTCGTACAATGCTAAGGTTTCGTGCATCATCGTGCGTTAGTCGGGTCCCGCATAGCACCCCGGTTAGTACTTGAAAGCTTTAAGCTGGCATGTGTTCATGCGAGCGAGTCAATTGTTACTTTTTGGTAATGCCCATGAAACCTGGACATGACCAAGAGAGATAAATGCATTGTTAAATTTGTATTGATATTAGACGCAGTTACGCTTACTTATGATTAGGTTGCACAGGCATAGGCCTGTTAGTCAAGATGTAATTTGTGTGGTGCTTAATTCTAGGGTTGCACAGGTATTTATTTACCTGCCAGTCGTTATACTACCTGCTAATGTTAGTGTTAGCATACCTGAGGTTATTCGTCCAATGTTTCAGCTTATATCTAGTGTTTCACAGGTGTTTACCTGCCAGTCGTTATAATATTTGCTAATGTTAGAGTTAGTGTAACTGAAGTTGATCGTGCAATATTTGAGCTTATATCTAGCGATGCACAGGTGAAACCTGCAAGTCGTTGTGAGATAAGCTAATGTTAGTGTTGGAGTGAAAAGATATTTTCGTGCAATAATTAGGCTTATGTCTAGTGTTGCACAGGTATGTACCTGCAAGTCGTTAGAATCACCTAATGGTCTGTGATTTTTACGCATGCTTGGATTAAATGTTATCATGCTAGATTTCTTCTTGTCTGCCCTAGGCAGGCATGTCTTGTATAAGCGTTTGTCCTGGTCTCGCCGTGTCGTCGGAGTGTCCTACTCCATCATACGGTGGCCCGCTTTCACCGCGCACGTAGGACACTGGTGGGAGGCCCTAGTTCTCCCGATCCGCCTCGGCATTGCCGAGGGCTTGTAGGGCTCTGTGGCAGGCTGCGGTCTGAAACAGGGAATAAGGAAGGTTTAGTTGTGAGGTGAGAGGGAACAGTCCTCTGTCAGAGTTTGGTTTAGTCGTGTAGTAGGTTGTTCAAGAATTCCTCTACTTCCGTGTTATTTGAAGTTAAATTTCTGTCGAAAAGCGCTAGCGGTCTAGCGTGTTTGTAAATTTCCATGGTATAGTTACCTAGGTTCGTTACTAATGGGTTGTGATGTTTATGCAAGTGTTTATACGTATCGTGTGAGAGCTTTTTAATGAATTGCTCTATCGTGTGCATTTTTAATTCGTCGTGAAGTAAGTCCGCTGGTGCCGTGTAGGGCACTTCTGCTACCATTCGCAGTATTTTATTTTGTAGCCTTTGTAGGCGCATAATATGTGTTTTTGCGGCATATCCCCAAACCGGAGCAGCGTAAGTGAGTATAGGGCGGATAAGCGTCTTATATAATGTTAGTCCCATTTTGAGTTTTAGATGCGAGTTTATGTTTATAAGGGGATATAGTTTGCCTAATTGGGCGTTCGCTTTTCCCCTTATTTGGAATATATGCTGCTTCCATGTGAGTCCCTGGTCCATTTTAAGCCCTAACCAGGTGACTGTGTTTTTCCACTCAATGTTCTCTCCAAATATGGTGAGTGGTGGAAGCTGGTGTTTTCCTAGTCTATGGTTGACTCTTTTGGTAAATATGATGGCCTGCGTTTTCTTGGCATTCACCTTAATTCTCCATTTGGTGAACCAATCCTGTAGCTCGTTAAGGGCGTTTTGTAGCCTCCTGTGTATGAACTCGACTTTCCCCGATTGCGCTACGATTGCCGTGTCATCTGCATAGATGAATAAGTTCGTGTTGGGTGTTTTCGGGATATCGTTCATTGTTATATTAAAGATAATCGGCCCCAATATACTTCCTTGTGGGACTCCCGCTTTTATAGGGCGGGGTGAAGAGAGGTGGTTGTTAACTTTGGACTGGAATGTCCGATTATGTAGATAGTTTGCGATGAGTTTAATTAGAGATTCGTGTATATTTAGTGTTTTGAGCTTCTTGAGCAGGCCCACGTGCCAAACTCTGTCGAACGCGCGTTCTACATCAAGTAGCAGTGCGCCTGTCGATTTTCGGAAGTTGAACCCATGCGTGATGTGTTCAGTGGCTCTCAGTAGTTGGAGGGTTGTGGAATGGCGAGCGCGGAATCCGAATTGTTCATTTATAGTTATGTTTTGTTTGATTAGTTGTGCATTTAGGCGTTTTAGTATTACTTTTTCGAGTAGTTTTCCCAGTATGCTTAGTAGACTAATTGGTCTGTAGCTCTGTGGGTTCGAGAGGTCTTTGCCCTTCTTGGGAACGTGTACGACTATAGCTGACTTCCATCTGTCAGGGTAGTACCCTTTCTCTAGCACATAATTGAAGATTTTGGATAGTAGTTTGATGGCATCTTCGGGTAGGTTGGCTAAGGCTACCGCCGGGATGCTGTCTGGCCCAGGGGCCTTTCGTTTCGGTAAATGTTTAATGAGCCATGAGCCCGTGGGAAGACACCCCAACCGGCGAACCCGGACAAAGTTCGTACCTGCAGGAAAACACTTCAGCCGAGGATACACATACCTCATGACAGCAGGCCCAATCACAGACCATCGCCCGCTCATTGGCTAGGACAACACAACCCACATCCTCCAAACTATAGCATATATTTCGAAAACTGAGGAGACTTTTTCATCTTTCCTGAAGATGGCCATGGAGTCTACAATGGCCGAAAGCTCGACATTTATAAACCTAACACGGCTGATCACCCGTGAAGCCTTGATCCATAACATTTGTACGGTTTGTCCAGATTGTGGTGACATGCGCAAGAGAGGAGAAATTAAGGAGAAGTGACTGGAGTGGTGGGGAACAAGCGAGTGATGTCAGAACTCGGGTAGTCACATACACAAGCATATTATTATATACACATATTATTATAAACAATTATTGTGTAGTTATCGCATTGAGAGTGAGCATACACTGATCCCCACCTCTCATATTATGCAAGTAGGCACGTCTCATCTATTGCATATCTATGCTTCAGTAGTGGGGGTGTGTCATGAAGATCTGGACAAAGTGTAAATCCCCTTGCATACACACTCCTCTCACCTAACAGCCGTACTCTCCTGCCACTGGGCTGCAATGACAAGAAAAAAGTCACCCCCAGATTCTAAGCATCGATCGAAGAGCTTCGTGTATATTTGTAAAAGCTGTGTTCACAATGTACATGGAAGAACTATAATGGTCTGTGACTGATAGCGCAATGGTTAACTTATGAGTACTGGAAAAAAACCACAGACTAACATTACGATGGCTGAACGGTTAAGAAGGTGTTGCTTCTACTCATATGTTCCTAGGTTCAAATCCCACATCACTTGTCTTTTTTTTTAAGTTTGTAAGTTTTATGACTGGATATGCAGGACATAATATTACATTAATATAACTTTGAAGTTGTAGACTTACTATGCACACAAAAACATAATTCTACTAATACTCGTATTAAATAAATAAAAGATGTATATAAATAAACTATAATCTTCTAAAACAAAAATGCAAAAAATAAACATAGCTAATATGGGTGTATGAACCCTCAGCACATTTAACTGCCCTAAACCTTCGGGGCAGTTAAATGTGCCACTGCAATAATATGGATAAGAAGCTACAGTGTCCTAGGCGTCTTGAATTTGCGCCCAGAGGTCATCTTTAGTCCTATGTCCAGCTACAGGGAAATTGAAGCACAGCTCCCTTTTCACTCCAGCCCACACATTCTCAGTAGGGTTCATATTCGGTGAACAGGGAGGCCAGTCTACCACTCTGATATCTTGCCCTGCTGACAACCAATTTGAAACCTTTCAAAATGTGTGGACCGAATGATTATCCTCTACGAATTCAATAATTCCATCAGGATATCTCATCCTCATAGAGGAAACCAAAATATTCACAAGTATTAGTGCATTCTGCCTACTGTTCAGTGAATTGTCAAGCTGCCACAACACACCTAGGCCATCCCTTGATATCCAGTCCGACACCATACAGATACATGACCATGATGAAATTGTGAAGCCATGTATTTTGCATCGTGTTGGGACCCCTTTGGACGATAGACAATCACCTTTCCCTTACATTTGGAAGAAAATGTCGCCTTATCTGTGAATATTGTGTTATTCCAGTTGCAGTGGCATTTTCCTCTGCGAACGCAAGGCGGAACAATCTGTGATCGTCTGTCAGATGTTTTTTAGCTGCTGTTCACATATGCCGTTCCTGTGTCATTTACATGTTGCAGAGCAGTCCAAGCTGATCCAGGGAAATCCAAACTTGCCTTCATTTCAGAAGCAGTTTGGAAAGGGCTCCTCTCTGCTTCTAAAATTTAAGTTGTATCTGTTTGTGGAGTTGTCATGCATCTTCTTCCTGAACCAGGATGGCGGTGCCCAACCCTTCCCCTGGATAATCGCACCCACCTCTGTGCTGTAGATGCAGTGACTCCAACATGAGCTGCAGCTTCATGAGCCACTTTGACTAGTGCAAGGAGTGAAGTCCTTGTGCCTATATCTTTGTGTGCATGTTCTGCATTGTCAAACGTGGTATGATTCATTGAGAGAGAGCTGTGCTTGCCTGATACATTTGCAGACCATTCTGCGCACCACATGCTTTTGTGTGCAGCATATTGATGCTTGTTAGAATAAACCATTGAAGAATGATCATAATAACTATCATATTATTAACTCCACCGAATGTTGTGTATGAAATAAGTATATTTAAAATAACTAGTCACTATGCATTGATTCAACATCCTTAAGAGAAGGAAACAAAATTGCTACATGTGAGAAGCAAACCTACTACTCTCACCACAGGAATAGCCTACATTTTGCTACAGTGAACACACATGGAAGGTGGCAAGTTTAGTAATGCAATACAATTCAAACTATCCTGTTTTGTGTCAATATTTGTAGTTCATATTGATGATAGTTTGTAGTTAAAGAAGCTAAAGCTGTGTATTTGGTTATGATTATTAATTGTGTGAGTAATATTAAGATTTGGAACTTGTGACAATCTGTTGCTGTATCTACACAGCTGTATCGTGGATGGTGTAAGCAAGGTGCTGTGCTGTGCTGAGTAGGACTTCGATGAATTTGGCATTCCAGACATGACTCATTTTTTTGTCCACAGTTGTACATTTTTATAGAACTGACATAATAAAACAATGTCTTAATCCTCATTCTTAACAAATAGGGATGTTTTATTCAGATATTTCTGTATACTTATTCTGTAATTTCATAAAGAAAATTTATGGTGAAAAATTCCTCTTGGGCCATCAGCCAAATGAAAATTAGAGAAGTTACTAATAGGTGACATGAATAACAAGTTACATTGAATAACAATACAATATAATTACTCCCAGAATTAATCTGTCACATGAATACAATAACATGCTGAAGAATGATTTTACAAGTTATAATTTACAGGTTTCTCAATAAAATTTTCTAATGTGACAACAAATGTCACCCAACTCATTATTTGCCTACGTAACCCATTTTTACATACAATTACTCCAAAATTGTCTGCCAAGTAATATACACTGCTTTCTAGGGGACATGTTACTTGGCACACTGACCCTTCCTCTTCCAGGCTGTACATCGGCAGTATGTGCCAGAACATAGAGAAGCAGCTTGACTGGATAGGCAAACTCTTGCCGTTATTTTGCACATATGTAGATATGTAATGCTTCTACACCAACAATGGCCAACCATGTCTTGGAAAGTCTTACATGACTAGTGGCTAGTCCGGAACAGCCTCTTTGAGTTGGAGCGTGGATCAGCTGTTGCCTGTGGCATATGGAACTCACAACCAGAGAGTCAATATCCAGTGACGGACACAAACATGCGATTCCATGGCAGATTCTAAGTTATACCTTGAATTTTCTGGAAATATCCTCAGAAGACCCCTTCATTCAGCGTGCGTTTTGCATAAATAGTAAACAAACACAGACAGAAGCTTACTTAATACAAAATGTGGATCTTGTTAAAACACACAATTTATGTTAAGTACTTCTATTTTTTTAAGTGAACCATCTCTGAGATATTGTTTATTATTTGAATTTGCCAATACTTATACTTCCTCAAATAGAAATATGTCTATTAAAGTGTGTAGGCTTTCATGGCCGGTGTCTGATATGCTAATACTGTTCTTGGGCTGTGAGCCCATGGTCCACTGGGGTTTCTCGCCTCCTTCCCGGAATTAATACACTTCCTAGATATTGCTGAGCAGGAAAACCACTCGAACACACACTAACAATATTCTTCACATTATGATATTGACGACACTGTAGAAATAAGACACATTGATCTCTAAGCCCCAGCACTACAGCCCATGAAGAGCCAAGCCTTACTGCCCAGCCGCTGCGTCCTCTACCTCGGCCCACTACAGGTGTCATTGGTGGGGTGCAGTTTTGGAGGGTGGTACATGGTCAGCATCCTGATCCCTCCCGGCCAGTTATGTGGTCTTCATGACCTGGAGCCACTACTTTTCTATCAAGTAGCTCCTCAATTTGGTCCGCCTCCGCCGAGACTAATGAGGCTGAGTGCACCCTGTGCCAGACCTCCCAAAGGGGATAAAATCCCCATGCTGGTGCCGTGGATTGAACCCAGGTCTTCTGCGCCAGAGGCAAGCGCACTACCAACTGCGTTACAGAGGTGGTCACATTGATCTCACTAGTACTGAATTGACAAAGTGCAACTCTATTTTACATGCACCAAACTTCTATACCCCATTCCTTATGCAGTGATGATAAAATAAGCAGAATGTGATAAGTCCTGCAACAACCAAAATCATGTAGTCTTGCACATATAAAATTGCATCTCTAGAGAAAAGTTTAGATGAAAAAACTTTTCGCTATCGTAATCAGTGTACTGAGCTACATATGAATCACATATTTTTGTTCCAAGGCAAATTTCATTGTTGCACTGTATTATCTGTAGTAGTACCATGAGAGGGTTTCTTATGATGATAATTTTGCAAGCACAAAGCACGAGAAAAATGATCTGTGTTATGAAAACCTTGAGTGGTATTTGTTTAGAGTATTCCATGAAATAATCAGTAATTCATTTATTTAATACTATTTAATATTAATGGTGTTTTAAAGGTAAAGAACTTACAATAACATTCATACAGCTTAATTATGATTTATTTTCACAGTTGGCACTACAACTAATCCAGTAGGCAGTGATAACAACAACAATAATTTTAGTGTTTAATCCAGGGAAATGAGGAATTAAGACATATGATGATTATAAATGAACGAATTTGCGTTAGTAGACTATTCATTAAAGGTAGGTCTGATATATTTAAAATTACAGTTGTTTGATTTCACCTCTTAAATTAAAATATCAATGTCTTCACTAGAATATTCACCAAATCTTTTGTCTGCCATTTTTGAATGGCCCACTAATTGTTTTTACTGTGCATGGATACCTCAGATGTTCAGAAATGTAAGAAAAGGAGGAGGTGATGTAACCAAAGTGGTAATACCATGACCAAGAAGTGATAATCTGGCATGAGTGGAATAGTCTTTTGGAAAATATGCATCATAACACTAAACATCTTACTTTCCTTTGGCCCTTAGCCACTCATTACTTCTTTCATCTAGTGCAAGTATTTCAATTTTGTGATTTCTAAACTAGCATATATTCTTTTAGATCATTCTTTTTTAAAATCCCGTTACCTCTGCTTCATCTCTTGAATTTAGCTCATTTACACAACACTGTTAATCACAAAATAATCCTCTACAAGACCCTATTACAAGCAAGACATGAATTGACCAAAGAAAAAAATATTGACCCTTGTCATTTGGTCAGTAGCACTTGCGACCAATAACTTGTAGATGTTACTGACACACTCGCCAATCTATTTACAAGAGAAATGTTGTTAATACATACATATGTAATTCAAAATTTGTTTCCAAATGCTACTTGCACTAGGACTTGTTTTAGTGCTTTTTCATTTTATGCAGCTGCAGACAATTTCCATGTTCAGATAGGTATCTGTTTTATTCAGGAAAAATAACTTATAAAATATATAATGATTGAAAATGTGATTAGATTGGTGACACTAAGTTTCACTTGCTAAGTTTTCACTCAGAATATGTTTCATGTCTCCATCTGGTAATATATGAGACATTCCATGTCAATATTGACAACTTCTGAAATGTATACTATTTTCTCGAATTTTTTTGTTTTGTTATCACTAGACGAAATTTTCAAAACATGGCAACGGTACGTAGACAACGTCAAAATTTTGTTGAAAATCCAAGGGTAGTCAAGAAATCTAACATTGGTTGGTGAAACTGGCCCTAAATCATGATTTCTGCAGTAGCTTGCCTTGGTGACTCAATCTCAGCCATAACTACTCTGGAGACCAAAATCTGTGAATCCAGGAGAAACAAATTAGAACTTGAGATGTGATTATAATGCAATGCATGAGAATATCTGTTACTTTCTTGTTTGCCAGTAAAACTCAGGATCATGACTGTACCTTATAGGTGTACCATACAACTAATTCCATAAATATTTGGTTTTAGCAATGTAGAATGGCAATATTGAATAAAACATGACCAAAGTATGGAACTATTTTGAAGTAGATGGTAGTAATAATAATAGAGCAGTGTGTAAAATATGCAGATAAACATTTTTATGTGGTGGTAAGTTGCATAATACAACAAATTTAGAGAAGCATGTCATACACTGAGTAAAGTTTGCAGAACCTCTATTGGAAAAGCAATGTATGAGTTCCCTATCACTGTCAGAACATGGTGCACTGACATCCGAAAATAATGAGCTAAAACAAAATTGGTTACATACCATTAAACACAGAAAACCACTATTAAGAACTAATTCGGTGAACAAGCTATCGACTTTACAACTTTTTATAAAGAGTATTGAATACTGGTGCTTAAAAATCAGTATCAATCTTGGTATCAAGTATTGAGAAATAGTGGTATGTGCCATCACTCCCTAAAATCATTTCCAAAGTTAGGTACAGAGACTACAGCAGACACAAAATTTTATGGTGGGTGGTAGGAGGAGCTGGTCAGCACAACATCCAGAGGCTTGCCTTATAGTTAAACGTGCTGTAAAGTCAGTCATATAAATATTGTTTGTACCCACAACATTTATTTGCACAACAGGAAAGAGAATAAGTTGGTCATGAAGTGGTCAGCTATCAGCCACCATTAAATTTTGTGTGTGCCACATTGACTCAATGGGCAACCAACAATATTGCTATGCAAAAGCATAGTATGGAAAAATTAAAAATCATATTTTAAAAGGTTTCATTGATAGCCAGCTTAAAGAACAACAGTTTGCAGAGGCATCTTTAAACAGTTGTTCCATTGCCAGTTTTCAATGTATCATATTAAATTTAAAAAAAAACCAACATAAAGCGGACAAAATGATGGATGAAACCACGCATTCTGTATAAAAAGGGCACTTGGCTTAGTTGTCATTTTACATTGACTGCCTCAGTTGATTTATTTGGTAGAGCAGACAAACTTGTAAAGTATCATCTTTGGTCTTCACTTCATGTGTATGCTTGGATATGGATATTGACTGGGTGTAAACTGCAATTGGCGATAAATGTAAACATCATGAGAGAACATACTGCTCCTGATTTCTTTTTCTTCTTAAAAGTAATAAAAGAGAAATGGTGGCTGTAGTGTTTAACAGGCTCTAACGTTTTAATCTACATTGTATAGCATAATCACACTGAGTGATGTTGAATGATTTCTTGCAAAGAAATGGTTTTTAAAAATATACTCTAGGGAAGAAATTGATGATCGCAATCAATTCACCGTACATGCGATACATCAGTTCTATTAAGGAGGGGGTTGATGTTTGGTAAAATTTGCGCTCTCTCTTTATACGAACTGATGACATTGCTTATTGAAAACAGCAGTTCACTTTTTAGAGTCTGCGTTCTGTAACTGATACCACCGCCCAACTTCATAGTTGTGGTTTTGGTTGGTCACCTTTGCTGCTGCCAATGCAAATGTCCAATTATATGTGATATAAACCAGGTTGGACTTTGATGACATTGGTGGTGGTGAGGTCCTAACTCTACATTTATTGTTTACACCCACCAGAGGCTGTAAGGCGGGGAGGACCACAAGGAGAATGCAACAACTACAACACATTCAAAATGGATGAATGTTCTCCATCAGGGCATATTAAAGTTGCATTAAGAGTTCATCACATTGCTTCAGGCATAGAAACTATCCTCAATCAGGTGTGCATTCACTTGTCTGCATTGTGCATATCTGGTGGCTGAAATTAATCAGAAAAGAAAACTATCTTTACAACATGATTGTATTGGATACATGGAGCATCATCAAACTTTGCATGTTGATGACCAGGCAGAGGAATTTCTGAGCATCAGAGCCAGGATGAAAGGAAATAAATTTGAACTGTTATTGGACTTTGGGCAGGTAACAAACCATCCCCAATCCCTCATGAGACTGCACTCACCAGAGCATGTTTACATGTCCGTCAGTGACCCTTGACGACTGCTGTTCACATTCTTTGTATTGCTATAGCAATATATATGGTTTGAAGACAGCTGCTTAAGAATTTCTATGCCTGATGATTGCAGTTCTAGACAATTGAGGATAACAGGACTACTGTTCCTTTCACAACTTGGGAAGACAAGAGAATGACCACATTGTGGGAACCTAAAGTGAAGTAGAAAATTTGAAGCAATGTATTCAGCACTAGAAAAAATTGTATTTGTCTTAGCCATCTGATATGTATATGTGCACAAATGGATGCTTACCTTAAAAATGTAATGAGAATATTATTTTTCTTGTTAAGGAAAGGTAAAATATTGTACTGCATAAACAAATCATTTTTAAAATTAATAATAAATGAAGTATAAAAGCATGAAGTGGATAAAAGTGTTTGTCGACAGTTTTTAATGCGTTAAACATTTTTGTTACTTGACTTGCAGAACTAGAATATGCTTTATACGTATTCAAGCTTATATGATTCCAGTGCCTAGTGCAGAAAATAGATTGAATAATCCTTTAAGGAACAGTTGGAAATAAAATATTTCAGGTATTTCTTCTTCTCTTTAACAATTTTTAACATAGCACATTTTATCGCATGTGAGGTAAGATTTTATAAAATGCATTATAAAAAACTATTAGACCCTTTATTAATTTGGTAAAATTGCTCAAAATGAATTTTGAGTACAATGTTTTATGTAAGAATAAAGATTACTAGTTTCATGTTCCTAGCATTTTTATCTGGAGTGACATGAGAACTGACCTTGTTCATTGTTAACCACTATAAATATTTATTTTTACTCCTATATCACAGGGCTTTATTTCTCATATCCTTCACCGTTTGTACTGCTATTTGATTATGGAACATACCGTAATAGTCATTTCTATTTAGGTCATTCTGCAGATATCACAATTTTTGTTATCTTTTTTCTTAGCAAAAATGAAGTGTATAGTTTTAGTTTACATACTGTTGAAAGCCAACAGATAATGAGGCAAATCATTTTTAAAAACATTTTGATTTTCAGAAAATACATTTTATCAGAAATGAAGCATGAATATCACCTGGTAATTATTATTTATTTATGCCAACAAACTTACTGTTGGTGCTAAAATTCTAAAATAAGAACAAATTAGAAACTAAAAACTTCACTTATCTTAGTAATGTTGATATTCTTTTTCTCTTTTGCTAACCCTGGGGTTTCAAGCTATGTCCAGCTCATTCTCAAAGCCATATCTTGTCTTGTAATTTTAAATATGATTTAATTTGATATTTAGTTCCATATAATTTTAAATTAAACAAATAACTATTAAATTCTAAATTATTATCCATCATAGTTAAAATGGTAATTGTAGCCAGGAACAAATGCTAACCTACAAATGCTAACCCAGGGTTAGCAAAAGAGAAAAAGAATATCAACATTACTAAGATAAGTGAAGTTTTTAGTTTCTAATTTGTTCTTATTTTAGAATCTTGTTGCTTCACTGTTAATAGCTTCAATTTTTACTTAATTTACTGTTGGTGTTTTTAAACACACAAACCATGTGTGGGCAATGTTTGAGAAGTAGAACTGGAGCTGAAAAATTCTACCTCTCAAATCATAAATATCATCTGTTGAGAGGTGTGCCAAAAAATACTGTTGTTAGCACTAGAACCATTGGAATGTGGTCCATAGATATTATATACAAAGAATCACCAGTGTGATAATCTTGACTACTTATATTAATATACAGGTGTGGCATAAGTCAGTGAACTGAAAATGTGGTTCAGGGTTTTGTAGCTTTAATGGTTTGTATAAAGTAATTTGTCATACTGAAATTGTTCAAAGTATCTTCCATTGTAATCTAGATATTTAACACATTGTTTATACACTGATTTACATATCTTGTCATGAAACTCCCCATCATTACCAAAATTATTTTCAACTTGTTCAATCAAATCCCTTGGCTTCGTAGTGAAAACAATGACTTTCAATATCTCCCGCATTGAAAAATCACACAGTATGAGGACCGGTGATCTTGTAGGCCAATCAGTTGTACCCCACCTTCCTATCCATTCTTGAAAATTGTCATTCAAAAATGCATGGATGTCTAATGCGTAGTGTGGTGGAGCACTGTCTTGCTGCCAAATGAGATTGTTTCTTACAGGTTCAAGCAGGTACAGGGGTATTGTGTAGTTCCATAATAACTACTCTTAACATTTCAAGATATCTTTCAGCAGTCACACTCCCATTGAAAAAAATAAGAACTTATCACTCCTTTGCTGCATATACCAGTCCAGACCATGTCTCCAGGAGTATTTAACTCCTCCTCTATAACAAATTGTGGATTTTCAGAAGATCAATACATAGAGTTGTGTTTAACTTGTCCATTTAACTTAAAACTTCTTCATCAGAGATTATTTTGTAAAAGTTCGGATAGCTTTAGCTTTCACTGCAGATCACGTACCACTCACAGAATTCATGTTTTTGATGTGGATCATTCTTGCTTGGGGCATGTAGTAATGTAGGCTTATAAGGCTTCAGATGTAGTATTATTAACGTTCTCCTTTAACTTCGTCAGAAAGTTGTACATAGTTGCTTAGAAGCTCTTGTTGAAGATTTCTTGAGTGGTGGAATAAATGCCTATGCAACGAGCTGCAAATTTTCTTCAGTACTTATTAATTTTGGGCAGATGCTGCATGGTAAGTCAGCTAAAGAATCTGTCAGCCCGGACCATTGATTTATTTGTAGATAGCTGGTCTGCATGGTGGATGTGTATATGGGGAACTTTACAACAAAAGGTCATCTATAGCTTCATAATTTCAATCAAATTGTGCCCACATCTGTAAAACAAAAGTACTGTTCTGTGGACAGTTTTATATTTATAATGTACACTTTTTACACTAACAATAAATTCACAGATGATGCCAAAGTGTAGATTGTCACTTGTTAATTACAAACCAGTTCCTCCATCATTCTTTAAACAAATTTCATTGTGCACAGGTTTCACAATTTTTCAATATGGAGGATATTAGTTAGCTAAAATTTGCTGGAAAATGCAGACAGAAAATGTACAGCAGTTAACTGACTTATGTGGCACACTGTACATTAAGTACACTGTACCCAATTCTACCAAACGAAACTTTAAAATGTTACAATGTGAGGAAAGATCAAGATTTGTGTAAATAACCGATTACATTCCAAAGACTTTTATACAGAGCCTTCATTTGGATGTTTCTTGCCACCAGGAAACATGCTGTTTGCTGGTGTAATTGAACATTCGTAATTTCAAGTGTATAGAATTCTCATACAAATTAAACTACAATAATGACATATCTTCATAGATGTTAGAAATGTCCTTGTGTTGCCATAAATCTACACCTTTTAACAACATTTGCATTAACACTCGTTGATTCTTCATGTCCATATGAATAAAACAATGCTTTATCTGTAAAAAAGGTAAACCCAAGCCAGTAGAGCAATTATTAGCATTAACCAATAACCAATTGCAGAAATTAACAGTTATCAGAATTTTAAGTTGAAAAATTTGGTGGCATTTCAGGCTAAGGTTTGTGAAATTTGTGGTTACTGAGTAAACTATCTCAGAGATTTCGTTGGACGTTGTTTTGACTTCAAGTTTTTCCTCTGTAAGAACACAATAATTTATTTTTGGTTTTCTTTCAAAAATAGATCCTGTCTCCCTAAACTGTTTACAAGATTAAGAAATGTTTCTCTGTAAGGCGCACAATTCCCTGGAATCTGCATATAAATTGCTTCTCTTACTTCTCTACTAGAGTTGTCACATAGAAATCATACATGAAGGTTCTTTGTGCTGAAGTGTTCAGATCTTTTGTCATTATAACTTACTATAACACTGAAACACGTGATCTCACATTGTATATATCCGTACAAAAACGACTTCTTGTCAGCTGATGAGCCAGCACATGAAGAGGTTGAACACAATTGGATAGAAATGTTGCAGTGCAGGGTAAGCAGTTTCCAATAATAATGGCCAGGTGCTGAAATGAAGGCTCTGTAGTTGTCAATTTACAGAACTAAAGGCATAACATCTGAAGGCTAATCTAACAAAACTATTAGTATCCACAGGAAATTTGGAGGTTTTAGGAATTATATTTTATTAATGTTATTTTGTCAATAAAATGTATTCACCAGCACATGAAAAACAATTTTTATAAGAAATAGTATTGTTCCTTGTTTATCAGTAATCTCTCTTATTAACAGCAGAGCAAAAGTTCCTGTAATATGAGCCAGCAGAAACGCAAAGCCCCTGACGACACTGATAGTGTTGACAATTATAGACCTTGTAAAATGACTGTCTCAAGTGATGTGACTGGTGTTTCTTCAAGTTCTTGCCATGCATCAGGAAACTCACCTACACTCCAAACAGATTTTCAGCAAATTAGCATAAAATCAGATGCAGATGATATAAAAGATAAGATAAAACAGGAGGACACTTCTTATATGGTGTGTGAAAATGGAGAGTCTGCTGATGTGTCTGCTGACGTGTCTGCTGATGTGTCTGCTGACATGTCTGCTGATTTGTCTGCTGACGTGTCTGCTAAAGTGTCTGCTGATGTGTCTGCTAAAGTGTCTGCTGAAGTGTCTTCAGATAAAAACCACACGCTACGCGAGTTTGATGTGTTGGATGAAGAAGATTATGACCAGGAGGATGATTCAGATAATCACTCTGAAGGCAGCTTTGACTCAGATGTTCCTGATGAAGAAATTGAAGCAATGTTGGAGGAAGGTAGTTATACTGTTGCTTTCTTGCAAATTAAGTAATAAGCAGCTCTGAATTGTTGTCAGCCTTTGTTTTAAATTTTCTGTATCCTTAAGATGGGCTAGTTACTGTTTGCAGATCATTATTACTAACACCAATAATTTTCGTTTTCATATTTTGGGCTATACACCTGTAATTTAGATTTTTATAGCTGAAAATAGGATTTTTTTAACAAATGCTAACACCAGTTATTTTTCTATTTTTTATTGTAGTAGCATATCTTTATAACATAATTTCACAAAAGTACACCTTGCTAATTACCATCATAAAACATGCAGTAGATATTTTACTATGTCTATTGTTTGTATTTGTTTTTGGATTTAATAACTCTCTGCAGCTTCACAGAACATGCAACTCCCACTGATTTCGATACTTCTTTTCTGGAAGCATTGCCTGATATCTGAAGTCTCTGAGTGGCAGAGTAGAGCTTTCCAAGCAGCAAATAGCTTTTAGTGTACAGGGTGGAAGGTACTGCTTCAGCCAGAATAACCTGGTTAATAGATACAGGTGTAAGAAATATAAAACACTAATTATTATTTATTTATGCCAACAAGCTTACTGCTGGTGCTTTAAAGACTTAAGCCATGTGTGGGCAATGTTTAAGAGGTTGAATCAGAAACTGAAAAATTCAATGTCATAGCCAGGATTTGAACCACGGATCTTCCGATTATCGAGCTGTTGCTTATCGAGTACGAATCAGCTGGGGAATTTAATGTCGTACTGGAAAGTTGGCCATGGTAGCTTAATGGTTAGAGCAGCCGCTCGATAAGCGGAAGATCCATGGTTCAAATCCCGGCTATGGCATTGAATTTTTCAGTTTCTGATTCAACCTCATAAAACACTAAGTTTTGTTTTTGTAGGTTTAATAATTTTGTAAAAATGTTCATTTTTTTCGACAGTATAAATGGCAATGCTGAGCTGATGGGATTAGTTCTTGCACATGCCAATGGGCTGTGATGTACTCGATTGGTGTGTGCTTTGAGGCAAGCACTCCCCTCAAATGTAAACAAAACACTCACTCAGTGCATTTGCTTTTCTGCTGAGGTGGCCACTTTTCAGGCAAATCAACAGGAATAAAAATTTTATGCCTGACAGATGTGAATGTTACTGAAATAATGTACTCATTAAAATAATAATGATTCAGTTTTCCATAGTCAATGAAGCAGAAAAATAAAACATTTGAAACCACATATTTTAGGGTTAAAACAATGCTGACAAAGGTTTACAGATTTTCCCAATAGTGGCCATCATTATCCATTATGAGCTAAAAAAATAGTAATTGCTTTTAATTCACAAATAAATAAAAGTCTTCCTCTTCATTTTCCTAAAATAATTGCTTTCTTTTGTAAATTTTTGAGCTATGATCATGATCATAAATGAGCACTAAGACTAATGCTGCAACCCGATCCACCAGTGCTTATATTTGGCACAAGAACATTTGCCAGCCCTTCCCTTCCCCCTCACTTTTAGTAATTCCAGGCGATACCATCCCTAACCTCCCCTCCATCCAAATGTGCCACCTGTTGAACCATCAAGGAGAGAACATATAACGTGGCATTACCTCATTTAGGTTAGAAATTAAACTTTGCATTATATTTTAACATTAAGTTATAGTTAATTTCATTCAAATTAAGATAGGCATTACACAAGGCTTTGTTCACACAATATTTGTGCAACACTTATGTCCATTCATCAAGAAGCTAGATGTATCCAAATATTTTATACACATTGTTTTTTTCGGCGAAACAGTTCTTTATTCACAATAATTGTATTGGACATATTTGTTATACTCATCATGTAGAATTCGTGGTTAACATAGGTATGGCCAAAGCAGTACCTTCCACCTGGTATATTTATAATGTGCATTATATATGCAAGGGGAGCAGCCATAGTGGAAGCCTCTGGTAAAAAATATTTATCATCTGAAAAACTGTAAACAGTGATGTAGGACATTTTAAGTTGCAACCCTTCATTTGGGCATTTTTAGGTCCTATGAGAGTCATAATTTGCCCTCAAGAAGTGTGAAAGTTATTAATATCCTGAAGATGGTTTATTAACCGACAATAGGACAAAAAATCAGAACCTGAGAATCTGAGTTCCAGCAATAAGTGAATGAGTGAGTGGTGTTTAAGGGCCCATCGACAGCTAGGTCATTTGGGTCCTCCTAGTAATAATGCATAACAGTGTACAAAAGGAATGATATATCACAAGCATGGTATGGATTTATAGGGACTTTATAAGTTGGCAAAGTCACTTAGGTTTTATTTATTATGAATTTATACTGAAATGTAATGTGAAGCTGGATTTAATTGTAATTTTAAAGTACTGTAAATTCAAGAAATAAATTCTTAAAACAGTGGCTGCTGATTGACATTTTAGTTTGTTTTCTTGCAGATTTATTTTGTTTCACATCAGACAGGTTTATAATTGAAAGCACAGGTATATGTAAAGACTGAAAAGATTAATTCAGACAATAAATTTTGATACAAGTTGTAACTCTGCTTGCTAGTATTAGCCTATGTGATACTGAAATATGCATGCCAATATGCTCTTAAAAACTTGAAAATATGCCAAAAATATGCACTATTTAATTAAAACAATGTCCCTTTGCAGTAGACAAGACAAGTTAGTATAAATAAGAAATAAAGTTACTTTATTCCTTAGAGGTTGAAGCAGAAGTGGTCCCGCCGCTGGTATTAACTGCTAAATTGCAGTTCACAACCAACATTTTGCACAAATTTTCAACTGTAAAACATTGTCTGTAGTCTCGCAAAACACTTTTGTAACGTGAAAAACTCCACGTCACAAGATGTTATTGGGGCATATTTAAATGATGTTAACTGCTTCACAGGGAGAGTGAAGTCTCTTGGTATGACAAGATGGTTTCCTTTTGAGGATGTCTCGAATATTGCACATCTGTTTATAACCAGAATTTTTTGAAATTACGTAATTCACTCTCTCTTTCACTTTTTGTCCTATGCTACCAGGAACCGATCTTTTTCAAAGACAGTAAGTGATTCATGCAAAGGAGGTCCTACAGCTTCCAATGCCGTTATGACTGTTGGTAAGAAAGAAAAGTGCGGAGATATGAAACTAAGATCCTCTTTTAACTCAGTGCCTGACAGAATATTTTCCACAGATTCTATTGAAGTATCATTCGAGTCCAATGAATTAACAACCTCTTCGACTATTTCTATGTGCTCAGCAAAATATAAAACTATATCGACCCATGTTCCCCATCGAGTTAACACTGGTGCAGGAGGAAGTAGGTACTGTTGATCTAAACAACTTAACTCTTTTAAGAGATTTAACAAAAATTCTCTTTGTACTGTACATAACTACCTATAGGAAAGAATCACGTATTGTCTCAGAAATGCGATGAAGAGTGTGTGCCAAACAAGTTATATGAATTTAGTTAGGAAAAATACCTTTCGGAGTTTGTCCTGATTTTACCATATAAGGACCTGTATCAGTAACTAAAGTAACCCCATAGTAATTTCAAAGAGTCCATCACAAACTGGGTCACAGTTACATTGTCAGTGGCCGACAATTCGCACCCATTAAGAATGTAAGGTGTACTCTTTTGTTCATTATTTAAAGCACCCATGATTATATTCGCAATAGAATGGCACTCAAAATCAGGGTTTCATCAACAGACAACCACACAAACTGAGCCGCTAAGTCATTTTGTATATTTGACAATACGTTATTGTAATAATGTCCTACATAAGTCTTATGCAGTGTACTTTCTTCAGGCACATGTTGTCAAGTGTACTTGACAAGAAGGTTGATATAGGTTTTTAAATGTCGGACTATTAATTTTGAAGAAGAGAATATCAGCAGCTAAAAATGCATGGCACATGTCATAGGAAAATTTAGTAACCCTACTTCCTAAACACTCTACTAGCTGTTTTTGAACATGTTCTTTGCAAATTTTCTGATTAAATTCTCCTTATGCTTTACTGGTTTATGTGCTGAACTGTTTGAAATCTTTTCTCAGTTCCTATATTTTACTCATATGCTCCACAAAACAGTACCCTATTATCTGTAGATATTAAATCACTCAAAAACTCTTTCTGTAAATTAATTAATCTAGCACTCGAAGTTGGTTTTATTTTCGGCATTTGAAGAGCTTTTTAACATTTTATACGCTTAATTTAATTTGGTGGGAACCAGTTCTCAACACTATTACGTTTGAATACCATGACGCAACTATAATCTTCGCAAAACTTAAAGGCATATGGAGGCGGGGCGTACTGCGGACTCCAGCGAATCCTACGCTTGCCCCTCCTACCAGTGCTGCCGAATGTGGTGCATACATCTCACACACTCTTATGTACAGAACCTCTGCCGGTACACCCACTACACTTGGCAACAGCGCTCTGCTTGAGCATTGGCCAACGTTCTATTGCCTTTAACTTTTGCGAGCGGTATACTGGTGGGCAAGCAAGTGTTGCTATAATCGTGCTGCTCAAAACGTTGACCTGCACTTTATCTTTGTTAATATAAACCTCTCAGATAGCGCACTGATTATTCTCTGCGCACATGCATATAATGAAAGGATGTAAACAGGGGATTCACTTCACGACAACATGACTCAACATTAGTTCTCGCCACCTTGCGAGCTGTATCATCATGTGCAATACCACCAATATGAAAAATATTATACAGATGGAAAAAATAAAAAACATAAAAATCATTAAAATATGCAAGATGGGGGCTATAATATTGAAATCTTTGTGAGTTGCATCATCATGTGCAATACTGCCAATATGAAAAATATTATCCAGATGGAAAAAATAATAAAAAACCATTAAAATATGCAGTATAGGGGCTATAATATTGAAATATTATGCATTTATCAAAAATCAAGAAAATATGCAGTTATATGCACCATAAAATCACGTTCAAATAATTGAAAATTCCATAATTTGTGCACATAATGTAAAAGCATACATTTTTAACCCCTATGAAAAAACATGTAAATGTATGAACTTCCTAGCCCTAGTGATAACACATTACTATACATCATTAAGTTGCAAGCCAAGGTTATTCATTCAGGACTAGTGAATGGGAGATCTCTGATTCAAACCACACTAGAACTGTCCTCTCTAGCAGAGTTTTTTTTTTATTGATTTTCCTCACTTCTTATAAGTGTTAAATGCTGTGGAGGCACTCTAAATTGTGTGGAATATTTCCATCTCAAATTTTTTTCCCAATTATTTTATGTCATGTAACATCAGTGTTCATTGCCTGTGATGTCATATATATCAAGAATGAGTGTGAAATACAATATTAATTGCAGGTTTATATGTAGTAGGTATGTAGAAATTAGGCATCAGAATTCATTAAAACTTCAGAAATTAGTCACTTCAGATCTTGTAGGAATGAAAAATAGGAATTTAATTAAAGTTACTCTTTTAAGTTTATTGCACTTGTTTATTGTGACTTTACCTTCTTTACAATTAATATCTCCACATTTTGTTGTAGATGTTTGCTTATACCACCCAGAGGCTTTGTAGTGGTCTCTAACATTCCAACAATTAATTAAATGATGTATAAAAATATGGGTTTTCAGGAAAATAGAACAATTGACAGAATCTTTCAGTTCTTGATAATGCTCTTAATGGCATCTATCTTTCTGTTCATAGTTATGCAACTTGAAAATAAAATAGTAAACATTATTTTTAATGAGTAATGCAATGATGCATACTGGAAATAGGTAAGCCCAACTGTTACCAAGTGAATTTTGTGTTTGATTTGCTGCCCTCAGAAAGTGACATATTTGATTCTCATATGAAATTCTTTGCATTGCATGTGTGTGTCCTCTGAAATTATGACTTTGCCTTTAACTGCATAACTTATTTATCAGTTTGTCATCTCGGTCCCATTTCTTCTTGGATATTAGCAAAATAATGTGTTCAATAAATACAGTTTTTTATTTCAAGTAAGAGCGACTGTATTATAGTGATTACTCTTTATTACTAAGGAATTCATTTTATAAATTGTAAAAGGAAATAAAAATGGATTTTCTGCTCCACAAGATATTGATATTATAAACTCAGTAATTTTGCACCAAAGTAAATAATATCATTAATGTGTAATATGACTTTTTTTTTATATTTAACATTTCTCCCTTTTTACTTTCAAGGTTTACCAGAAGAATTCAAGTGTAGAAAACGGAAAAATTTTTGTCTGAAGGATGGTGACTATACTAGTTCTCCATATGAAGAGAAGGAAAAAATAGTTTTAGAAGGTGAGAACTTAGCAATTATGAAATTCTATATTATATCATGGTACCATCAACCTGTGGAGGTTCCTTCTCATGTGGTGATCTGATATTATATTCATTTGACTTTAATTGCCAACTATGGTTTCTTTTTATGCAATTTTTACAGACTATTCTTAGGGAAGCTTACATCTCTATGTATTTCATATTGAGATAAACCTTTGCAGAAATAGTTTCATCACATATTTTGTTATGATGATACAGAGGAAGGCAGAAATTTAATCAATAGATGTTTAAAAGTAGGTTAATTATTTAAATTCCACAATCTTTTCATAGATCACAAATGGTAACCAAATGACTGTTGAAAAATTCTAATAATAATTATCCATGTCTTGAAAATGGCTGATGTTACAAAATATGCTGTTTGAAATAAATTGTATGTTTGAAAGAGATCTACAATTTTTAGGCAGGGCTTTCTTGCCCATCTAGAATGGTTTACTTATTACACAAAATTATGCAAAATTTCTTCCAAATGAGGAGGACTTTACAGGCTGTTACCAGAAAATTCAAGTTATACATTTCATTTGCCATTGACATATCTTAGATGGAGTTCTGATCATAATTGATTGAGCCATTTTTGAGAAAATAAAAAATATAACAGTGTTTTCTATGTAAATTGCAGCTCAGTGTGCAGGTACAAGGATTGCTAAGAAGTTTTGTACACCAACAGTAATTTTTTTAAAAATTATTCTGATTGTTGCACCTTCTTAAAGTACATGCCACTACAGTGTATACACTTTTGCATTCACTGAAACCACATCTAGAAGCACTCCTGCCCATGGTTGCCAGGTCTACTGATTTTGCAGGAGATCTGCTTTTTTGCAAATCTACTGAACTACTGCTAAAAACTGAATATGCTTCAAAATCTCCTGCTTTTTATGTATTTTACATTTTTAAACACTATTTTCCTTAACATATAATTTGCTCTTCCAAAAAAGATTTTCAGACAAGGCATTTCCCTCATGTATAAAAACAAAAGATTAATATAATCACCTGTATACATAAACAGTATACCACATCTGTTGTTTCTGCATTGCAAACTATCCTTGATTGTTACATTAAACCTGAACATTTGAATTCCATTGAAATAGATAAAGTTGAGTACAGCGATCAAAAAGTATGCTCTGTTTTCCTGTGGAAAACATGTATTGGATATTGTTTAGAACAGCTTACGCAAGCACTTGGTCAGAATTTCGGCAAAGTCCCACTCGGCAGTGTGTACGAATGGTCACGAAAGTTGCCGAAGTTGCTGTGTTAATGCAGCGCTGCCAACAGCAGAATGTCCCTAGGAGTTTGTTGCCAGTAGTAAGTTTGAATGTTTTTGCGGGAGTCGGCAGTATGCTGTTGACCTTCCTAGAAGCAAGTAGCGCAATGGCTAGGTTTATCAGTATATTGGATTATGCTATTATAAATAAAAAAGAATGATAATTAATAAAAATAATATAAATATAATAATATAATACTACTAAATATATATAAATAATATATATAATATAATAATATTAAATAAAAATACAATAAAATAATATAATATAAAATAAATAAAAAAGAACGATAAATAATAATATAAATATAATAATATAATAAATATAATATATATATATAATATAAATCTAATAACATTAAAAATAATAATATAAAATAAAATAGATAAACAAAACAGAACGATAAATAGTAAACATAATAAAAATATAACAATATAATAAATATAATAACATTATATAATAAAATAATAATATAAAATAAAAAAAAACAATAAATAATAAACATAATAAAAATATAATAAAAAAATATAATATAATAAATATAATAGCATTAAATAATAATATAAAATAAATAAACAAAAAAAGATAAAAGATAAAGATAAAATAAAGATAGATAAAGATAAAAGATAAAGGTAAAAGATTAAATAAACAAAAAAAGAACAATAAATAATAAACATAATAAAAATATAATAATATTAATATATTATAATATAAATATAATAAACATAAGTATAATATATAGTATTGTATTTAAATAATAATATATAATATAAATGTAATAATAATAATCATCATAAGGTTCCTGAGAACCTTCAGCTAGCTTTGGGTGATCAACAATATCACAAGAAAATCATCAAAGCACCCAAAGTTAATTTTTAAATGTTTAAATTCAATGTAAACTTCATGATTTGTTTTTTTGTTTCCTCCTAATAAATAAATAAATTAAAAAAAAATAATATAATAAAAATAATAATGTAATAAAATAATATAATAATAAAGAACGAGCCAGCGTATCGTGGACCCAGTAACAAGGCAATAAGGATAATGTACACAATAATTTGCACTAGCGATATATCTGTGTGAGCAAGAGCAAAATAATGTACACAATGAGCAAAATAATAATGTACAGAATCCACAACAATAGTATAAGAGCAAAATAATGTACACAATGAGGAAAAAAATAATGTACAGAATCCACAACAATAGTATGGAGTTGCGCTAGGCGATAGCGGTGTATGTCTGTGGCGGCAACGACCCGAGTGAGTACATTTGTGTTTAATGTGTTGGCAACAAAAACTAGTGTAGTGTAAAAAGCAATGTTGGCAGATGTGAAAATCGTCTGCTAATCATGCAGTGAAATCTAGTGGGCGATTGTGAAACTACTGTCGTCGCATGCGCAGTAAGTAAGTTCGGACTTATAATCTGGCTGGCAAGTGGAAAGTGAGCTGTTCTAAACATGAGCCCATGTATTTTGGTGCCAAAATTCAAATATCTCTGACAAAATCGTCCCTGCCTGACAAATATGTACAAATTTTCAAATTATGCTGTGTTGGTTTTTACATGGAGTCAGTTTGCGACATACTAAGTCATTTTTCATTAAGTGATCCTCTTCTTACAGTGTTGTGTTAGAGCCAGCTAAAATCCGAACAGTTCAGTAAATTGCACCACTTGCTTACTTGCTTCTCGGTTTCCTAATTTGGTGAGAGCAGAAGAAATCTTACAAATAGAATGGAGGTTATTGCGCAATACTGACATTGCATGTGGCAGTAACTCTACTGTGCAAGAATTTTGGAGTAAATAGTATACTATTATTGTTGTTGTTGCCATAAATATGTATACACTAAGCAGAATTACCCATTAAAAAATCTACTGTTTTCTCCTGCCTTTTTCAAATCAAATCTTCTGCTTTTACTTTGGTAAACATGGCAACCCTGCTCCTGCCGCATGTTTTCTTCAATGGCTGCAAGCTCCCTTTCATCTTCAGGAGTTCAAAATCTCTTTTCGTGCATGCAGTTTTGTACCATTGGGAAAAGAAAAAAGTTGCATGGAATTAGCTTGGGACCGTATGGTTGATGAATCAATCAATCAATTTATTTGTCCAAGATCATACATATATAAGAATAGGACATTGTCACATATACATATATAAATTAATACTCAATAGGAGTATAGTCATTAAAATCATAATCAGGATCATAATTATACAAAAATTAGACTTTGTCAATAACTAAAAACATACATGCATGTATAAATTAATATTCAATTGCAGCATAGTCATTAAAATCACTAATAGAATAAAATGGCCTTGCAGCTAGCCAATTATAAAGCTTTCTTTTAAAAACACTCATGCTCAATGATCTATATTTAATATCTAATTTATTATAAAATTCTACACCTTTGAAATAATAAGTCTCCTTCGTCAGAGTAAGTCTACGATTTAGTATATTTAGTTTATGTTTATTTCTAGTGTCAATGCTGTGAGTGTCTAGTCTTAAATCATATTGCATGGACATATACCAAAACATACAATATGAATAAATTAAAAACAGTGAGTATCTTCAACTGTAAAAATAGTGGTTTACAATGTTCATCTGGTTTCTTGTTTAGCATGTTCCTAATGACTCTTTTTTGACACAACAATATTTCCTTAACATGGGGGCTATTGCCCCATAAATGTATCCCATAAGGGTGACCTCTGTAGACTCCAGGAAGTGAATGGTTCATGTTGGCCCTTTGTGCAGATGCATTGTCATGATGGAGAAGGACCCATCGCAGTCCCATGCGTAGCCGCGGTTCTTGAGGTTTGGTAAAAACGTTTGGCGAGCAAACTGTGGTGTAACAATTAGTGGTAACATCAGACTTCTACAATGGAATGCGGGTGGTCTCACACAAACAAAAAGAGTAGAACTGAATAAAATTGTATTTGACCATAATATCGATCTATTCTTCATACAGGAAGCAAACCTAACAAATGACCAACTTAAATACTTCAATTTTACTGGTTTTCTACTACACCTACTACCCAAAAATAGACAGATAAGTAGTGGAATATTAGTTGGAGTCAAAAAGGATATTAAATCCTCCTTTGAAATTGTTAAAGAAATGGATAACACAGATAAAAGTGAATTAATAAAGCTAAACTTTTGGGATAACAAAACACATCTACATTTATACAGTATTTACAATCCTCCCAGGAATGAACCAGATCTCTCTCTTATTGACCAATTAAATAAAACAATCGTAATTGGGGATTTCAATGCTCAATCCAAAAGATGGGGTTATGAAAAAGTGGATTCTACAGGGAAGATAGTGGAAGAATTTTTGAATACCACAACTTTTGAACTGATTTATAATAAAGAAGATCCCACAACCTTCATACATTACTCTGGAGCAGGCAGTAACCCAGACCTCTTGTTAGCTACAACAGATATTGTTTCAAAAATTAAAAAACAAGTTATAGAAGATCCAAGTTCTGGTCACAGAGCAGTAATTGCTGATATTAAACTAGATAATACAAATAACAGTCAATGTCACACGAATCTGTATTGGAACTTCAAAAAAGCAGATTGGATCAAATATAAAACTGAACTGGAACATAAATTTAAAGAACAAACAAACTCACAGCTACATGACCAACCAGATCATTTGAACAAAAATTTCTGTAAAGTCATCCTAGAAACTGCAAAAAAACATATTCCTTGGGGAAGAATAAAAAATTTCGAACCCTTTTGGAACCCCCAGTTAGAAGAACTGAAAAAGCAAAGGGATATAGCTAGAAATACAGCTGAACAAACAAAAAACATATTGGATACACAAATAAGGCAGAAGAAATGTGCCTCACTAAAAAAAGAAATTAATACTGCTAAAAAGAATTACTTTAATAATTTTTTAGAAAAAATGGATTATAGGACAGATGGTAACAAAGCTTATAAGTTCATAAAAAATGTCAAGGGTAGGAAAGATAACAACAGCACACCTATCATACACAACAATAAAATATTAACTAATGATGCAGCCATAGCCGAAACATTAAATAAATATTATGCTAATTCACATAAAGTAACAAGAAATAATAAAAAGGAACGTAAAGAATGTAAGAAAGATTTGAAACAAGAAAGAGAATGTAATCCTAACACTCAGTGCAATATCTTTTTTCAAAATTTTAATATGCAAGAACTGAACATTGCAATTAATAATCTAAAAAACAAAAAGTCTCCTGGACCTGATCACATACATCCAGAGTTCATAAAAAACCTTGGAAAAAACAGCAAAACAACAACTACTAAAACTCTACAATCTATCCTGGAAAACCACTGTACCTGCTGAATGGCGAAAGGCAATAATTGTCCCACTCTTGAAGAAACACAAAACAGCGTCAGAAATAAAAAATTATAGACCAATAGCTCTTACTAGCATAATAGCAAAAGTGATGGAAAGAATGGTGTCAAACAGGTTAAATTGGTTTCTAGAATCAAAAAATTTAATTTCCCCATGTCAAGCTGGATTCAGAGAGTTCCACTCTACAAATGAACAAGTCTTACTTCTCAGTCAAAAAATCAAAGACTCCTTCAATAGAAAAGAAGATAATTTATCAGTTTTTATTGACTTCCAAAGTGCATATGATTCTATATGCAGAACAAAACTACTAAAGAAAGTAAAAAAAATAGGGATACAAGGTCCAATGTTTTCATGGCTATGTCATTTCCTAACACAACGCTTTATTGCAACCAGATATGGAAGAAACATATCTAAATACAAACAAGTACACCGTGGCTTACCACAAGGCGCAGTGCTAAGCACAACACTTTTTAATATATTTATTAACGATCTGCCACAACAAATACAAGAATCAGGTGTGAAGTGTGCACTATTTGCTGATGACTTAGTAATGTTGACTTCAAAACCAAAAAGCAAAAGTACAGAACTAGAAAAAACCATGCAACAATCCTTAACCAAATTACAAAGGTGGACCAAAGAAAATTTAATGGCTGTTAATACAACAAAATCAAACTACCAAATCTTTTCACTAAGAAAAAAGCCACTAAAAATAAAACTAAATTTTGAGGGTCAACAATTACCAGAAACAAAGGAAGCAAAGTATTTAGGAGTTACATTTGATACTAAACTTACATGGACCAAACAAATAGAAAATGTAATACAAAGAGCAGAGAGGCGCCTTTCACTGTTAAAACGTCTAACAGGAATGAAGTGGGGATGTTCCAGAGCAACTCTTAACACAACATACAATGTATATATAAAGCCATTATTTACTTATTGCAGTGAAGTTCTTGTAACAGCAAACACAAAAAAGATTCAAATCTTTCAAAACCAAAGTCTGAGATTAATTACAGGTGCTATCAAAACCACACCAATAGCAGCTATGGAAATACTAACCAACCAATGCCCCATTGAATATGAAATACAAAAAGCAGCTCTTATTCAACACGAAAAGTTGATCAGACTCCCATTTAATACATGGCACAAGAGAAATTTTACACATACACTAAAGACTCAGGAGAGCTTTCTTTCCAAAATTCAAGACATCAAGAAGAATGTATACCTTCCTAATTCAAAGGAAAACTTCATATCTAAAGTCAATCGGACACAAACATTAGACATCACATATTATTTACACCTGACAGAAGAAGTTAAGAAAAGTGATACTCCAACTAGTGTTCTAAAATTATTGGAATTAGAGACAATCCATACTAGATTTCCAGAACATGAATGGCTCCATATTTATACTGATGGATCATTTATATCAAACCAAGATGGAGCAGGTGCTGGAGTCACATGTCACCTTTTTTCCTATTACAAATCTTTGAGTTATGGAACTACAAAGTTTGATGGAGAAATTGAAGCAATTCGAATGGCCCTACAAAATCTTTTGTACAGAATTTCACATTTTCAGCAAGCAGTTATTCTCTTAGATTCCAGGGCAGCAATTATAGCAATTACTTCCAAGTTGTCACCAAAAAACCAAACAATTATAGAATGTTGGAAAATCCTTACCCATCTAACAGCACTTCAAAAACACCTAGTCTTCCAATGGATACCAGCTCACTGTGGACTGAGTGGTAATGAGAAAGCTGATTTTCTTGCAAAAAAGGGTACCAGCAATGTGCAGAAATCAATAGTTAATTTACCATTTTATGCACCTAAAAGATTAGTCAACTCTGAATTCAAAAAAATTATTGAAAAATATTACTATGAAAAATCAAAGAATAAAAGATGGGAACTACCAAACATTCAAACAGTAATTCCTGAGTATTCTCGAAAAACAGCAGTTGCAACCCTCAGGTTGATTACAGGACATGATTGTCTGGCAAAACATTTAAACAGAATTGGGATATATTCTTCACCACTCTATCCTCTATGTGATCTGCAAGAGGAAATGGATCGAGACCACCTTCAAATATGCCTGGCCACTTCTAATGCCCCATCCATCAGTGAAAAATATTGGAGAGCAAGAGGATTAATGACTTCATTGTCAGAAGTCCAGCATTAGCTAACAACAACAACAACAATTAGTGGTAATCATGCTTTGCTCTTCCAGAGGAATGGTTGCCAGAAGACCCCCTTTAAGAAAAATGAGGCAACCATTTTCTTGCCAACTTCAGGGATGCTTCACTTTTGTCGGTGGATTGTCATAAGGAGAGATTCACACTGCTGAATATCGCTTGGTCTCCAGATTAAACTAATAAATCCAGGTTACTCACACCTCAGAAACTGGCGTGGGGTCCCCTCCTTGGATCTTGTTAGCATTTTCTCATACCATTCAACACAGGCATGTTTTTGTTCTTCTGTCAAACTGTGAGGCACTCTTCAGGATGTGACCTTCCTTACATGAAGAAATTCATGGAGGACAACATTTATGTATCTCAGTAAGTAGTGTGTATAGTCACTGTCACAAATGAAGGCAGTTGTGCAGAAGACAAATACCCAATGTCATAGTCAGGTGTTTTCAAGCCAGTCAGGCGTAGTGTGTTTCAGAGCACGTGTGAGAGTACTTCCCTACAGTTTAACAGTGAAATTAAATAATTCTGAGCAATAAGTCAACTCCATTGTGTGATAGTAAGTTTGTTAACAGTTCCGACAATGGCAGAAGCAATAAAAAAGTTGCATTATTCACAGTAAAACCAGAGAAATGGTGTATGTGTACATATGCTTCCTGAGAAAGATGGGAAATGCAGCACTTCCCCTATTACCCCTACTTGCACGTTATGTGCCATTTACTGCCATCGTTCCTGACAGCTACTCTAGCTGCTTTTAATGACAAAATTTCTGATAATTACATTTGATGCCTGCTCAAAAGCTATTTAAAGGTATATGTGTTGAACTGACAATAGATGTTATGCATTGCAAATCAAATGTAATAGAATGATGAAATGTATAGGCTGTTAAAGCCTAGTGAAGGTTTTAAACAATCAAGTATTCCAGTTTATATGCAGCCTAATTGTACTGTATTTTGCAAAACATAAAAATTCTGGTCCACTCATCTGCCAAAGATGGCATTGCTTTGAGGTATGGGTTTTACAAGGTTTATGGTTTAAAAATGTAATGGAACCACAAAGCACGTACATTACCTCTCGCCCAGTTTATGAGGATTGCCTTTTGTTTGCTAATGGTTACTACCGAGTGGCAGGGGAGGTCCTCCTTTGCAGATTTTTATGATTTGCAATAATGTATATTTGTACAGGGAGAGCAAAAAACCTAACAGGTTGCGCAGTGTTTCCCCTTTTGGCGACCTCCGCATTTGTTGCTGTCTGCTGCTATAATAGAAAGGTATGGATGAAACCATACAACATTTTTAAAACTACTAAAGGCTTTACTTAGCAACTTTATGAAAGGAGATGCTGAAATTGGCCACTGTTATTATCCATACATTTTTGGCAATGTTCTGCAAAGAATTATTGGGACTACCGAGATCGGCGCCAAGAGAAGTGGCCTTGGTAGAGCTTGGGAAAACAAGAAGGAAAGGAATAATAATGGAGAGAATAATAAAATTTTGGTATAAATGTTTGGTTAAAGAAGATGGAGAAATTTTAAAATTGTGTATGAAGCAACAAAAAAATCTAGAGAATGAAAACAGTTGGTGGGCAGGGGTTGGAAAAATTATGGAGAAAATAGGAATGGGAGATATATGGAAACTTGAAGAAAGAAATGAAAGTAATGTAGATAAACTAGTAAAGTGTAGGGTAGAAGACATAGAAAGGCAAGAGATATGGGGAAGTTTAGAAAACAAGAAATCATTACAATTCTACAAGCAAATAAAAAGAGGATGGGGGCGAGAACCATATGTGGATTATTGTAACAGACAGGAAAAAGAAGGACTAGCGTGGATGAGAACAGGAGCAATATTTTTAAGAGGGTCAAGAAGCGGTAAAATAGGAATATGTGAAATGTGCGGTGAGAAAGAAAGTATAGAACATTATTTGACAGAATGTAAGGAATTAGCATTATGGAGGAAAAAGGTTTGGGAGAAAAAATGGGAAAAAATAGAGGGGAAAATGGTAGCCATAAAAATGTTAACAGTGAAAGAGGAAAGGAAGGTTAGAAGTATAGGTGAGTTTTTGAAGAAAGTAAGAGAAAAATGGGCAAGAAAAGTAAAGAGTGTAAATGAAGAAGGCAGAGTGGGGGAGAGGGACAATTAATTAATATAAGATGGAATAGATTGATCAGAGCTACCTGGGAGGCAAATGGCCTGGGTGCCATGCAAACCAAGGTAGCAATAAGGTTATGTAAAATTTGTATGTAGTTTAGGTTAGAGTAGGATAATTGTAAAAGTTATGTAAAAGAATTGGTACAAATAAAATTCATTCATTCATTCACATTTTTGGCACCTCTTTAGGAAACTATCCATCACTCACCATAGTTCACGTTGAGAAATGCTGGCAATTTTCGGGTGGATGAATAAATAAATAAAAACCTGCAATAATAAACCCTGGCACCCAATTACTTAAACCAGGGCTTACATTCGAGATCCCTATTCGTTTATTTAACTTTAAAAAATATTTACTACAACAATATTCTACAAGTTATAAAAATCTAAACACAGTAGAACCTCTGTTATCCGAAACACTTTTAACCGAAATACTGTTTAACCGAAACGACCAACTGAAAAAACAATTGTATTGTTTTTATTGCATTATATTTTACACATATAGTAAACTATATTTTGTTGTGTTAAATTTAGCACAGTGCTGTATATAGCAAGTGAAGAAAGGAATTTCCGAACCGAAAAATTCAATGCCTTAGATGTTAGTTCAATTTCACAACACAGTATACAGTATGGGTTACAAACTTAGCATAAAATTCATGCATACATACCAGTTTTCTCACAAAGTTTTTTCGTATATTTTCAGATAGCATTACAGTTCATCGAAAGATGTGACGATTCAAAGCCTTCAAACGTTTTGCTAATGAAACGGTGACGTGACATTGCGGCTAGAAAAGTCTCGAAAAGAAACGACAAAAGAAAATAAGAGTATTTTTTCCGACAAAAGTAGTATTGTACTGTAATTATAAACCAATAAAAATACATAAATCATTATCCGAAATTTTTGTTATCCGAAACCTCCTCCCCCCCCCTTTGTTTCTGTTAAGAGAGGTTCTACTGTACTACAAAACAAAAATATAATATACAATAAAATTAAAAGAAAAATTTTACAACATACACAAATTAAACATTCTCAAAATTATTATTCATCACATCTAATATCTGTGCCAACATTTCCTCTAATACCTAAAACTATCACAATACTAATGGTTAAACTAACATATACATATATAAAAAAATTAATTTGATAAAATATTCATAATTCAACAACCGAAATAAAAAGAAACTCAAATTAAAATTCCAAAATCATCTAATTAAATTTCCAAATTTCTTAACCTATTTACATTAATAATTATTTCATTTACTAATAATAATCAATTTATTAACTTTATTCCTAATTCATCAAACCAAATTCAACCAACAAAGCTTTACTGGTTTGAGAATTTAATGCCATGCAGTTTGTCACAATAGCTCAGTGGTTAGAGCAGCCGCCCGGTAAGCGGAAGGTCTGTGGTTGAAATCCCAGTTGTGGCATTGAATTTTTAAGTTCCAGTTCTACCTCTCAAACTTTGCCCACACACAGCTTGTGTGTTGGCATAAATAAATAATAATTACCATCTGAAGGTTACTTAATCCTGGGATATAAAGTACTCACCATTGGGGTAATTTGTCTCTGATGTGAGACTGCCTTTGTGGTTTACCAGGAGAAATACGAACTGGTTTGAGAATTTAATGCCATTCTGGCAGTTTGTCACAATAGCTCAGTGGTTAGAGCAGCCGCCCGGTAAGTGGAAGGTGTGTGGTTCAAATCCCAGTTGTAGCATTGAATTTTTAAGTTCCAGTTCTACCTCTTAAACTTTCTCATTTTATCCCCCCTTTTTAATTACATATATAACATAAGTAAATTTTAACTTTAATATAAAATATTCCAAATAAAAGAAACAAATTAGATAACATTTCCCATTTTATCCCCCCCCCCCCCCCCCCATTTATAATGTACTTATATAACTACAATAAATAAATTTCTATAAATCACTAAACAAATTTACTGGTATCCAGTAAATAACCGGTATTCGGTTAAAATGAATAAATACTACATCTAACTTAGCACAAAAGGCCGCCGGTGTCCGGCGGCCAACTGTACTGGTATCCAGCACAAAATTCATCACTTAATGTATTTCTAATATCACTTTTATATCCTTATCTCAAATTCATATTTCTTCACTTCCCCATTCAAACTCATAACATGTCACTTTTCTTCCCTCCTTAAATCACTAATAACATTAAAACAAACAATTCCCAAATTATTATCTCCATTTGGGATTTTAAACTTCTCACTCAATCACTTCCCAAATTACTACCAACAACTTAATATTCACTTCACCTACACCGCCACATAATTTATCGCTTAATACTTCCTCTTCCTGCTGTGAATTCTCTAAAAACAAGGAGGGGTGGGGCCATATTTGTATTCATGTATGTACGAGTGTCAACTGTTGACTCAAAAAAAGTTGGACCTATAACTCCTTTTTTTGTTAATGGCACACCATACACCAATTTTTTCATAATGAGGGGGTACTTAATGAACAATATTAGGTTTCTCAGAGCTCCAATAACTAGTATTTTATGTATACATATTCATGAAGGTGGAACCAAGCCTCGTCTGTAAAAAATATTAAATGGAAATCTTTCTGCAAATCGTACTTTCACTTGGCAAGCTGACTGAGTTAACACATATGAATCATAAACAAGTACACGCTATGTAGTAGATGTATGCTGAGCCATAATACGCTTTGTGGCTAAGTACAGGACAAAATAATAGGTTACTTGTAACAACTGAACCACATCACATCAGCGTCAATTCAATACTGCACAGTAAAACCATGTCAGCAGCGTGACCTTATTTATGCAACAGTCGTTCTCATATTTCCACTTGCCCAGTAGAAAAACACAGTGCAGCCTGTTCGGAGGTATTTTGCACTCCCGTTATATACATCTTATGTTAGTCTTATAACTGCAGGGAAATATGTTCTTTTGTTTCTATTCCTCCTTTGTTTTCATATGGCCTGCGTATAACATGTCTTCTTATATTCAGTATTCAAATCTAATGTTTATGCATATATGTAGTTAAACTATACATTTCCTTGACATGTTCAATGTTCAGGAGCTTTTATGGCTGCAATCCAAACCGTGAAGTAGAAAGAGAAATAAGGTTTTGTAGGAATAATCAAAAAATTTGAAGCTAGTTTAATCGTTGTGTCCTAGTTATTGGATCGCCATTTGAAGCTGAAGTCGTTGGTGACGTGACGTTGCCCTTAGATGTAGCTCGCCCCGGCTAGTTCTGCAATAAATCTCTTTATCTCGGGTTTGCGTAAGTGTAATGGACAACCCAAGAACAACTTTGTACATCATTTATTTTCTTTTTAAATCTTTTCAGGAGTTATGCCGAAAATATTTGTATATGTAGAGGAATCGCCCTCACATCCGCGCAGCATGACCTCCCGTACTGGTCTCTGGTTGAGTACTGCCCCGACGCTTTCTCTCTTACCCACGCTAAGAAGCCGTTCGCTCCATTTGAATGTCATGACGTCATCCAAGAAAGCCTCGTATCCAAAATGCTATTTCCTTTTCCCGCAATTTAGAAATGTCCCTTTCTATTATAACATGTTCTTTTATGAATTTCAAATATATAATTACCTTTTTAGGATTAAACGATGTTTACTTTATATTTTATTAGATATATCGCGCGACTTTTAAGGTTTGTAGAACTGACTTTCGAACGTGTATTTAAACTATGTGGTATGACGTCATGACTCGTTAATTTGAAACCAATAATGTGTTTATCCTACGAATTTAACGACTATTATTTACTCATATCTTGCTCACCTTACAACACTTCCTGCTCTATTATCTATTTATGTTATTACTTAACACTTATCGCAAATCTCATATCCGGCAATTAAATTAAAACATGTCTTTTTCAAAAGCCCATTCGATCGGAAATCTAAATTTCGGTATCAAATGCCCCCATTTATGTTATTTTATTATTTCATAATAAAATAATGTAAATGTCTTGCCCGAAAGAAAAATTAAAAATTACTCCTGTATTTTGAATAATCGGCAACACTCCCATTATATACAATTTTCAATTACACTTTTTTTTTTTTTTTAAATTGGTTATTAACACATTTTCTCATTAATCTTTTAACATGACAAACAATTGTACATTTGACTTAACATTAATCCTTAAATACTAATTACAATATGTTATGGTTTCTTCTGTGAAGCTTTTATATAAAGGTTAAATTTCAAGAGTCTTTCTTTATACTTCCTTCTTTTAGTTCATGTTTGCTCACTTCGCTCTCACTATCACTTGCACTGTGATTTTTCACTTTTGTTATTGTAACACATATCTGTACTATATCCTTTAAGCACTAAAATGTACATATATTTATATAAATCCATTACACTCTTCAGACAAGTTCTTTCTTTGTCTTGCTGTGATAACTATCTATACATCTAAATATTTTAACAAATGTTTACAAAGTAAATATTCTGTTTTCTCTCTATGCGGAGATGAACATTTTAACAATCTTTCTGAAGCTGTTATTGTGAGCTCTATACAATATATTTTTAAGCTCTTGGTAGTAGATAGCAATTCACATTCTGCATTTTTCATGAATATGTAAGTACCTGACCAATATATGATTTTCAAGTAAGCTAACATTTAAATTTTATCTCAAAGCTGATTGGGCGCCAATAGACAAATGACACTTCCAATTTTTCTTTTACATTAAATCAAGGTTCCAAGGCACCACACGGTTTCTTGTATGGTCGAAGGAGTTGTTTATGCCATCTTCCCAGACATTTTTCATTTTTAACATCTTTTAATTCATAGGTATGATAACCAAATTTGGATATAATTTCTGCAGGACCTTTATATAACAATTCCATCCTTTTGTTCCTACCTCGCAATGCACTTGATAACTTATGGTCTTTAACTAATACCCAATCGCCTATCTTAGGTTCCCATTTATGTTTTCTACTCTTTTTCTTTAATTTTCGCTTCTCTGCCTTTTTCTTGATTCGTTCAAAAGCAATTTTCGCTCTTTCTTCTTCACTTAACTGAATGTCATTAATTTTCAGTGTTTTTGGTACCCCGATCAATATTGGTTCTGGTTCAATTCCTAACATTAATTTTATTGGTGCAAACCCAGTAGTTACATTAATGGTGTGATTGATAATCTTTTCTATCAATGGACAATATTTCACCCAATCCTTGTGATTATGATGTGTAAGTACACGTAAATAAATTCCTATATCTCGGAGGACACGTTCTGTTGGATTCCCTGATGGAAAGTATGATGAACAATAATTTAGTTTTCTCGTGTCTAATGTCACCTTAATCTTTCATTGGCCTTATTTACAATACATAGGGGATTCACAAATTCTGAATTCGAAATCTCAATAACCTCATCTTCTAACATTGACTTTATAACTGCATCTACCTCTTCTCTTATTGTACTAGGGATAGCTCTCGCTTTATGTGTAAAAGGTTTGATGGGTATCATCTCAAACGAATGAGTATAAATATTACATTTACCAGGTTTCTCAGAGAATACTTCTTTATTTCGGATTAATATTTCAAACAATTTATCCCTCTGTTGTTCATTTAGTTGATCAGCCTGAGTTACTTTTTTTTTTCAACAATTCTTCTAAGTCTTCACTACTCTCCCTATCATAGTACCTAGTTGCATCAGAAACCCTCAAATTGTCTATGAAATCATTTTTATCCCATTCTACATTTTCTTTATTATTGACACTGTACTCTTTGACATTTACTTCAGTTAATTCCATAGCTCCTACTTTAACATATTCTACAAAGAATGTATCCCCTTGGATTTCTTCTTCCTCTTTTTCTCTTACAATAGTTTCTGAACTACTATCTTCCACAAAAGGCACTATAATGGTCTCATCTTCAACTTTCATTTCTAGAATCATGTTTTTAAAATTCACCACAGCTTCCCAGGCATAAAGACAATCACAACCTATTATAATATCTGTCACAAGTCTTCCTACAATCAGAAATAAAATTCCTAGTATTCTCCCATTTATTTCAATATTTATCATTGCTTGAAATTTTACTCTTTCTTTTCGTTTTCCCACAGCTAGCGAGCAATATATCCCATTAACTGGTAAAGACATTACTTTAAAACCACTACTTTGTAAATTATCATAAAAATTTTGTGAGCATACTGTGCTATTTGATCCCGTATCTATAATTGCATTGTATTGTTTTCCATTTACTCCAATTTTGATTTTAGGTGGATCTCCTACTTTTTCGTTTTCGTCGATTCTATTTTTCCATTCTCTTTTCTTTTGTATCATCATTTGCCTTCCAGGACTATTTATTTCCGAGTACTTATCACAATCATTACTAGGATACCCAGTTCTCACTGAAGGCGCGTTTGACCGGGTCTGGCGTTTCCCTGATTTTTATGTATTGCTCCTGTACTATTTCCCAAATTGTTACTTCTGTTTTCCTGCATTAAATCGGGGTTACTTCCTACCATGTTTTTGACCGTGTTAATGGCCTCGACCATTTCCGCATTTTCGGGGGAATTTCGTCCATTAGAATACCTTTCTTCCTGTCTTGGTGACCTCGGTCTAAACTCATTATCTCCGTTTGTCCAATACCCATCATTTGAATTTCTACTATGTCCAAAATAACGTCCCCGTCTACCTCGATCAAATCTATTTGTATTCATATAATTCACCCTTATATTTCTTCCCCTTTGATTACCATTTCTATTTTGGGGATGCCCTTCCTGGTTATATCTACCTTGATTTTCCCACCGGAATGATTCCATCCTTGGTACTGGTCCTTTATATCTTTCCCTAATCTCACTTCTATTCTGATAATACTGTGCCCCTTGCCCGAAAGAATTGACAGTTTCTTTTTCTTCATATTTATTTCCAAATGCGTGTTTTGGCTTATTGACTTCTAAGGCTGATAATAATTCGATCATAGCTGCAATGCTATCGGGTCGGGCTATGATTAGGTAGTGTTGAAGTGTTTCCGGAAAATGTGGAGTAACTATATTTATTAGATCTTTTTCATCTAAGGGAGGGTCCAACATCTTCGATTTTCTCGCTATTCTCATAAAATAGTTGACCATCGATTCCTCCGATCTAGGATTAAATTTTCCATTGCTTAATTCAACTCTAATATTAGCCTGCCTACTAGCTCCCCAATATCTGGTTAAAAAGATGTTTCTAAAGGTCCTGTAATCATTATTGTTACCCATAGAAAGGCCTAGCCAATTGGCAGCATTACCCTTTAGGCATTTTCTTACTATCACCATCTTGTACTCCTCTGGTATACGTTTCACCGTGAAGTACTCTTGTAACCCTTCTAAAAAGGCTTTAGGATCATCTGAATCTTCATTTTCAAAAACTGGAGGTGTCATTTCATTTAAGACATGGTTAGGCCAATGTAAATTTGAATTGTCACCTATCCCTGAGCTATTTCCGAGATCAGAATGGGAATTACTGTTACCCCTATTTTGCATCGAAATGTCAGCTGATACACCTGGTATTGCCTCGTTTCTTGCAACTTCTTTACTAAGATTGTTGTGATTACATACATTTTCACTTAATTTCAAATTTTCTAAGGCCTCTTTTACCTGAATAATTTCTGTTACTACTCCTTTTATTTGATCTGTAACATCCACCAAATTTCTAGCCTGCCTTTCACTTTCTACATCAGATCTCTCTATTCTAACTTTACACCCCTGTAACTCTTCTCTAATTTCTTCCCTTTGTTTGTCTAATCTATATGTTACTTTTTCCCTTTCTTTATCTAATTTTTCACTCACTTGTTGACCTAATTTCTTTTCAGAATTCTTTACTTCTTGCCTTATTGTCTCTAATTCTCCCTTAACCTGTTCTCTATTTTCTTTTACTTCACTACTGACTTTATTAATTTCCTCCCTAACTTCTTCCCTAAAGGTTTCGAAAACTCTCCTCTGACTCTCCAATTGCATTCCCAATTCCTGTTGTCCCTTTTCTAATTTCTGTCCTAACTCTATACTAGTTTCGTCTATCTTACTCATCTTTTGACTTAACTCTGTTCTTAATTCTTTACTATTTTCATCTATCTTTCTACTTAACTCTGTATTCATCTTTTCCACTGTTCTTAATTCTTTACTATTTTCATCTATCTTTCGACTTAACTCTGTTCTTAATTCTTTACTATTTTCATCTATCTTTTTACTTAACTCTGTATTCATCTTTTTCATTATCGTTTGAAACATATTCTCTATTTCTGACATAAATGCTGGCCTTTCTGAATTACTACTAAACATTTCTGAACTACCTCTAGGTGTTTCTCTAACGTTCTGATCTTCTAATTCTTGGCATATTCTGCTACCAATTACATTCTGATTAAATTCTTCCATCCTACTTACACTTTTCTCAATTTCCGGACTGTCAAAACCTAAAAAGTCGGTGTCACTGTCTTCCATTTCTAAGCTATTTACATGTGTTTTTCTACTCACCAAAATTTTCAATATTTTCACTATTTCACTTTAACTGCACTTAAACTTGTTCACTACACGTTTCACAGATGTTGACACGCTGGGCACCTTCTTGTCTGCTGGCTCGATGCTGATCTGGTCGTCTTGGGGGTTGGTCCATTCTTTCGGCGCCACACGTTGGGAAGCCAATTTGAAGCTGTATAATCGTTGTTGTGTCCTAGTTATTGGATCGCCATTTGAAGCTGAAGTCGTCGGTGACGTGACGTTGCCCTTAGATGTAGCTCGCCCCGGCTAGTTCTGCAATAAATCTCTTTATCTCGGGTTTGCGTAAGTGTAATGGACAACCCAAGAACAACTTTGTACATCATTTATTTTCTTTTTAAATCTTTTCAGGAGTTATGCCGAAAATATTTGTATATGTAGAGGAATCGCCCTCACATCCGCGCAGCATGACCTCCCGTACTGGTCTCTGGTTGAGTACTGCCCCGACGCTTTCTCTCTTACCCACGCTAAGAAGCCGTTCGCTCCATTTGAATGTCATGACGTCATCCAAGAAAGCCTCGTATCCAAAATGCTATTTCCTTTTCCCGCAATTTAGAAATGTCCCTTTCTATTATAACATGTTCTTTTATGAATTTCAAATATATAATTACCTTTTTAGGATTAAACGATGTTTACTTTATATTTTATTAGATATATCGCGCGACTTTTAAGGTTTGTAGAACTGACTTTCGAACGTGTATTTAAACTATGTGGTATGACGTCATGACTCGTTAATTTGAAACCAATAATGTGTTTATCCTACGAATTTAACGACTATTATTTACTCATATCTTGCTCACCTTACAACACTTCCTGCTCTATTATCTATTTATGTTATTACTTAACACTTATCGCAAATCTCATATCCGGCAATTAAATTAAAACATGTCTTTTTCAAAAGCCCATTCGATCGGAAATCTAAATTTCGGTATCAAATTATACAATTTGATATGGTTGAGATAATCTGTACTTCACATAGCTTTATTTTCCTTCAACGCATTTCACCTTCACTTGAAGGGAATATCAAGAATTTCTTGACAAAAATTTCAAAGAATTTTTTCTGAGATGGTGCCATGATATTCACCTCAGTAAAAATTCTCGCTTGTTGCTGTCTGTTGCTATCATAGAAAGGCACGGATGAAACCATACAATATTTTTAGAACTACTTTTAAAGGGTTTACTCACCAACTTTATGAAAGGTTATTATTGGAGCTCTGAGAAACCTCATATTGTTCATGAAGTAACCCTTCATGATGAAAAAATTGGTGTATGGTGCACCATTAGCAGAGAAAGAGTTATAGAGCCAATATTTTTCGAGTCAATAGTTGATGCACATACGTGAATGCAATTCCCCACCACCTTTTTCTTTTTAGAGAATTAACCTACAGGGAGCGTGATTTTGCCTTTTTTCAATAAGGCTCTGCAACAGCTCATATGGCCAATCTTTTTATGAGACCAATTGAAAGTGTATTTCAGAATTATTAGTAGAGATTTATGGTCCCCAACCCAACCCCTTATGATTTCTATCTCTGGGTAACTTAAAACATGAGGCAAACCCACACACCCTGGAAGAGTTAAAACAAAATATCTGTCAGGAAATTGCCAGCATTTCTCAAGTGAGGTGAGTGATGGATAGTTTCCTAAAGAGGTGCCAAAAATCTGTGGACAATGACAGTGGCCAGTTTCAGCATCTCCTTCCATTAAGTTGGTAGGTAAAGCCTTTAAAAGTTGTTTTAAAAATGGTGTATGGTTTCATCTGTGTCTTTCTATGATAGCGGCAGACGGCGAGTGCCAAGGGCATGGAAAGGCAAAACACCATGCAGTTGGTTTGGAACTTTTTTACTCTCTTGGTATACGTATATGAAAAGTTTGAACTCCATCTAATAAGTTTCGACCTTCCCTCAGAAGAAAACTTGTTACTCAGTCCCATTATATCCCCACCAAGTTGTCTCCTCTCCAAAGATAAAAGTCTGAAGTGTTGCACTCACATGACTTTCTCTGCTCTTGTACTAATCATTCTTATAAACTCTTATTCTTATATCTTCTTCGTGTTAGTTGAGATAAACATTTGCAGAAATTCTCCTATTATCTTGTAGGTACAAGGAGAATATGGTAATACAGTAGACTTTGAGCAATAGTTAAATCTTTTAAAGCTTTGAAATTCCCTCCTCAAATAAATAATGATGTTCCATTTGACTGAAGTAAAAGTTCTCCAAAACTCACACAAATAAGGCATATCTCTGAAATGGTTCACTCTACAAAAAAAATAGATTTAGACATAAATTGTTTGTTTTAGCAAGGTCTACATTTTTGGATAGTAAGATTTGGTCTATCTCTTATGATTTACCAGTTATGTAAAAGTCATCCAGAGTAAATAGGACTACATGGGTTATAGCCAGAAAATTCAAGATATACATTTCATTTGCCATAAAAATATCTCAAACATGTGCCATTTTAATTAAAATTGTTAGAGCTATTTTCAAGGAAATAAAAATGTTTGAAAACCCTTCCATGTAAAGGGTAGTTTATGGTGGAGAAATTTTCTTCAAAATCTTCGTGTCACATCCTTGCAAGACATGAAACTTAAATACCAACTTTGGTTTTTTACTGACTTTTCGTTTTTGAGTTACGCTGTTCACAGACTGACAGACACACACAGACCTTTTTCTAAATATGCTCTATTTGGATTCAGGGGGCCACAAAATATATGTTTCTGGTGAAATCTTGACATGAAATTTTTGGGTGGAATACAATACTTCCTCTACTTTACTATATGTAGTAAAGAAAGTAAAAATTCACATGACCAACAAGTTGACAAGCTCTTGATTAATGCCTTCAAGTGAAGGCAAAACAGGCTGAAAGAAAATAAAGGTATGTGAAGTACAGGGTGTCTCAGTCTACTCAAATTATATAATTTTTTGAATATTACATTACTTTACAGTGTTACTTCCAATTTATTTTTTAAATTTGTGGGAATAGTTTGTAGAAGTTATATAAAAATAAACAATAGTAGGTGGAGGAAGTAACATCAAAGATTCACATGATTTTTATATAACTTCTACAAACCATTCCTGCAATTTCAAAAAATAAATTGGAATGAACACTGAAGTAATGTAATAATAAAAATAATTATAGTATTTGGGTAGACTAAATTGGATAATTTGATGATAAGACTGAAATGGTGCACCTTAAATTTCAAGCTTGCAAGAAAAGACCCGGTTCTCTGTAGTAAGAATTGAAATGTAAGTGTTCCATCCATAACTGTGAAGTTGCTTTCAATATTTTCATTCAGTTCATAGGTTCATCAACGTACAAAGGCAAATTATGTTTTAAATTGTGTCTTTAATAAATTCTATGATCGTTTGTGATATATTGTATAAGATGATTGCTTGTTTACTTAGATTTTCATGTCAGCTATATGTGATTTTTACAAATATCTTTGTTAAATTGTTTGGTTTCAGAGATTGGACACAATCATTTTGATGTTTTACCAGAAGGTTGGGTGCAGGTTACACACAATAGTGGAATGCCTATATATCTCCATAAGCCAACAAGAGTATGCACTTTGGCACAACCATATTTTCTCGGACCAGGGAGTGCTAGGGTAAGAGGTGGTAATAAAATTAGGAAAACTGAGCACCATGTATTTCAAATCTAGAAGAGAGTTCTTATATGAGGGATGGTCAAGTAAGAATGCATACAGACATGAATGATGGCTTATTAATATAAAGGATTTTCCATAATTTAATATTTATCCCAGGTCAGTATCATTCTTGTAGTCTTAGATGACCTAACAGTCAATCTTATGCACTTCCTTGTCTCTCAATTCTGTGCAAATCATTGTTCATAATGCCTCCTTGTATAAGCAAATTATGGCTCTGTTCTGGCCTTTAGGAAGCTTGTTGATGTGTATCCTGGCCAGATTTCAAGCTTATGGTGAAAAAGAAACTGACAACCTTTCATACTTTAAAATGAAAACAAATTTATTTTTCAATAATGATTCAGAAATTTTTTGGAAAGTGAGGTTAAACACTTTAATATTAAAAGTATTTTTTTTTAACAATATACCTCACTTGCTTTAGAAAATTAGGACATGTTTTGTGAGCAATTATAAATAAAACTTTTAATATGAAAATGTATTTTTGTTGCAGAAACATGAAGTCCCTTTGAGCGCCATAACTTGTCTACAGTACAGACGTGCACTTGAAGCTGAAGCAGCTAAGAAAAAAGAAGAGGCTGAATCGGTGTCTTCCAAATGTAACATTAAGGGTTTGTATTAATTTTGAAGTATTAACAATAAAACCGTAATTTAATGTATTTCTGATGGCTTAGGAATGATTGTTCCTTTCTCTATTGCGTATTTAATATAAGTAGCAGAAGAATCCCCTCAAAAATTTGATACAGAAATTTCACTGGAAATATATGTTTCAAGACTTGCTGAATCTGAAAACAGCACTTTTAGGAAAAGGTGTGTGTGTTTGTCTATGCACATGGGCATGGGTGTGCGTGAACAGCATAACTCAAACACATAAAATCGGCTAAATGTTGTTGTTGTTAGCTAATGCTGGATTTCTGACAATGAAGTCATTAATCCTCTTGCTCTCCAATATTTTTTACTGATGGATGGGGCACTAGTAGTGGCCGGGCATATTTGAAGGTGGTCTTGATCCATTTCCTCTTACGGATCACATAGAGGACAGAGTGGTGAAGAATATATCCCAATTCTGTTTAAATGTTTTGCCAGACAATCACGTCCTGTAATCAACCTGAAGGTTGCAACTGCTGTTTTTCGAGGATACTCAGGAATTACTGTTTGAATGTTTGGTAGTTCCCATCTTTTATTCTTTGATTTTTCATAGTAATATTTTGCAATAGTTTTTTTGAATTCAGAGTTGACTAATCTTTTAGCTGCATAAAATGATAGATTAACTATAGATCTTTGTACACCGCTGGTACCCTTTTTTGCAATAAAATCAGCTTTGTCATTACCACTCAGTCCACAGTGAGCTGGTATCCATTGGAAGACTAGGTGTTTTTGAAGTGCTGTTAGATGGGTAAGGATTTTCCAACATTCTATAATTGTTTGGTTTTTTGGTGACAACTTGGAAGTAATTGCTATAATTGCTGCCCTGGAATCTGAGAGAATAACTGCTTGCTGAAAATGTGAAATTCTGTACAAAAGATTTTGTAGGGCCATTCAAATTGCTTCAATTTCTCCATCAAAGTTTGCAGTTCCATAACTTAAAGATTTGTTAGGAAAAGAGATGCAACGTGACTCCAGCCCCTGCTCCATCTCGATTTGATATCAATGATCCATCAGTATAAATATGGAGCCATTCGTGTTCTGAAAATCTAGTATGGATTGTCTCTAATGCCAATAATTTTAGAACACTAGTTGGAATATCACTTTTCTTAACTTCTTCTGTCAGGTGTAAATAATATGATGTCTAATGTTTGTGTCGGATTGACTTTAGATATGAAGTTTTCCTTTGAATTAGGAAGGTATATATTCTTCTTGATGTCTTGAAGTTGGTTAAATGTGAGGTTTGGTATGTAAGTTCTACATCAGGCATGTCAAGGTCTCCTATATGTGGCTACAGCTTTGCTTGTACCATGATAGCATGCCAAGAGACAATCAGCACCTCTCCACTGCAAGTAGATTACTGTTAGCTACCTCTGCTATCAGTCTCCTTGCTCACTCAGAATGGGTGTATCTAAGGATGCACAAACCATTGTCAGGAAGTAAATGCTTTGATCCAAACTGGGAAAAAGCTTTAGTGTGAAAACTTGGACGCTCGTGTAATGTGTGTCATATGCAAACAAGTATTACAAAGTAAGAGTACAATATACAAAACCAATATGAAAATAAACCTGGTGCGGAGTACATAAACATCTTAGAACAAAAAGAGCGGCCCTAATAGACTAACAAAATATTGCACTTACTAAGGTTAGTAAACAATAAAACATATTTTATAACAATGCAAAAGCAATCCTAAAAGAATTAAAATACAAGTATGAAATTTGATAAGCCCGTAATTTAGAAACATTTTAAAGTATCTACGATCAGTGGTGAAGCGTGAAGTAACAGAGTAGACAGATTCATCTTGGCCTCATTCTTTACCATCGGCATGCTTCAGCACAAACTAGTTTTTCCTGTCCCATAATGTTACACCTCACTGCTAATTTAAGTTGGCAACACCACGAGGGTCAATGGCATGACCACACGAGATATCTTTGCTGTTGTAGAGGGATTTTAAGGTTGTGCATATGTAACGGTGCACTGCGTTGTTATATGCAGGTAGAATGGCCATCTAAGGAACGGAAAACATTTACTTCTGTTTTGATACATCTATCTGGCATAGTTAACAGCTGTATACAGTCATTCAGTAATTTACAAACACATTCAAATGAGACTGAAATGTCTTGTAATTCATGTTGCATAATAAATGTTTCTTATAACATTTATCAATAGTAGATACTTTTATTTATATTAAATATGTATTATTTGCTTTTAGAGTTCAAATATTAATAACATAAAATGGTTAACCCATATTTTATAGAGCAGCTTGTTTCTAAGCTAGTAGAAGTTTTCTAATTTTTAACAAATTGTAAACATATATTTTAAATTGCTGGACTTCATTGCATTTTTATCATGTGATAAAGTTTGTACCTGGCAGCATTAACGTATTTTCTTTGTGATATACCCTACCATATAAAATACTTTATCTCGTACATGATACCTTCACATTATTAAAATAGTCAGATATGTTTACAGCAATAACACTCCAACCGTGACTGTTCGTTTAACATACTTCACTGGGGAAGGTGTATATATCTTGAAAGCATCTTGAAAGTTATAATGTAATAATTTAATTACAGATGTAAGTTGGTGTTACCAAATGAGACAGAAGAAATAAGTTCCAACATAAATTATTCGATCACTTGTTGAATACACAATGTAGAACAGTAAACTAAATGCAAAAATGAGTTAGGTGTCCTTTAAAACATACAAATTATAAAATATGATTTGAAGCTTTCCTGGCGACGAACATATTCAAAACGTTCTAGCCAGGTGTAGTGATGCAGAGCCATCGACATTTCGGGAATGTACATGACTAGCAAGGGTGAAGGGACCAGTATATGTGCTGTCCGCTAGTACGTACCGAGTAGAAAACACCCAGTCTTATGTGGAGGTGGTTCACCACCCCGTTGGAATCTGTGTTTTCTGAGTCGGTCGATTTCCAACTTTAAGGTTGGTTTCCATGAGGGACTAAACTGCAATCCAGCATCCCGGTTCAGTGTGTTCTTCTCGGAGGAGATGAACAGAGTCTCCTTAACCCTCAGTTCCCATAAACCGCTACATTTTGCCACAATGGTCGTTTCTTTGAAGTTAGCTCTGTGGTCTTCTTCAAAGCAGTGCTCCGCCAGCCCTGACTTGTCAGGCTGCATTAAGCATATGGACCGTTCGTGCTCCTTGACTCTGGTGGAAATGGTCCTGCCGGTTTGCCCTATGTACGGCACCCCACATTCACAGGGTATACGGTATACCCCTGGTACATTAAGGTCCAGTTTGTCCTTTACCGGCCTCACTAGGTGTTTAACCTTCAAAGGCGACTTGTGGATGGTTCTGATGTTGTGTTTTGCCAGAATTCTAGTGATTCTGCCGGATAGATTGCCAGTATATGGAATGCAGGCAGTGGCGGTCGGCTTGTCTGGTGTTAGCTGAGATTGTGGTTGATGGCTCTGCATCACTACACCTGGCTAGAAGCCCGAGAACATCTTGAATATGTTCGTCGCCAGGAAAGCTTCAAATCATATTTTAAGTACCTTTACGGGAAGGAGACCTACCAGGAAATCAAGAATTTCCAAGATCTTCGAGAGAAGAAAGGTAAACTACTCAGCTCTCTGGCACTCCTCCTAAGGTGCAGAGATGAGCAGGCTACGTCTAGGTTTGCTAGACTACGCTATCCAATCAAAAACACGTCTACCCACAAGATCCTGAGATGCGCCAGCTCTGCGCTGGTTAGAGAGCACATTCACCACACACATTACACTCTCGACTCGGTCGACCGCTGACTGCTGGATTCCTTCTGGCAGTTATCTTCAAGACTCTCACCAACAGATTGGGATAGGGTGGACCTCTCTACCTTTGCACAAGGTCACGCCATGCTTCTCCGGAGCACCAAGAAACAGACAAGGAAGTTCAACTCGTTGGTGCATTCCAAGGAGGTCGTGCCTCCTCTACCGCCCAACCGAATCATAGTCAACCTCACGAACTTGGATTTAGACGAAGCCACTACCTCCGAGCTGTCCAAAGGCCTAAACTTTGTGCCAACACCAAGAATTCTTCCAGTGGCTGAGATTGTCAGAGGGGTGGAATCCGCTATACAAGAGCTTACGATAGATAGTGCAGAAGAAATACGCACAGCAGTGGCCGCTGCCATCACGCAAACCTCGCTTCCTAAGCCGAATACCAACCAAGACGAAAGCTTTGCACTTAAGGGACTGCAGAATGATGAGAACTTGGTCGTGTTACCAGCGGATATGGGGAATGCAACTGTGGTCCTCCTCACAGCCCAGTACATAGAGAAAATGGAGCAGCTCTTAGACGATCCAGCCTACAGAATCCTCGGAAAGGATCCTACCACCTCCATGAGCGACGGACTACTTAACTAATTAGAAAATCCAGCCTTTCTCCAGAAACCAAGCAGTTTATATCACCGTCAGGATCCAGGCCAGCTTTGTTGAAATTTATGCACAAATTTACTATCCTTCTGTGATAAAGTTAAATCAGGTTGTTCCTGCAAATCTTTCACCTTTAACTTTTAGGGTGAGTTATCCGGATAAGGTTTTTACAGAGGCTTTCCTGTAGCCTGAGAAGACGAATGTTGGGTAACTTAAAGCGCTATGGACCTCAGGTCATTTGAGCATCATTTCATCCATTTCATTCATTCACCGTCTAATATGACACTACGTTGGAGGATGTTAATAAAAAAGAAAAATTTATACTAATCACAAAACCACAGAGCATCCTGACCTTTCTCACAGGAGAAAATTTTTCTTCCTGGCGTTCGTTGCCTAAGCTGCTGCCAAAACATGTATTTGCTTCATATTAACAGATTGTTAGCTATTTAGAACTTTTAAATAATTGTTATTTATACAGTGGTGTATTGTTAATTTAGAATTCCTTTTCATATCTCTAATCCCTATAAATGTGCTTGAAAGGTAACCAAGAAGAGCGCTTGTCCCTTAGCTCCAAAACATTCCATTACCACTACAGCCAATCACAACCAAAGGAGACGGAGGCTTGACTGTCTACTAGGTTGACAAACATTGTAGTTCACAAATCATTGTAAGATAGGGTGCTTGTTTACCCCTGCTTTAGGCATGGCAAAATACACAGATCGACGAATGTCTACCACAGGCAGTCTGGTACTGCATCTCCATAGCAGAGTCGTGCGTATGCTGGAATAGGGATGAATAACTTCCTTAGCGGGAAATACAAACACCTGCTTAAAGCAAAAGTTAAATAAATTTTCTTACGCGGAGTGTCTAGAGTAGGCGCTGTCTACCCTATCTCCCCTGAGGCTTCACCCCTGCCTACGATTTACATTGTTATTAATATTATAATCCTTGTACTGATAAAACAAGCACTTTTACAGATGATAATGTCATCTTTAAATATTACGTCTCATGCAGAAATAACTATGTATAGGGCTAGGAAGTTCATGCATTTGCATGTTTTTCATAGGGGTTAAAAATGTATGCTTTTACATTATGTGCATGAATTATGGAATTTTAAGTTATTTGGACTTGATTTTATGGTGCATATAGCTGCATATTTTCTTGATTTTGATAAATGCATATTATTTCAATACTATAGCCTCTATATACCATATTTTAATAATTTTTATGTTTTTTTTTTCCACCTGGATAATATTTTTCATATTGGTAGTGTTGCATATGATGATGTAACTCGCCAGGTGGCGAGAAGCAATGCTGAGTCATGTTGTTATGTAGTGAATCGCCTGTTTCCATCGTTTCATTATATATTTGTGCGTAGAGAATAATCAGTGCGTTATCTGAGAGGTTTATATTAACAAAGATAAAGTGCAGGTCAACATTTTGAGCAGCACGATTATAGCAACGCTTGCCTCTGCGTGGTCTTCAAACGTAACAGTGTTGTGAACTGGTTCCCTCCAAATTAAATTAGGCGTATAAAATGTTAAAAAGCTCTTCAAATGCCGAAAATAAAACCAACTTACAGTGCTAGATTAATTAATTTACAGAAAGAGTTTTCGGGTGATTTAATATCTACAGATAATAGGGCAATGTTTTGTGGAGCGTGTGACAAAAATATAGAGAGTGAGAAAAGATTTCAAATAGTTCAGCACATAAACACAGCAAAACTAAGGAGAATTTAATCAGAAAACTCGCAAACAAATAACCTGTTCTAAAACAATTAGTAGAGTGTTTAGGAAGTAGGGTTACTGAATTTTCCTATGACTTGTGCCAAGTATTTTTAGCTGCTGATATTCCCTTGTTCAAAATTAATAATCCGATATTTAAAAATTTTCTTGCCAAGTGTACTCAACAACATGTGCCTAAAGAAAGTACACTGCAAAAGACTTATGTAGGGCATTGTTACAATAACGTATTGTCAAATATACAAAATTTAGCGGATCAGTTTGTGTGGTTGCTTGTTGATGAAACTTCTGATTCTGAACGCCGTTCTATTGCTAATATAATTGTGGGTGCCTTAAATAATGAACAAAAGACTAGAGCTTATCTCCTTAATATGTGCAAATTGTCGGCCACTAACAATGTAACTGTGACACAGTTTGTGATGGACTCTTTGAAATTACAATGCCCATGTGGAATCGAATACAACTGGTTGCTTTTATTTGTTACCTTATATGGTAAAATCAGGACAAACTCCGAATGGTATTTTTCCTAACTTAGTTCATATAACTTGTTTTACACACGCTCTTCATCGAATTTCTGAGACAATACGCGATTCTTTCCCACTGGTAGATAGATTTGTGTCCAGTTTAAGGAGATTTTTTTTAAATCTCCTAAAAGAGTTAAGTTGTTTAGATCAACAGCACCTAATATCCAACTTCCTCCTGCACCAGTGTTAACTCGATGGGGAACATGGGTCGATGTAGTTTTATATTATGCTGAGCATATAGAAATAATCGAAGAGGTTGTTAATTCATTGGACTCAAATGATGCTTCATCATTACAAACTGTGCAAAATATTCTGTCAGGCACTGGGTTAAAAGAGGATCTTAGTTTCATATCTGCCCATTTTTCTTTCTTACCAACAGCCATAACGGCATTGGAAGCTGTAGCATTTCCTTTGCATGAATCACTTACTGTGCTTGAAAAAACAATATGTGATCTAAGTTCGGTTCCTGGTAGCATAGGACAAAAAGTGAAAGAGAAAGTGAATTATGTAATTTAAAAAAATTCTGGTTATAAACAGATGTGCGATATTCGAGACATCCTCAAAAGAAAACCATCTGTCACACCAAGAGAGTTGACTCTCTCTGTGAAGTAGTTAACATCATTTAAATATGCCCCTATAACATCTTGTGACATGTAAAGAAGGTTTTCACGTTACAAAAGTGTTTTGCCAGACAATAGACGACGTTTTACAGTTGAAAATTTGTGTAGTGTTGGTTGTGAACTGCAATTTAGCAGTTAATACTAGCAACGGAACCACTTCTGCTTCAATCTCTAAGGAATAAGGTAACTATTATTTACACTAACTCGTCTACTGCAAAGGGACATGAACTGTTCTAATGAAATAGTGCATATTTCTTGGCATATTTTGAAGTTTTTAAGAGCATATTTGCATGCATATTTCAGTGTTTTTAGGGCATGAACTTCCGAGCCCTACTAATGTATGTTCATCATAGGCACTTCTCAGGGCTAGTTACAAAATATTGTACATCATAGCTTTAGGATGCCATCCATATAAAGATGGGGATTATATTAAACACTTCATTACTACTGCTGCTAAAAATGTTTGTCCTTCTGAAGCACCCAAGATTGATTCAATCTGCTTCTTTAGAAACACTCGCAAAAAGGGTCGAGGACATTGCATCACACATTGAATACAAGCAATCAGAGCTTTTGAAAAATCAAATACTCCATTATTCATTCGCACTGTATGAAAGTAAAGATATCAGTGACACAGCAATTGTGTGTACATATTTATAAGAGCAGTAACAAAGAGTTTTGAAGTCATTGAAGGGATTTTGAACCTAGTGTCAATGAAAGGTACAACAACAGGAGAGGATATTTTAAATTGCATAAAGGAAGTCATAAGTAGGAAAGGCTTATCTCTGTGAAACATTGTGTCAGTTGCTACAGGTGCTGCACCCCAATGATTGGAGAAATCAAGGGTTTTGTCAGATGATTAAAAATGAAGCTGAAGTCCATTAATGTCACTCAATGCCAGTGCATTGACTTATACATAAGAAAGCACTCTGTGCTAAAAGTGTTTCAATGAAAAATGTGATTGATGCTGTTATTAAAATCACAAACATCAGCTGGGCAAATACTCTGAACCATAAACAGTTCAGAGAATTTTTATGTTCTCTGGATGAAAAGTACACTGATATAGTACTTAAGTATGAATATGAATTTATTGAGTACCAAAGCGTATACATGTTGGGCTGCCCATGAAGTTGGGCCCTAGCCCCTCTGTCATGTGACAGTCCTCTGCGATTATATATTCTTTTCCCTAAGATCATTACTATTTTAGATTACCCATTCCATTCTAAAATTAATTTTTCCCCTCATTTTTCTTATTTTTCCTGGTTAATTTCCTACACTTATTCTCTTTCTTCTTAGCTCTATATCACTTCCACTTTCTTTCCTCACTTAACTTTCACTTTTTACTTTCTCAACTGATAAGTAGAAGGAAGTATTGTATTCCACCCAAAAATTTGATGTCGAAATTTCACTGGAAGTATATATTTTGAGACCTCGTGAATCCAAAAAAGGGATTTTAGAGAAAAGTCTGCACACATGTGTGTGCGCAGGTGTATGGGTGTAGGGGTATGTGGGGGTGTGGGTGGGGATATGGGTGCATGCACGCATGTGTGCACGTGTGTGAAGGTGGGGTGTATCAGTGTTTGTGTAGGTGCATGCATGCACGTGTGTGTGTATGCATCTGTGTCTGTCTCTCTGTGTCTGTGTGTGTATCTGTCTCTGAGTGTGTCTGTGTCTGTCTGTGTCGAGCATAACTCAAAAACCAAAGTTGGTATTTAAGTTTCATGTGTTTCAAGGATGCGACACGGAAGATTTTGAAGAAAATAGCCCCACCCCAAACTAACCATTACATGGAAAATTTTTTGAAAATTTTGATTTTCTTGAAAATGGCTCTAATGCTTTTCATTAAAATGCCATTTTAAGATATTTGTATGACAAATGAAATGTATATTTTGAATTCTCTGGCTAAAGCCTATGTAGTCCTGTTTACTCTGGGTGACTTTTGCATAACTGGTAAACGATTAGCGATAGACCAAATCATACTATACAAAAAATGTAGATCTTGCTAAAATACACAATTTAGGTCTGAATAAATTTTCTTGTAGGGTGAACCATTTCGGAGATATTCCTTGTTATGTGTGTGAGTTTCGGAAAACTTAGAACTTTCGTGAAATGGATCATCGTTGTTCATTTTTTATGTTAAGTGTGCAAAGAGAGCGGGATCTCAAAGCTTTAAAAGATTTGACTATCGCTCAAAGTATACTGTACTCCCTTATTCCCCTTATGCCTGCAAGGAAATAAGCAATAAGATAATTTGTACAAATGTTTATCTCAACTAACACGAAGAAGATATAGGAATAAGGGTCTGTAAGAATGGTTAGTACAAGAGTAGAGAAAGTCATGTGAATGCAACACATCAGATTTTTTTAAAGTGCTTTCTTGACATTAACCCTAAACTCTTATTGCCATTAATATTTATTTATGCCAACAAACTTACTGTTGGTGTTTTTAAACACACAAGCCGTGTGTGGGCAAAGTTTGAGAGGTAGAACTGGAACTTAAAAATTTACTGGGAAAAATACGAACTGGTTTGAGAATTCAATGTTATTCAGGCAGGTTGTCACAGTAGCTTAATGGTTAGAGCACCTGCCTAGTAAGCGGAGGGTCTGTGGTTCAAATCCCAGCTGTGGCATTGATTTTTAAGTTCCAGTTCTACCTCTCAAACTTTGCTTGTGTGTTTAAAAATACCAACAGTAGGTTTGTTGGCATAAATAAATAATAATTACCATCTGAAGGTTATTTAATCCCGGGACATAAAGTACTTACAATAGTAAGTCACCATTGGGGTAATTGATGTGAGGCTGCCTTGGTGGTTTACCGGTAAAAATACAATGTGGTTTGAGAATTCAATGTCATTCTGACAGGTTGTCACAGTAGCTTAATGGTTAGAGCACCTGCCTAGAAAGTGGAGGGTCTGTGGTTCAAATCCCAGCTGTGGCATTGAATTTTTAAGTTCCAGTTCTACCTCTCAAATCTTATTGCTATCTTCCCTGCTACCCCTGAACACAGTTCACTTGATCACTTATTCTTCCTTGTCACATGGTGTAAAGCACCATTTTCCTCCCTTTGTTTTTTCTTCTCCAGTTTTCTATATATTAACACATGGTCATTATCTAATATCCACTTTTTACTTTCTCTACTGGTAAGTAGAAGTATTGTATTCCACCCAAAAATTCAATGTCGAGATTTCACCGGAAATATATGTTTTGGGACCCCCTGAATCCAAAAAGCATTTTTGGAAAAAGGTCTGTGTGTGTGTCAAGTCTGTGTGTCAGTCTGTGTGTCTGTCTGTCAGTCTGTGGACAGCATAACTAAAAAACAAGAAGTCGGTTAAAAGCCAAAGTTGGTATTTAAGTTTAATGTCTTTCAAGGATGCGACACGAAAATTTTGAAGAAAATAGCCCCACCCTAAACTACCCTTTACATGGAACATTTTTCGAAAATTTTGATTTTCTTGAAAATGGCTCTAATGCTTTTGATTAAAATGCCATTTTAAGATATTTGTATGACAAATGAAATGTATATTTTGAATTCTCTGGCTAAAGCCTATGTAGTCCTGTTTACTCTGGGTGACTTTTGCATAACTGGTAAACGATTAGCGATAGACCAAATCATACTATACAAAAAATGTAGATCTTGCTAAAATACACAATTTAGGTCTGAATAAATTTTTTTTGTAGAGTGAACCATTTCAGAAATATTCCTTGTTTTGTGTGTCAGTTTCAGAAAACTTGGAACTTTCATGCAATGGAATATCGTTGTTCATTTTTTATACATTAAGCATGTAAAGAGAACGGGATCTCAAAGCTTTAAAAGATTTGACTATCGCTCAAAGCCTCCTGTATCTCAATGTTCCCCTTGCACATACAAGGAAATAAGCAATAAGATAATTTGTATAAATATTTATCTCAACTAACACGAAGAAGATATAGGAATAAGGGTTTGTAAGAATGGTTAGTACAAGAGTAGAGAAAGTCATGTGAGTGCAGTACATTAGATTTTTATTTAATATCTTTCCAAATATGAGTTGGACTTTCTGCTCACCCTTCTGTCGTTTTAATCTACCCACATACGTAATGTCTGTTTCTCTGTCCTCCCATTCCACTTGGTCATAACTCACCTCTTCTTGTTTACCCAGTTCTACTCAAGTTTGGAATTGCCTCTTTGTTATTTGAGTAACTTGCTGATAAACTTTACCATTGTGAAGTTCATTGGCTGAGCTTGGGAAATTGTTGCAAAATGTTTAAGAATAAAGATTTGAAATTTCTACAGGAGAAAGGTAAAGCAACAGAAGAAATTGAAAATCCACAATGGGTTGCAAAATTTGCATTCTTAATAGATCCCATGGATTACTTAAGTAACATAAATACACAGCTTCAGGGAAAAAGCATGTTAATAATATGGGATCGCATAAGGGCATTTCAGATGAAACTTGGTTTGTGGATAGAGATTCTGCACTTTTCAAAATTAAAATCTGTACTATGCGACAGAAATGCATCCTTTGAAGAATATATAAATGTGCTAACACATTTGAAAACTGAATGTACATGGCAGTACGCAGATATAGAAAAGTTTAAAGTGCTATTTTCTGCCTTCGATACACCATTGTCAGCAACTCTTGAGAAAATTCCAGTTGCAGGTTTGCAGTTAGAGCTTGAACTGCAGTGCGATTGTTGGCTACGTGAGAAGTTCAATAATTCTTCACCAGAGAACTTTTATAGAATTTTACAAAGGTCTCAGTGATAAGCAGTTTACTAATCATAAAAATCATGTTTCAAAACTAATAGTAATGTTTGGAAGTACTTATGTGTGTGAACAGGCATTTTCTATCATGAGGCTTTTAAAAACTTGGCATAGAGAAAGATTATCTGATAACAGTCTTAGAAATCTTTTATGCATTTGCATGTGTAACAACATGAGACCAGGTTTTTATCCATTAATATCGTCAAAAGTAAGTGAAAAAGTAAAGTTATAGAATTAGTTGTTCAGTATTATATTGTATGGATTATGTTAAGTACCTGGGCGACTGAGCTCTGCTCAGTGTTTTTTTTTTTTTTGTAAAATTGTTGTTGTTGTTTTTTTTTTTTTTTCGGAAGAAGATTAGCTTAAATAAACTTAGATAAGCTTGAAAAGCATGTTAACAAAGTATAAGTGTTCATTGCAATCATTAGAGCCACTTCCAAGATTCAAGAGATATAGAGATGTATTTAATATTTCATCAGCATCATCATTTCAGCCGTAAGCTGCCTACTGGAGAACATAGGCCTCCTGCATAGACATCCACCTAGTTTGAGTTTTTCATCGAGCATTTGTTCCACCATGGAGTTCAGTTCTTTGATGCTCTGCTCCCATCAACTCTGTCTTCCAGGGCATAAACACATTGGCCAAGGTCCTTCATCTTTCTGCCGAGTTCCTCCATCCCTTCCTTCACCCTGGCCAGTTGCTCGTTAATCTTCTCTGATTTCTATCTTCATATTGGACATCTTTTCCATTTGGAATTCACATTTTTCAATTTGGCTTCTATTTTTGTGTCCATGTTTTCTATTCCAGAGCTTACATTATTCAATTCGGCTTCCATATTTGTTTCCATTTGTTGCATTCTGGAATTCATTTTGTTTCCCATTATGTCCATCATGGCTAACATTTGTTTCATTAATTGCACCGTATCATGTTTATGTCACACTCCCAACACCAGTTGTGACCATTTTACTTTTTTAATGGACAGAAAAGAACCTCCCCCCTTCAATCCTTAAAACTCATAGTAGTTTCCTAGAAAAGGTAACAGGTTAAATCCAAATTGAACATTCCTAACACCAGAAAAAATCTACTTATAAGAGAAAATCCATTGGAATTATTGCAACCTACCTTCAATTTGGAATTAATAGAGGAAATAAGTAAATCAGACACACCAAAAGAAATACAAAAACTTCTAGCTCTGGAAACAATCAATACTAGGTATCCCACAGAAGAATGGCTGCACATATATACTGATGGATCCTCCAAGGAAAACCTTACTGGAGCTGGAGTTACGTGTTCACATTTTTCCTTTTATCATTCTGTTGGCAGAGACACAACAAATTATGATGGAGAAATAGAGGCTATATACATTGCTCTCCGACAATTATTAAATCTTCCCTTAAATAAATTTAACAAGGCAGTAATTCTTTCAGATTCTAAAGGTGCAATTCAGGGAATATGTTCAAATACTACAAAGAAGTCAACAAAAATTAGAGAATGCTACAAAATGTTAACACAACTCCAAAAAGTTAATAAGACTGTTCATCTCCAATGGATTCCAGCACACTGTGGAGTCATGGGGAACGAAGCTGCAGACTCACTTGCAAAGAAAGGCACAACAATAAAACAAAAGTCTAAATTCAATTTCTCATATTCCTCAATAAAACGCTTGATCATTAAACATTTTTGTCATTCATATCTACAAGAAATAGAAACAAATGCCAAAGATAAAAAATGGATTACACTACTTTCCAATCCAGATATAATCCCCCAGAGACCAAGGAAAACAGCTGTTGCAGCCTTCCGACTATTGACAAATCATGACTGCTTAGCAAGTCATCTCTACAGAATTGGTATCTCAGCCTCACCAATATGTGTCCTGTGTAACGATCCAGCAGAAATGAATGAAGAACACTTGAAGACCTGTGAAGCATTAAGATCAGAAGAAACTACAGTTCAAAAGTATTGGAAAGCACGAATGCTAATGGCTTCATTGCCAGATGCAAGGCACTAGAAAACAACAACTTTTTTAACTATTTCTTTATTTTTTATAAAAACACTGGAATGACACTATACAAAAGCACTGTTGAATGATAACAAATACTACAGAAAGAAAAGCTAGTAGACAAAGGCACGTGAATGTAATACACATTTCTATTTCAATCATATAAAAAATTGTATGAATTGTTTGACAAATATGAAGTAGAGAAAGAAATGTCATTGTGTTTAGTAAAACTGAGCAGAGAAAACTGTGCGAGTGTAATACGCAACATTTCTATCCCAAACATATAGAAATTGCATGAACTGTTTGTAGAAGAGGGAATAGAGAAAGAAGTGTTATTGTGTTTCGTAAAAGAAAGACGAGTAGAAAAAACCTTGAATGTTGTACATTACATTAATATTTCAAACTTATAGAAATGTGTATGAATTGTTTGTAGAAGAGGGAGTAGAGAAGGACATGTGAATGTGTTATGTAGAAGAACAGTGGGTAGAGAAAACAATGTGAATGTGATAGGTTGTGTGGTAAAATGGATTGCATTAAAACCTTTTCCATGAAATAGTACTTAGATGTGCCAATTTTCATGGCAAACGGTCAATAGTTTTGGAGTTTATCTTTTATGAACCTCATACATACCAACAAGCATATATAGATTGTATGAATTGTATGTTGAAGAGCGAGTAGAGAATAACATCTGAATTGTTATGTAAAACAAAAGTGAGTAGAGTGCATTTCTGTTTCAAACATATAGGAAATTGTATGAATTGTATGTTGAAGGATGAGTAGAGAAAGAAGTGTGATTGTGTCTCGTCAAAGAAGAGTGAGTAGAGAAAACTGTGTGAATATAATACATTGCATTTATATTTCAATCATAGAAAGTGGTATGAATTGTTTGTTGAAGGCTGAGTAGAGAAGGATATATGAATGTATTAGGTAAAAGAAAAGCAAGTAGGAAAAACCATATGAAAGTAATATATTGTGTAGTAAAATGGATAGCAGAAAAACCTTCTCCATGAAAAAATACATGCATGTGCCTAATTTTGCGGTGATCAGTCAAACAGTTTTCAAGATTAACGGTTACATATGTACAAACATCCATTTTCTATATATAAGATGAATTATTGTAGAAGAGTGAGTAGAGAAAGAGATGTGAATATCTTACCTAAAAGTTAGTAGATAAAACAGTGTGAATGTAGTAGCATTTTTATTTCAAACCTGCAGAAAACTGTATGACATGCACCAGAGGGAATAAATTTTTCAGGAAAATTGTTTGTGGAAGAATGAGTACAGAAAAGAAGTGAATGTGCTATCTAAAAGTGAATAGAGAAAACAGTGTGAATGTAATATGTTCCATTTCTATTTCAAACATACAGAAAACTGTATGACATTTGTAAAAGAAGGAATAAAATTGTTTGTGTAAAATCACTTTTTTTTCGTGAAAAACAGGTAAACTTGGAAAACAGAAACTTATCTGGATACAAAGTGTGTTCCAAGTCGTTCCAAGAGCCATTTCCAAGATACAAGTAAAGGATAAAGGGTATTGACACAGAGGGGACATTTCGCTCACTTCGACCTACACAGAACTATTGTGGCTACCACCCCCCATGAGGCAGGGATTAAATGAAGGAATTGAAGGTGCCACACAGGGTCACAGCTAGATAGGCCACAGAGACACATGGAAGTCCCTAACAAGTGCTGAGATCTCTTCATCCTGGTGCCAGGCTCCACCAAACAGCCATCAGACTGTGGTTCTGGTGTCGCACTGAGTGTCCCCCCAAAAGAGGACAAGGCCAGTCAAATGCCACCTAGCGCTGAGAACAGCAGTTACCATGTACAATCATCTGTGCCATCTGCCCACCACTGCCAACACTACATGCCTGAAAGTACACCTGAAAGATGATAAGGAAATGGAATGAAGGGACATGAGGGAAAGGAAACCATGATATGAAATAATGCACCCCAGCATTTGTCTAAGTGACATGGGAAAACCACGGAAAAACCCATGTCAGAGTGTGCGGCCATGGGGATCAAACCCGTGACCTCCTGAATGCAGGTTTTTGCATTCAGTTTTAAGAAATTAGTATATTACTAATTACTACTCAGGAGAATGTCTTTGTCTCTGAACGTGCAATCGTGCTGTGCAGTGGGGAGCTTCTTAGTACAGTGCAAACAGAGTAACACCAGCAGTTCAAAATTACTGTCTACAAGGCAGTTAAATTGTAAGCAGAGCCAATGTTGCTACAATATTATATTGTGTGGTTCTTGAGTCTCCAATAAACATAATTTATTAGTGATATAATTCAAAGTATGGTCATAATTGCTTTGTTTTATGTGATAATATAATCTATTAGTAATTCTCTTTTGCATAATATTTGTTGTACCGGGAAAGAAAGGATAAGTTGCTTGTGAAGCAGGGTGTAAAACGTCAGTGCAAGAGGAAACAGCAATAACGCTATTTCTCAGGTTCGCTTGTGTTAACCACAAGGTCATAGTTAAACTCCTGAGACAAATACAGTATAATTTTATTTTTTAAAATATTAACTGTTATTTTTCAGAATGCATTCAGCTAACCATTCAGTATTTTGAAGTCTGATGGCCCAAAATTTCCTAGATAATGTGCATGCTTTAATTTTCTTAGTGTCCCATAAATTAGTACCATAAGATGGGGTAATATCAGATGGACTTTTAATACTCTTTAAGGCAGCTTGGCAAAGAATATTCAATACACATAGCAAAAAGCGCTGATATTTAAGATGACATTGAAGAATAATGTGATCAAAGAACATGAACTGAAAATACGACATAAGTAACCAGATCCTAATGATTAAAACTGTTCAATGTTACCCCTGTAATGGGGTAATTTAGGACACACATAATCTTTTTAAAAAACAGACACGCATAGAAATTCTTTTTGTATGTTTAAAAAAAATTGTACACATGCTTACAAAATATTTACACGTCAGAAAACGTTTTGACACATGTTTAGAAAAATTTTGACACACATATTCAGAAAATATTTGATAATGACAACTACCCATAGCATAAATCTATGTGTTCTCATGTACAAAATTTCTCTTTTTCTTCCTTAGGGTCGGCAACACTTACAATTTGGCGTTTGTCCACAGTATCTGGAATCTCAGAAAAAATAAACAGATTTGCTGGCTGATATAGACCAGAAGTCTGACTTCCACTTCTTTTGCACCCACTTCTGTTACGATTCCGACCAACTGCCCCGTTACCTGTTTCCTTCTAATCATGTGCGGATAATCAACAGAAGCCTCCACTTCTAGAACTCCTTCCTTTGTTCTGACCATTTCTTCGTGAGTGGGTGATACATCATTATTCATAGGCAATTCAGACACTGATTCAGCAATACCGCTATCCCTCATATCGGTGTCCAAAATAGATTTTCTTGGAGTAACATCTAATTTTTGCTTTCGTTGGGCTATATATACATATTGAAGATTCTGAAGCATCTCTTCAGAACTCAAAGAGAGGTTTCCAGAGAATTGTTTCAGGAATTTTCTCCATCAGGTAATTTCCTGCTTTTGCTCTTCAACCATATTTATGAAGATATCCTTTTAGTGTGTATTTTAAATCATCAGAGGTAAAAGGAAAACCTCAATGCACAGCCCTTAGAATACCATGGACATGTGTGTTCTCTTCAGTGGTGCTTAAGACAGAAAGCCCTCCAGTCATTCCATGATTGGTATTATTAACTTTATTTTCCAATGTTGAACATGGAATGTTAAATTTGCTTGATGCCTTTCTGTATGATCTTATAGCAGCAACCACTTTTTCAAGATTTTAAGAGTTATAATTACATCTTGGAAGAGTACCAAGGCCTCTTTTATAAGTTTGTGGCATTGTCCGATATTCCCCCAATGTATGTAGATAACAGTAAATAGTTTACTAGACATTAGTATAAGTGAGAAGGGTGGGAAAACTGCATTCACATACTCAATGAATAAATTATAAGGAAATTATGCCTACCTCCTTTTTCTCTTCTAGTACAATGACGAAAGTATTCATGTAAGGATAACTAGCAGTTTTCAGTGCGGTATAAAATTGTTGTTCTACGCTACGGTCTAAACTTCCAAGTGTGACAATGTAAGTGTGAATCTGCTCGACAATGTGCAAGATGTAAGCATGGAAACGTATGTACGGTATAACTGCTGGCAGTCAGTGATACCAGTGTAAAAAAAGAAATATACGTTCCATTCAAATTTACTCCTATGTCCAATATTTCCCCATCTTATGGTAGGTATGCTTTTAAAGCAAGACCTCAAATGGACTACTCAATTAGCATCAATTCCTTCACTTCTTGGGGAGATATATAAGCATCTTCTTTCTTTTTTGCTGTGGAATTCCATTATGCTTCATGATGAAGAATCTTCATGTTATTTTTCAGAATTTATGATGAATTGAGCTTATTTTTACAATGTTTGTTATCCTCCAGGCAAAGTTTTGGCAAATTGAGAAAACATTTATATGTAATAAAGCTTAACATAAACAATGTACTCTTTTGAATGCAATTTCGTTGTGATGTGACACTTTTACTAATCACTTTATTGTTTTCACTGTTCACCTAACATGTTAAATATAAGTAGAAAACATTCATTTTGCAAGCAAAATAGACATTTTTGGAAATAATTTCCATCTTGAACTTAACTTTTTTGAGGTAGGCCCAATGTTATAGAATGAAAATATCTTTCCGTCACTAAGCTAGTCATACACTGTAGGAGTCATCCTCTTGAATAGCTCATTAGAATGTATGTGTAACAATTTATTAATTACTATGCCCGTAGGTGAAGCAGGAACTGCACTACCAAGTGCCAGTATTGAAACTATTCAGGAAAATAAGGCAACACAATCACTTAGTGCTCCGCAAGTGCGGGAATATTGCCAGAAGTTATTCAAGTTTAAAGCAATTAAAGTTCTTAGATTCAAGTAAGTGTCATTCTAAATGCTTTTATTTATAGCTGTAGAAGTTTTAATTTTCATGGTCTTTAATGATGTATATTATGAGAGCAGCTCATCCCCAAATTCTCCATCACAAGCAGCCATAGGTTGATGGAGCACACAGGGAAGTAGTTAGTCATAGAGCTGAACACAATGAAAATTGATCTGCGGACCGCTATCAGGTTGCACTTGCATGATGACAATCACGTTTTTTACACTTTAAAAATAATTGTGCCTATTTTACATATAATATTAAACATGACAATTTGGACACAATGAGAAATGTTTTAGAAGTAAATGAGTTGACCTATAGACACTTATAGTTTCACTTACACTTATATCGTCTGGATGCATTTCGAAGACCAGCATCTACATTCTCAACGGTTTCTGTACAAATTCATCAGCAACCAGCTGAGAAAATCCAAGATCAGGAGTCAGCAATGTTTTGGGCAGTTGACCTTAGCTGAGGATGCAGCTACATTTTCTGTAGCAACAAAGGTTAATTGAATGTTAATTCAACTCAAGTCGTGTTTTATGAAACACATTTTCTGCATTTGTAAGCACAATTTTGTGCTCCAGCGGGTGACACTCTTTTGGCTTAAGATGGGAAAAACAGCTATTTTTCAAAGGTTATGGCTGTGCAAAAGTGATTATCATAATGTATATCAGCAACCTGAAATCAGTTCAAGTTAAAAATTAGTTGTCACCACATTCACCCTTTAGGGATTTGTTTCCCTTGTAAGTTAAAATTTGACAGGTTTTCTTCATCTATCGGTTTTGAACATCATTTAATACAAATCCTTTAATATTTACTAGTATTGAAAAAGGAAGATTGAAAGGAATGAAAAACTATTTCTAGTATTGTCTAATAGTTAAAAAAAATTATTTTCTGCAGGTCTTGGTCGGATAGAAGACGTTTCACAAAACAAAAGAAGCACCAAAGATTACAAAGGCCAACATTACCTGAGGGAACTAAGCTTATAAAATTTCCATTGCCGGTACAAAATCCAGGTAAGAACTAATGCAGTAAAATCTGTTTATAAATTTGTGCTGGGATTAAAAAAAATTAAATTGTATAGAGATTTTAACTTTTTTAAAAAGAAAACAATATTGGTTTTTGCAAATTTTATCTTTATTTTTTAATTACATATAATATCAATAATTTGTGCAGTAGATAAATAAAATACATCTACTTCTTTAAGAAACCCATAAATTATGTTTTGCTTTCTGTTATAGGGAATGTAGCCTTACTCAGGTTACTAAAAATCAAAGATGGCTGATGCTGCCTATCATGGCAGCCAATGTTTTAACTTGAGCTACTAGATATATAACCAGAGAAATTACTGAAAGCTATATACAAAAGGCTAAAATATGTGTGCTAATTTTAATGTAAAATTATTGTTTACAGAGAATGGAAAAGGGCACCAAAATATTCGTGGACCAAAAAAGGAATGGATAATGAATCCAAATGGCAAAAGCTATGTATGCATATTGCATGAATATGTTCAGCATGCACTCAAAAAGCAACCATCCTATGAATTTAAGGAGCTAGGTAAATATATATTACATACAATAAAAAAACTGAAGCTATAGAGATTATAAGCTTAGTATCTGCTGCAAGTTCTTGAAATCAAAGATAGACTGCAGTTTCTGGAATATTCATTCCTATCATCAGTGCCATATTTGTTTATACTGGTCACCATTGTAACCATTGCAAAAATATGTAATATTTCTATGCATTACCAATCGCTGAAAACAAATATTTGTTAACAGGATCAATCTGCGGTATTTCAAAATTCATTACATTGTCCTTATTTTTCAAAATGAATATCTTTTCCAAATCCATTAAATCTATGGGTCCATTTAATTGTTTTATAATTTAACCTGTGGATTTATTTCATAATTAATCAACTAAAAATAATATGTCAACTAATAGGAGTGAATATTCCAGAAACTGGAGTCTGGCTGGGATTTCAAGAACTTTCAGCAGATACTAAGATACGTGAAGCTTATAGTCTCTAGTTGTTATTATTATGTTTATAGATATATAACATAGCTTTATAAATCAGCTTAATGTGATTTTTCTTTTCCCTTCTATAGAATTTCTATACATGCTGATCCAGAACCTCAGCAACAACCTTTATGGAACAATAGGTCTCATAAAAGTTTCTGTCAAATAACCAATATAAGTTGATGCATTGCTTGGGAGCCACATGACTGAATTTGATATTTAAAAGAGCAATAGCAGTAATAGTAACCACTTTTTAGAGAGCACCATATTTTTATGTTTTGGCGGTCACATCGCTCTCTCACAACCCCCAGAACATCTGGAGGACCACACCTGTCATTGGTTTACGGGTCTCACCGACCTGACCGGGAGAATTATCAAAATAAATTCACCAACCATATCCTCTGATTACCAATCAGAGGACGTATTACAAGCTATGACAGGTCAGCATGTTAGGGGTTAATATTTTATAGAGAAATAGAGAGGTTGGAAAAATAAAGACTCCCTAGCCCTAGGGGACCCTAATAGCATGGGGGTCGGAAGAGAACAAGAGATGACCAAGGTAAGGTCAGATAGAAAAGTTACAGTGAGGAGCAAAACACCAGTAAGTGGAAGTAATGTTCTGCTCAGCTTGGGTACCTTGTGGTCGCTACTCACATATCCCCTAGACGGAGACCCCTGAATCCATATATATATATATATATAAAACTACCTTTGTAAAAGTTCTTTGTATATAATTATGTATAACCATATGCATTCCGAGGATGCTATAAGTTACATTGTAATTTCTACAGCTAACAATAAACAGGACTACATAGGCTATAGCCACAAAATTCAAAATATACATTTCATGTGCCATAAAAATATCTGAAACATATGGCATTTTAAACAAAGTTTGTTAGAGCTATTTTCAAGAAAATAAAAATTTTCAAAACATTTTCCATTTAAAGGAGCAATTTTCTTCACAATCTTCATGTTGCATCCTTGAAGCATATTAAACTAAAATACTAACCTTGGTTTTTAATCAACTTTTCATTTTTACTTTCTCTAGTGGTAAGTAGGGGAAGTATTGTATTCCACCGAAAAATTCAATGTCGAGATTTCACCGGAAATATATGTTTTCAGGCCCCCTGAATCCCAAAAAAAGCATTTTTAGAAAAAGGTCTGTGTGTGTGTCTGTGTGTCTGTCAGTCTGTGGACAGCATAACTCAAAAATGAAAAGTCGGTTAAAAACCAAAGTTGGTATTTAAGTTTAATGTCTTTCAAGGATGCGACACAAAGATTTTGAAGAAAATAGCCCCACCGTAAACTACCCTTTACATGGAAGATTTTTCGAACATTTTGATTTTCTTGAAAATGGCTCTAACGATTTTGATTAAAATGCCATATGTTTGAGATATTTTTATGATAAATGAAATGTATATCTTGAATTTTCTGTCTATAGCCCCTGTAGTCGTATTTACTCTGGACGACTTTTGCATAACTGGTAAACCGTTAGAGATAGACCGAATCATACTATACAAAAAATGTTGTTAGCTGATGCTGGATTTCTGACAATGAAGTCATTAATCCTCTTGCTCTCCCAATATTTTTCACTGACATTATTGAAGAGAGCAATAGCAGTAATAGTAACTGCTGTTTAGAGAGCACCATATTTTTATGTTTTGGTGGTCACATCGCTCTCTCACAACCCCCAGAATGTCTGGAGGACCACACCTGTCATTGGTTTACAGGTCTCACCGACCTGACCGGGAGAGTTATCAAAATAAATTCACCAACCATATCCTCTGATTACCAATCAGAGGACGTATTACATGCCATGACAGGTCAGCATGTTAGGGGTTAAGATTTTATAGAGAAATTAGAGAAATGGAGAGGTTGGAAAAATAAAGACTCCCTAGCCCTCGGGAACCCTAATAGCATCGGAGTCGGAAGAGAACAAGAGATGACCAAGGTAAGGTCAGATAGAAAAGTTACAGTGAGGAGCAAAACATCAGTAAGTGGAAGTAATGTTCTGCTCAGCTTGGATACCTCATGGTCGCTATTCACATATCCCCTAGACGGAGAACCCTGAGTCAAAAACAAAAATGTATTTGCACATAAATTGTGTGTTTTAGCGAGATGTACATTTTTTGTACAGTAAGATTCTGTCTATCTCTCATGGTTTACGAGTTATTCAAAAGTCATCTAGAGTAAACAGGACTACACAGGCTGTAGTCAGAAAATTCAAAATATTTGTTTCATTTGTCATAAAAATATCTCAAACATATGTCATTTTAATCAAAATCGCTAGAACTGTGCAAGTGTAGGCCAACCAGAACCATTAGCTCCGAAAACATTACACTACCCTGCAAGCGGCTGACCTGTTTACATCCAGAAACCGGTTCAATTCCCTGATCAACCTCAACACAACGTTGTCGAGTTACTTCATGTCTGAAAAAACTGCTCAGAATATTCTTTCAATTCTTTTAAGTGATTAATTATTTTGAAATCCTGTGTGATGTCCTATAATTACTACCGAAGCTATGACAGAAATAAGTTACTCTACACATTTTACAAGAAACAAACTATTTATGTTAGTACATTCTTATGGAATTATGCCTCCAATTTGGAACAAAAACCATTTATTTTTTTCAAAATCAGCTGATCAAAGAACAAAATGCTATTAGACGTTTTTGTTTGTAATGCTTCTATGAAGCAGCTATTAGAAGGAATGTGATAAGTTCCCTTTCACTTGGTATACTGCCTCTATGTATTGTGGTAGAGAAAGTAAAAAACTAAACTGCTCTGTTCTGTCTGTGCTCATCCTATTAACAAGGCTTGCTGTAGTTACAAAAAATGTAGATCTTGCTAAAATACACAATTTATGTCCAAATAAGTTTTCTTGTAGGGTGAACCATTTCGGAGATATTCCTTGTTATGTGTGTGAGTTTCGGAAAACTTAGAACTTTCGTGAAATGGATCATCGTTCATTTTTTTATATGTTAAGCGTGCAAAGACAACAGAATCTCAAAGCTTTAAAACATTTGACTCGCACAAAGCCTACTGTATTCTAACATTCCCCTTGCACCTACAAGGAAATAAGCAATAATGTAAGTTGTACAAATGTTTATCTTATCCAACACAAAGAAGATATAGGAATAAGAGTTTGTAAGAATGGTTAGTACAAGAGTAGAGAAAGTCATGTGAGTGCAACACATCAGATTTTTGAGTTATGCTGTCCACAGACTGACAGACACACACATATACACATACAAAGACCTTTTTGTAACAATGCAAAATGGTGAGCCGGTGGAGTTTTGTCAGTTATCTTGAGTTTTAAATATCTTAGACATTCCTTTAGTGCAATTGTTAGGTTTTCTCTTTGTTTTCCAACCACTCTGTAGTCCTTTTCAATACACAATATTCTACAGATTAACAGCTTCACTTGTATCTTGCAATGTCACAAAGAATATGGAATTTCAAGCCCAGTATATATCAAGCATATGTAAACTCTTTATGTGTAATGAAATTACTTTTGCAATGTTTCTCTCAATTGACTTGAAGTAGAGGAATAAGCTTTTGCAAAACTAATTTCTAGAAAGTGCATAAAAATAAATGATAGTGGGTGTAGAAAGTTCATGAATGTAACACAGATGTTTGCATTTTAAACTTAGCTAATGAATATATTAAAAATTATATGTAATGTGATATAATTTGTTTACATGCAGAACCAAATATACTTAGAAAAAATACAAGAAAAAGTAAATCCCATTGCTAATTAATTCTACTTAACAAAATTGCAGTCCTCTTATTATCTGGTACCTTTAATAAACATTATATTCATGACTGGATAGCAGAACATTAAACTAAATACTATTTGACTTTTTAGAGAATGCTGCCACACCATATGCAGCAACTGTGACAATCAACAGCATGCAATATGGTGTAGGTTATGGCACGAGCAAGAAACAGGCAAAATCTGAAGCAGCCAAAGCTACACTAGAGATCCTTATTCCAGAAATGAGGGAGAAAATACAGGAAGACAAGCGTGTTGGAGCACGTGGAACCAGCAAGGGTCAAGATGCAGATTTGTCGGTAAGTTTCATTATCTCATCACTGTTTATAAGCTTCTTCTTAGCCCTTTCACTGCATTTACCGTCACATAGACAACAGGGCATTTAACCCTTTCACTCTTGAGATGTGTTCCGCTTCCTGGGTGTTAACCTAAATAAATTGAATTCAAGTATTTGCAGCCATTTCCTATTGTAAAAAATATTAATTTAAAATATTAAAATTTTGCAATAAAACAATTTTTTTTAAGAAAAAAAAGCAAAATCCATGCAACTGCAGTCAAATGTAATAGCGTCAGCTTCCAAGCGTGCCATTACACCAATTATTTTACTTGGGCCCTCCTCTTCCTTTACCACAGGCACATTTGACTGCAGTTGCTGGGATTCAGATTCGTGACATTTGGCTTTGAAGGAATGGCCAGTTAATTGCATATTGCCTAAACCGTCACAGCTATCTGAATCGCTTTGGCCGAGGTGCCTCAGAAAGGGATATAAAAACTGGTTTAGGAATTAATAGGATGAATGGCATATATAGCAAAATATCTCAGCAGTGAAAGGGTAAATTATTAATATTCATTACTAGGGTTCGAACCTTTATACAACTATCAGGAAATGAGGCGATGACAAGTTACTTGCTACATGGACAGAGCGTGATGTCATTGCACGAGTACAGTGACAGTGCAAACAATGGGCTCACTGCCTACATCGCATAGTGTTTCTCGAGTGTGTTCACTAGTTCCACACACAGAGTTAAATGCCTCCAGCATGAAAATTGAAGTATTCACGTATTGCTGAACTTGTATAAGAATTTGGGAGTTAAATTTTACTACAGATGGTGACAGCATTGAATATAAGTTATGCAGCAACTTTATCTACAACGTTGTTCCATTGACTTTACCTGTCTTCATCTGTGTTGTGATCATTGACAGACAGACTCCTCCTACTTCCTATAGTCCAAACCCTGCAACCTTTTGTTTCCTGTATGAAGGTTTGCTCCCTGTTCATTACAGTAGTTGCTGGACAGTGTACTCAAGCACTCAGTTTAAGCTTTAAGCAGTTACAGATTGTTTTGTGTTTTTTGATACTTTCTGTATTGTCTGCTTCAGCGTTACATTTTAGTTAACTATATTGTGAGAAATCGCAAGTCCAGTTACTTTTTATCTCAGTTTACTTCTCTTAAAACTTATCACAATTCACAGCTCGTGACCTTGCAACTCACAGCTGTTCGGTTCTATCGTAGCCTTGACACAAACACTGTTCAACTGTACACGGCTCGCTCTGACAATTCTACTAACTCATTCAAAAAACAAAAAAAAAAAGAAAAAAGAAAACAAACCTGACTTCTCTGTCCATGTTGACTTGCTTGTATAGTCCAGAATTAGATATGGGTGAGTTTTCTGGAAATGTTTTGCCAAGCTTATGGAACTGTCTGGAAATGGTGTTTGCTCTTAGCCACCATTGTCGCATGTTGCCTAGCAACATAGTGTGGTGTGAGGTAGCTGACCTTGAGCCTCCTTTGATGCGTGGCTTCCACCACAGTATATTTAATTCCTAGTTTTTCTTGATGTTGCCTGTTTGTTAACTGGGAAATTGGCAGTTAAAAGACAGAAGCTTTATTTGGATGCGTTGCCGGCATAATGAGATTTTCTTGGCACCAGGAAGCACATTGTGTGCCAATTGAGCCAAATATTAATAGCCCCTTAAATTTAAATGCATAGATTTTGCATGCAAATTATAGTTACAGTAACTACATACTTTCATCATAGATGTAGGAAATGATATCAATGTGCCACCACACGTCTCACATATTTTAAAAAAATTTGCATACCTCATTAATTGTTCATGGCCATTTAAATAAAGCAATACTTAACCCATAAAACAAATTAAATGTGTCAAATAAATTATCCAACACCAACTGCAGAAATTAACTGCACTATGGTAGCCACAAAATTTAAAGATGGTTCATAGTTGATCATTACTATGCTTTTTACTGTTGTGCAAGTAAATTTTGTGGGCACAAATGATATTTATATCACCGGCTGTACAGCATGATTTCACAATAGTTTAACTACACAATACTGCTTGCCGCTCCGTCAAGCCTATGATTGGATTTTGAGTTGAGCCAGCCTCCATTAAATTTTGCAACAGCTGTAACATTATTGGATGGTTGCAATTACATTACAGTTATCTTCTGACATTTTAATTTTAAAAGTTAAGTGATGTTCCACATCAAGATTTGCGAAGTTCATGGTTCCTGTGAAAGATTTTTCACAGAATGTAGCTTTTCCCTGTGTATTTCATGAGTATTTCCTAAGCAAGAACATGGCAATTTAATTTTTGATTCTTATCAAGAATAGATCCGGTTTCCCTAAATCTGTTTACAAGGTTATGAACCATTTCTCTATGAGATGCATGAACAGCAGAGGAACTTTCTATAAATCACTGTCTCACTTCTCTACAAGAGTTTGTTGTCACATAAGAATCACACGCAATTCTGTGTGCTAAAATATAGACCTTTAGCCATATAATAACACTAATGCACCATAATAGTGAAACGTAATCTTACAATCTGTCAACATATGTACAAATACTTTGCATCATTGATTAGTTGGCATAAAGTGAGGAGGAAAACTTTAGGAATATAGAACCTGTTAGAAACATCACAATGCAGGGCAAACAAATCCCTGTAATGTGGCTATATGTCCAAATGAAAGCTCTGTATTTTCATCAGTTTTTTTGTCTTCCAAAAAGAAGTGGTCAATAGAGCATTGTGTTATACGCAGAAATATCTTTTTTATTTACAGTCACAGAACAAAATTGTTTCAAGATAGTGCCTAATACGAGGGATCAAGATTCCTAAACTGTCCTTTAAAAATTAGTTGCAAATAATTGCCAAAATATTTAGGAATTTTTCTGAGTAAGCAAGAGAACTATGTTGAATATTCCTAAATTAGCAACCCTGGTAACCCCAATAATTTAAAAAGAGTAGTGTTTGGGAAAAATTACAAAATATTATTGAATTTTCCTGATTTTGTCACAGAAGCATTGTTTTTTGAATAATCGGAATTACATAAATGTAATTCTTGATAAATGTGGAACAGCAAATGTTAGGTTGTGACATTACATGTCACTTGCATGTTATTGTTAATTTAATTTTTGGAGTTTTTATACTACCTTGTATACAATTTGTTACTGAAAGTTCATTGGTGAAGACTTGCATTATAATATCCTTTTTCCAGAAATCTGTAGTAAATGAATTGGAACTGGTCATCACATTAGCGTTTCAGTACAACACCAATTAATGCTAGTTTAAAAACATTATTTATTCTAAATTTTTAATTATGTGATATCACATGATTAAAAAAGCGCTAGTCTATTAACTGGAATTGAACAATTTTTTTAAGTATGGTTCTTATTTTCTGTTACAGTTCTTTGATGAAATAAAGATAGAGGATCCGAGAGTGGCAGAACTGTGTGCTAAAACCACAGAACCATCACCATATGCTATTCTTTTAACTTGTCTGCAGAGGTAATTGGTGTAGCATTGGAACGTTTGGTGCAGGAAGTGCATGAAGCATGAAGTTGGTGCATAGTGTGAAGTAAAACCCCATCAGTTTGCTTCTCAGAGTAGATGTCCAATTTGTGTAGTGTGCGTGCATGTGAGAGAGATTTTTCATGCATACTAATAGCAAAATGCAAATGCAAGACGACCTTGGTTTTCTCACCTAAAATTTTGAAAACAAAGCATTGTTTTGTATTCAAATAAATGCAGTATCCTATCTGAGCCACATTAATTTTCTTGAGCCAAATATTAGAGTTCAGTTGATTGCTATAGTTCGTTTTGTCCATAGGTATGTTTGAACCTGTGGATCATTGAGTGCAAAGCAGCATATTTGTGCTGCATTAAGGGGTAGCTTGACGTGCTATGTATGAAGCTTTTTATGGTTGTGGGCTTCCTGTATATTTTGAACTTAAGTTTTTCTATTTGGTTATGGTTAGATCCAAATGGTTAATTAGCTTATTGATTTGTTTTCTTCAGTTTCAAGAGTGAATTTTATTCCGGTGTACAGTTTTTTGATTTAAACTTGTAGTTGTTCCACTTGCTTACTGTTGCTGTTGTACAGCATTATTAGTTGTATACATGTCTGTGCCAGTACATATATGAGTTTGTGCTTGTGATTATTTTGCTCTTTAGGTTACGTGTTTGATACTGCATATGATGCACCCATGATAGGCACAAACTTGGGAATAGGAGCTTTGTGGTTCAAATCCAACCAGGACCATCCCCTCTGATGGGTTTTCCAGGTTTTCCTGTCCTCAGTAACTGATAAATGCTGGGAAGGTCCCCTAAACTTAGGCCTGGAATGTTTCCTTCCTATATTTCCTTTTCCAATGTATCATTGCATTTCATGTATCATCAGTGTTCACTGTCGGTAGCACAGTATATACAGTAAAAATTCTTTTATTTGTTTGACACTATGTTTTCTGCACTTGTATGTCTTTTTTTTTTTTTTTTTTTTTTTTTTTTTTTTTTTTTTTTGGCAGTCCCAGCAAAATACTATAATTTATTGACAAATGATTTCACTTATACAACTTTCATTTATACAATTTTTATGCTTATACGATCATAGCTTACGTCCCTTAGAGCAAAATGCACCATTAATACGTTTATGACAGTTTTGTTCTTTAAAATCTCAGGAAATATTTGAAGTCAAAACTTTTGACTCGCACTGTACATTTCTTGGAAAACAACCCTCAGTGTTGAAGTGAAAGCGACCCTGAAGCTATTTTTGAGCAAAGCTGTGAAGTACCAAACCGTACTTGTTTCAGTCATTTGTGCTCTGTGCTTCATTTGTGATTAACCCAGTTAGTGAGCATGGGTGAACGGAAAAGGAAGTGCATTACGACTTCAAAAAATTATGCATTTTGTATGTAGTGAAAGTAACAAAGTGGTAACATGAAACACACAGAAATTGCTAAGAAATTAGGGATTGTTCCATATACTGAAGAACCGTACCATAAACCATTGGATTTTAATGATGCTGTTAGTGCTTTATGGACTATCAAACATTTTGTGATGCATCATAACTTTTCTGAGAAAATAATGGCTGAATTGTACTGCTTTGAAAAATCCTGTTCACACTATGACTGCAGCCAACAAAAGCAAGCCAAGATAATGGACTACTTCCTAAAGTGACTCAACTTTCTTTGTATATATTTATTTTTATTTGGGTGCATTTCTCTTGTGCTTGAATTTTTCATATTGCTGATTATAGTTGAACAGTCATATTATTATTTCTTGTTGTTCACTTCTTAACCATAACCTACATGCTGTATACATTTTCAATTTTTATTTACTATCATCATGCATTTTACACACTTATACAATCTTTTCCTTTGGTCCCTTGGGAAACATAAATGAAGTTTTACTGTAGTAAGAATGGGATTAAATATTAAAAGAAAAAGAAAAAAAAAACGGATATTCTAGCTATTGTGCTGGATATTGAAGAACCTACTGTTCTGTCATTTCATTCATTATGTGCATTATTTCCTTGATGTGTGTTTCCTATACATTGTTGCTATATTTTAATCACTGTATCATGAAGAGCCACTGGTTCAAGGCTGGTTCACTATACCTGAGAACAGGAAGAAAACTGATGTGTTACACTCACATGACTTTTTCTTCTCTTGTACTAACCATTCTTACAAACTCTTATGCCTATATCTTCTTTGTGTTAGTTGAGATAACATTTGTAGAAATTATCTTATTGTTTATTTCCTTGTAGGTACAAGGGGAATATGGGAATACAGTAGGCTTTGAGTGATAGTCAAATCTTTTAAAGCTTTGAGATCCCATTCTCTTTGCACTTCTAAGATATAAAAAAATGAATAATGATCTTTCATTTGGCAAAAGTTTAAGTATAGTCAATTCTTTTAAAGCTTTGAGATCCCATTCTCTTTGCACTGCTAAGATATAAAAAAATGAATAACGATCTTTCATTTGACAAAAGTTTAAGTATTCCAAAACTCACATAAATAACAAGAAGTATCTCTGAAATGGTTCACTCTACAAAAAAAATTATTCGGTCATAAATTGTGGGTCTTAGCAAGATCTACATTTTTTGTATAGTAAGATTTGGTTTATCTCTTACAGATTACCAGTTATGCAAAAGTCATCCAGAGTAAACAGGATTACATGGGCTATAGTCATAAAATTCAAAATGTACATTTCATTTGTCATAAAAATATCCTAAACATGTGGCATTTTAATCGTAAGCGTTAGAACCATTTTCGAGAAAATAAAAATTTTCTAAAAATGTTCCATGTGAAGGGTAGTTTATGGTGGAGGAATTTTCTTCAAAATCTTTGTGTCGCAGCCTTGAAAGAATTAAACTTAAATACCAACTTTGGTTTTTAACTGACTTTGTTTTTGGGTTATGCTGTCCACAGACTGACACACAGACAGACACACACTCTCACAAACACAGACCTTTTTCTAGAAATGCTTTTTTTTTTTGATTCAGGGGGCCTCAAAACATATATTTCCAGTGACATCTCGACATTAAATTTGTGGGTGGAATACAGTACTTCCTCTGCTTACTATATGTAGTGCAGAAAGTAAAAAAGGATATGCAACATTGTGGTTCACAATACACCAGGAACAGGAATGGGAATACATATTGATGGCTAGATCGATAATAAAATGGAAAGCCAATTTTGTGCATTGGTTCCTCATTATGTTTGTATTTTATTAATGATATTTTTTTCGCTTGCATCCAATTCAGACAACATAATGCAGGTTAGCCAACATCAAAACTCAATAGACATTTTCCATCTTCCTTTCATAGAAGTTTGAAAACAGCGTTGTAATTTAATTTAAAAGGTGAGTTAATTAATAACACTGAACAACACTTACAACATAATTTTCCAGAATGCGTTTTGAAGGTTAATTATGTTGTAAGTGTTGTTCAGTGTTATTAATTTACTCACCTTTTAAATTAAATTATACTAAGCATTTACTAAATGCAGGTGCATTACTATTTCCAATTCCTGTAGTTGTACCAAATTGTATTTCCTTTACAGATAGCATAGTTTAAATTTGTATAAACTTAGGCTTTCACGGCCGGTGTCCTGACTATTAGGTATGTTTAGTTTTTTTTTTGGGCTTGTAGGCCATGGTCTAGAAGGCATTGTAGATATCAACGTTTCGCCAAGCACTGCGCTTGGCATCATCAGGGTAACACGATCCGCTGTCTGCACTGGTCAGAGTTCAAATGTGGAAGCAGAGAGAGATGGATGTGGAAGCAAAGACTGTTAATGACCGTTGGACTTCTATATGGTGGAGGTGGGCGGGGCATTGTTGCACTGACTACGGTGGTGATTGGCTTGTATTGGTTGGCAGGCTGGGTGTAAGCGGGGTTTTATTATAACTGTTGTGTGTGTTTGGAAGGTTATCTAGGACTGGTATCCATGCTTTTCCATACACAAAGTGCTTCATCTTTACGATTGAAGTTGTCTTAGCCATAGAAATCTACAAACACAAAGACAACTTCAATCGTAAAGATAAAGCACTTTGTGTACAGAAAGCATGGATACCAGTCCTAGATAACCTTCCAAACATGCACAACAGCTATAATAAAATACACCCAGCCCGCCAACCATATGAGCCAATCACCACCGTAGTCAGTGCAACAATGCCCTGGCCATCCCCACCATATAAAAAGCCCAACCATCATTGACGGTCTTTGCTTCACATCCCTCTCTCTCTGCTTCCACATTCAAACTCGTATTACCCTGATGATGCCAAGCGCAGTACCTGGCAAAACATTGGTATCTACAATGCCTTCTAGACCACGACCTACAAGCCTGGAAGAACTAAACGTACCTAATAGTCATAGTTTAAACTTGTTTATTGTTCTTTCTTAATTTGTTCTGGTTTTTGCTGTTCTTTTTGAGTTTTAGTATTGTGTTTTTGAAGCAATAGCTAGCTTTGAGTTGCATATAAACAAACTACAGATGGTACTAGAGCCAATAATTGGTTGGCCTGAGGGAGCAAAGATCTTTGTTAGGATGCATGCTTAATGAGATTGCTTCTTGTTTCATTTTCTCAGCCTGTGAATAGAGTGCTTTAACAGATGTTTCATGTCACGGATAACTTAAATAATTTCTACAAGAAGCGTCAGATAGGCACAATATGGATCTAATATGCTGTGATGAATGAGAACGAGGAAGCTAAAACATGACCAAGACCTCTTTCCTGCTACTGGGACCTGGGAGAGCTTCCCTTTAACTGTGAACACTCACATTATAACATATGTATATACTGGGAAACATGCTAGTCAGTTGGAGAATTTAAGTTGTGTCGGCATGTTGCCATGCTAGCTCAGTTATTAGAGTAACCGGACAAAGAATGCAAGATCTGTGGTTCAAGTCCTGGCCATAGCATTGAATTTTTCAGTCTGATTCCACCTTTCCAGTCTTTGTCGTACACAGGGCTATTGTGAAAGAACAATTAACTGTCATTGATTGACCTGATAGTTGGTTAAACTATAAAGCCTGGGACTTAAGCATAAGTCGTTGTTAGGGTATGCTATCTTATATGTATTTGAGATCTTGTGGTTTACTGGGGAACATGCTAGTCAGTGAGAGAATCTAATGCCATGCCCCCATTTTGCCATTGTAGCTCAATGGTTATAGCAACTGGATGGACACCAGAAAATCATGACTATGGCATTGAATTTTTCAGTCTTATTCTACCTTACCAGTCTTTGTCCTGCACACAGCTTGTGTGAAAGAGCAGTTAATTGCCATGTATTTTAACTTTGTCGTTCTCATCCTGGTTCCCACTCTTGGTTATTGTGAATCAGCATTAAGCTAAAGTCATCTGCATAAAACTTTTTGAAATAAAACTGCATAGACATGAATAAGAATTTAGTATTGATATATAACATAGGGCCTCTGGTTTTGCTTTAAAAGATTCTGGTGTAATATGGATTACTGTGGTTACAGAGATTGCTAGGCATAAAATGCTCCTGCAACAATGTTTATTATTGCTTGCATCATGAAAAGTACTTATATACATGACTTCTTTTCAGAAATTTTGGTTTAGGAGAAATGCATATTAATTACGAAGTCAACACATTGCGACATCAGAAAAATGAGTTTACAATGACAGTTGGTCGCCACTCTGCCAAAGTAATTTGCAAAAATAAAAGGGACGGAAAGCAGAGAGCATCACAAGCAATATTACAGGTAACTGTATTATAAACATGGCGGTACTTTAGTGAATGATTTATTTATTCAGCTACTACATTGTATTTACCGGTATTATATGCTGTACTCTATGTATAGTGATCTTATATTGTAGATCCTATGTATCTAACACGCTGGTTGTTTGTGGTAATGGATCCTATCCTTTTGGTATGCTGTGACTATCCAATTTTCAGTGTCAATTGACTAATGTGATTTAATTCAATTCTCCCTGTCACTTCACTAATATGATTTAGTTCAATTCTTCCTGTCACTTAACTAATATGATTTAGTTCAATTCTTCCTGTCACTTAACTAATATGATTTAGTTCAATTCTTCCTGTCACTTCACTAATATGATTTAGTTCAGTTCTCCTTGTCACTTCACTAATGTGATTTAGTTCAGTTCTCCTTGTCACTTCACTAATATGATTTAGTTCAATTCTTCCTGTCACTTAACTAATATGATTTAGTTCAATTCTTCCTGTCACTTAACTAATATGATTTAGTTCAATTCTTCCTGTCACTTCACTAATATGATTTAGTTCAGTTCTCCTTGTCACTTCACTAATGTGATTTAGTTCAGTTCTCCTTGTCACTTCACTAATGTGATTTAGTTCAGTTCCCCCTGTCACTTCACTAATGTGATTTAGTTCAGTTCCCCCTGTCACTTCACTAATGTGATTTAGTTCAGTTCCCCCTGTCACTTCACTGATGTATTTTAGTTCAAATGAATGTGTAGGCTTCTATGGCCTGTGTCTAGATCAGTGCACTTGGCTTCCGGTGAAGGCTGTGTATTTTTTTAGAGATTGCCAACGTTTCGCTCATCTTGTTGTGAGCTTCTTCTGGGCTGTTGTCTGGTCTTTGCTCTGATGCTCTTGCAACCCGATGCAGTTCTCTGGCGCTCCCGTTCCCTGTCTTTGATTGGTCTCTTGGCTCTGCCCCGTGCCTTCCATTGGCTGTGCTGGTGAGATGTGTTTCCTATGTGTTGTGCAGCTGTTTTCCATTGTCTTTATTGATAATGTTCTTTCCTTTAAAAATCTGTATACTTCTGCAAGTCAGCCTGTGGGAGAAATTGTTGCAGGTGGCTAGGAGTTCTGTTTTATCGAAGTTGATGTGGTGGCCGGTTGTAATCATGTGTTCTGCTAGTGTGGATTTTGTAGGTTGGTTTAGCTTTAGGCTGCTGTGTTCTTTTCTCTGTGTTATAATTGATCTGCCAGTTTAGCCAATGTAGGTGTCTCCACATTCACATCTAATTCTGTAATGCCGGGGTTTTGGAGCGTACTAATGGTATACTTTGCTGGCTGGAGAAATGATCTGAGTTTCCTGGTTGAGGTGTAGCATGCTCTGATGTTGTAGCATCTAAGGATGGTCAAGATCCGGTCGGTTACACCTCGGACATAGGGTAGGGTGGTCCACTTTAAGTCACTTTTTCCAGGATCCTGTCCGCCTTCCATTTGGGAGCTTGGGCTGTTGTTGCTCTTCTGTATTTCTCGTATCTCTCTGTAGGGGTAGCTGTTTGCCTGAAGAATGTTGTACAAGTGTTTCTTTTCATCTCAAATGAACTCTGGGTCACATATTCGATTGGCCTGTAGGAATAGTGTGTTGATAATCTCTCGTTTTATGGCAGGCGGATGATGAGAGGATGCATCAAGATATCTGTTGGTATGTGTTGGTTTTCTATATACTGAGCAATGCAGAGTATTGGTGTCTTTATCTCGTTGCACCATGACATCTAAGAATGGGAGCTTCCCGTTCTCTTCCACTTCCATTGTGAATTGTATGTTCGGGTGGAGGCTGTTAAGGTGTTCCAGAAATGTGTCTATGGTGTCCTTCCCTTGTGGCCATACCACAAAGGTGTCGTCCACATATCTTAGCCATAGCGCTGATTTGAGACCGTATGTGTCAATGGCCTTATTTTCAAAATCTTCCATAAACAGGTTTGTGACGACTAGTGAGATAATGACAAAATCTTCTTCAATCCCGAAATAAAACCAGAACTTATCCCGCACGACTTTCGGAAACCATCTATGTACGGCCTTCCCAAGATCCATAAGGAAGGCATGCCTCTAAGACCAATAGTGAGTGCCATTGGTTTGCCAACCCACCCTCTAGCCAGATTCCTTGCTGAGAAACTACAGATCCTTGTGGGTAAAACAAAAACATTTGTTTGAGACTCTGCACACTTTGCACAAACAATCCAAGTTTCCCGCTGGAACGCAATCACATTTTCATCAGTTTTGATGTACAGTCAGTGTTCACCAAAGTACCTATACAAGACACCTTGAAAATCATCACAGATAAACTCAAACACAATGGATTTCCTGAAGAGTAGCCACAATTAGTGGAGCATTGCCTGACAACCACCTACTTCAGCTACAAAGGAGATCTCTATGAATGGAAAGAGGGAGCAGCAATGGGCTGCCCGCTCTCACCCATGGTTGCACACCTGTTTATGGAAGATTTTGAAAGTACGGCCATTGACACATACGATCTCAAACTAGCGCTATGGCTAAGATATGTGGACGACACCTTTGTGGTATGGCCGCAAGGGAAGGACACCATAGACACATTTCTGGAACACCTTAACAGCCTCCACCCGAACATACAATTCATAATGGAAGTGGAAGAGAACGGGAAGCTTCCTTTCTTAGATATCATGGTGCAACGAGATGAAGACACCAATACTCTGCGTTGCTCAGTATATAGAAAACCGACACACACCAACAGATATCTTGATGCATCCTCTCATCATCTGCCTGCCGCAAAACAAGGGATTATCAGCACACTATTCCTGCAGGACAATCGAATATGTGACCCAGAGTTTATTTGAGATAAAAAGAAACGCTTGTACAACATTCTTCAGGAAACAGCTACCCCTATAAAGAGATACGAGAAATACAGAAGAACAACAACAGCCCAAACTCCCAAATGGAAGGTGGACAGGATCCTGGAAAAAGTGACTTAAAGTGGACCACCCTACCCTATGTCCGAGGTGTAACCGACCGGATCTTGACCATCCTTAGATGCTACATCATCAGAGCATGCTACACCTCAACCAGGAAACTTGGATCATTTCTCCAGCCAGCAAAGTATACCATTAGTACGCTCCAAAACCCCGGCATATACAGAATTAGATGCAAATGTGGAGACACCTACATTGGCTAAACTGGCAGATCAATTATAACATGGAGAAAGGAACACATACACAGCCTAAAGCTAAACCAACCTGAAAAATCCCCACTAGCGGAACACATGATTACAACCGGCCACCACATCAACTTCGATAAAATAGAACTCCTAGCCACCTGCAACAATTTCTCCCACAGGCTGACTGGCGAAAGTATAGAGATTTTCAAAGGAAAGAACATTATCAATAAAGACAATGGAAAACAGCTGCACAACACATGGAAAACCCTCCTCACCAGCACAGCCAATGCAAGGTAAGTGGCAGAGCCAAGAGACCAATCAGAGACAGGGGACGGGAGCGCCAGAGAGCTGCATCGGGTATATAAGCAAGAGCATCAGAGCAAAAACTGGACAACAGCCCAGAAGAAGCTCACAACAGGATGAGCGAAGCATCGGCAATCTCCAGAAAAATGACACGGCCTTCACCAGAAGCCGAGTGAACTGTTTTAGTTCAGTTTTCCCTGTCAATTCTCTAATGTATATTAGTTCAGTTTTGCACTTTGCTGGTGTGATTAAGTTCTGTTTTCCATGTCACTTCAGTAATGTGATTTAATTCGCTTCTTACAGTTGCTTCACTTTCCCTTATGTGTAGCATGCTGCTACAATAGGGCCCAGAAGTTCATGCATTTACATAATTTTTCCCTTTGTTATAATCACAATTCTGGTAAGTTATGTGAACGAATCATCAGTTTATAAGCTTATTATACCCTATTTGATGTTGTATGTAAATGCATGTTTTGGTTTTTCTGATAGGAACATCATATTTCTGTCATTTTAGAATTTTTGTGGCTGAAAACCATCTTTTTTCTGTACAGGATTAGAAATGTTGCAACTTCCAAACTGAGCCACTTGTAAACACATTGGGAAAGTCACTTCATTTGTACAAACTACATAGTATTGTTTTGTAGATCATGCAAAAAAGAACAAAAAACCGTGGGAAGTGGAAAATGCTCTCAAGTTACCCAACATGTAAACTCAGTAAAACAAGCAATTATTGGAAAAGAAGATAAAAAATGCGAGAAGGCCAGCCTAAGCAAAAGTATTGGGGAAATGTTTAGAGAACAAACTAGATCAACTTTCTAAAGTAAGAACAAATTAGAAACTAAAAACTTCACTTATCTTGGTAATGTTTATCCCAGGGTTTCAAGTTGTCTCCAACTCATTCTCAAAGCTATATCAGGGTTTCAAGTTGTCTCCAAGTCATTCTCAATTTTCCTTATTTAACTTGATCAACTTTCTTCCAATTAATGTGAATCATTTGTTAGCCTCTGAGATACCACTTTGGAAACTTACTAATCCTAATTAGAGAAACTTTCATCATAAACATATCTACCACATATCATGTACCTCACGAAAGCACATTACAATAAACTTAAACAGTCCATTGTGTGGCAATGTTGTTTCAAGGATGCGAGGTAAACTAGAAAATGAGTTTATTTGGGCTTCCATAGTTGAAACAATAGATTCTGAAGGTAGATTTATTGCAAGTTTAATGATTGGTGCCCTTAACAAGCAGGAACCAATGGTAAATTTAGAGGTCAAACAATGTGATAACTCAATCTGTAATTTATTCTTTAAAATTAGTCTGATCAAATGGAATTAAATATGAGGTTGTGTAAGTCGGAGAATGTCTAGATGTAGAGTGCAATTGCTCTAAAGAAGCGATTTGTTGCATAACGACTTACTCAAATCCAAACAAAACTTTGCCTATGAGTCCCTAGATAATACCAGAGAGCCAATTATACCGCAGTTGTGCAAGTCGGAGAATTTCTGAAATTAGAGTAAAATTTCTCCAAAGGTGCGATTTATTGCTTAACGACTTACTCAAATCCAAACAAAACTTTGCCTAAGAGTCTCTAGATTGCACCAAGGAGCCAATTACACCGCAGTTGTTTAAGTTGGAGAATTTCTGAAATTAGAGTAAAATTTCTCCAAAGGTGCGATTTATTGCTTAACGACTTACTCAAATCCAAACAAAACTTTGCCTATGAGTCTCTAGATAGCACTAGAGACCCAATTATACCGCAGTTGTGCAAGTCTGAGAATGTCTACATGTAGAGTGAAATTGCTCCAAAGCAGCAATTTATTTCTTAACAACAACTTACAAAAATCCAAACAAAACTTTGCCTATGAGTCCCTAGATAATACCAGAGAGCCAATTATACCACAGTTGTGCATGTCGGAGAATGTCTATATGTAGAGAAAAATTGCTCCAAAGGAGCGATTTATTGCTTAACAACAACTTAGTCAAATCCAAACAGAACTTTGCCCAGGATTATCTAGATTGCACCAGAGAGCCAATTACACCGCAGTTGTGCAAGTCGGAGAATGTCTGAAATTAGAGTGAAAATGCTCCAAAGGAGTGATTTATTGCTTAATAACGACTTATTCAAATCCAAACAAAACTTTGCCTATGAGTCTCTAGATAGCACCAGAGACCCAATTATACCGCAGTTGTGCAAGTCGGAGAATGTCTACATGTAGAGTGAAATTGCTCCAAAGGAGCGATTTATTGCTTAACAACGACTTACTCAAATGCAAACAAAACTGCCTACGGGTCCTTAGATTGCAGGAGAGACCCATTTATACTGCACTTGTGCAAGTCGGAGAGGTGCGTAAGGAAATAATGAAGCTATTAACAGTGAAGCAACAAGAATCTAAAATAAGAACAAAATTAGAAACTAAAAGCTTCACTTATCTTAGTAATATTGCAAGTTCTTTGGTGCTTTGATAAGGTGCTTTTATTTGTCACAGTGGGAACTGGCTACATCATTAAATCAGGACCCACATTTAATGGTATTTTCTGTAATTTAAATCATTTGAACATATTTGCATAGGGTGTATTTTAAGTGCATATTTATTGGCATATTTTCAAGTTTTTAGAGCATATTTGCATATTTCATAGTTTTTTAGGGTGTGAACTTCTGGGCCCTGATAATGATACATACTTGAGGCATGCTCTTCTCCGTTTTCGCAGTTGCTGGGGCATTGAACACAAGATCACTTCTATCTCTCAGAATAGCAGCATTCACTGTACATCACAAATTGCCATCGGAGCCTCACCCCCTAACCTGCACTTTTCGCTTCATCAAGAACATCATTTCACTGTCTCACAGATTAACTCACTCGTGAGCATGCAAGGCCTTTGCAGGAGGCCTTTGGAAGAAACTGATTTTCTCTCAATAGTACTGTTGGTGTTAGGTGAGAGTTCTCCCCCATTTCCTTATCCCCCTTTATCTCCAATGAGCAAGATGTTCAGTCATCCAGCACCTTCTACACAAAAGCATCAACCTTCTAAGCATACTAGATCAAAATATTGTTTTGTTCATCAACTCTGACTTTTTTAATCACCTAATTTAAAGAAGGTATTTTACTAATCTATTTTTGTATCATTTATATTACTGAATTCTTCCTCTGACTTTGTAACTTCTCTATTTCACTCTTAGCTTCATTACATTGGTGATATATGATTTCAGAAATTCTTTCTTAGTTTATAAAAACATGAGAGCTTACATTCCTGTATGTAAATTATTCTATTTCTTCCACTCTTACTTTCTCCTTACTTTTGTTTTTCAGACATGCGTATATATGAGGGTTGTTTGATAAGTCTGATAAAAAAAGCAAGAAACACTGTTTTATAAACAACTCATCTTATTTCTGGACATGTCTCCTTTGATGACTAATACATTGGTCCAGTGATCCTGCCACTTTTATATCCCATTGGAAAAATAGATTCTGTCAAAGTTGTTGAAGTACTCAACTATGACAACCACTTCTTCCACTGATGAAAATTTCTTGCCACCAAGTCAAAGTTTTAAGTTACAGAACAGGAAGAAGTCATTGCGGCTAAGTCTGGTGCATAGGGTAGATAAGGAACCAATTCAAAGTCCAATTCATGCTTTCTTGCCATTGTAATCGCTGATAAATAGAATGGTGCATTATTCTGCTGAAAGAGGATCTTTGTGTGTCAACCTTTCAGCAAGTTTCAGATGATCTTGTAATGAGGCATAATAGGGCAAAGTTATGGTTCTGCCTTTTTCCAAGCAATCCAAGAGGATTATTCTTTGGGAATCCTCCCACAAAAAAAAGGGCAATTGTTTTTCAGCAAACAAGTTCTGCGTGTTTCTCTACTTATTTTACTGAGTTATTAAGCAATTAACAGCTAAAATTGCATGCAAGAAGATTAGAATAATGTGTTTAATACATGTTGTATCATTATAAGTGACTTTCGTTGCAGTTATTTATTTGAAAGCAACTAATTACGTTAAATATGAGTCAGGAGTCTAAGGTTCTGCATACATAACTTGCTTAAGTAAAGCAAGAAAACCAATCGTTCTATTGAAATGACCTCTTCAAAAATGCATTCAATCCAGCCATCTGAAAGCTGTGCCAGTGCTGCACAGAAAGATATCTTTCCCACAAAAGAGCAAGCCATCCTTCTAGATTCTGTAGATGGACTCGCCCTAAAGGAATATACGTACGCTATTGGTAAACTAATTAAACCTACAAATATACGTTTTGTGTCCAGAATTGCCAGAAATCATATCTGCATATACCTAGCAAACCAAGGAATTAGTGCAACCACTAGTTGATAACAAAACCAGGGTAAGCATTTCTCTAGAAATCCGGCCTTTGTTAACAAAATACCACAGAACAATAATATCAAATGTGTGTCCTGTAATTCCTCACCATGTGTTGAAGCATGAATTGCAGAGTCTAAACATTCGTTTGGGATCGACCATAACATTCCTCAGAGTGAGTGTCAGAACCAGGGTTTGCCCCTATTTTTAGTTTTCGTAAACAAGTTTATGTGCACTCAGATGACCTAGAAAAAATCCCAGAATCCATGCGAGTCGAGTATGATGGTACAACTTACTTTACGTACCTCTCAACAGAATCACTCTCGTGTTTCATATGTAAGCAGCCAGGTCATGTGGCAAAAGACTAAACACAAAGACAAACAATACAATGAGTCACAGAGGGAAACTGCTGTAACCTTGAAACCTGATGACAATTCATCTGCTTCTGAATTCCCACCGCTAAAGACAATCAATTCAGAACCGGTGGCTACACCCGCACCGAAACCACGAAACCACTTCAAGTGAAACCATGACCAGTATAAATGATCAATTACAGGAAAATCAGCTAATAACACAGTTGCAAGTCATAAAAAACCAGAACAAACAAAAAAGCCCAAAACAGATCCTACACCAAAACGACTGAATAATAAGGATCTAGATTCTCAACTTGCACCTCTTTAGAGAGTTCGTTTCACCCTCAAAACAGCTACCTATTAAACTACAAGAGCTAAAAAGCCTTCTGGAAAGGACTAAAGGTAGTTCCAATCCTGTAGCTGTTGTGCAGGAATACTTAGAAAATACAGATCTTCAGACCCTGATGGGTTTCCTGAAAATGCATTATTACCTATTAAAGGACAAAGGCATGAAACGACCTTTTTCAACCCTAAAAACAAAAGTTGCAGATGTATCTGAAGATGCTGACCTCTCTACTACGCAAACGGATGACAGTGATTAATCCTTTTTGCACAACATATTCATCTAGTGCAATAGTTCTGTGGAGCATAAATGGTTTTAGGCCGCAAAAAGAGTCCCTTCAACTACTTTGTACAAATCTTACACCCGATGTAATATGTCTACAAGAATCCAACTTTAAAGGAAATTATGAAGCTTCCATAAGATTACTCTGTTTATGTCAAATAATAGAGCCTCAACAGAATACCAAGTGGAGGTGCAGCTACTTATAATAATAACAAATACAGTACCAAAAAATTAATCCTAAATGTAAAGTTTCAATTTGAACTGATTGTAACGAAAAAACTTTTTTCTGAAGGAGTACTGACAGTTTGTAACATATATCTTCCTAATTCTTATACATTTACTATCCATGAAATGTTGTCCTTCATTGATGAATTACCTAAGCCATTTCTCCTTGTAGGCAGTGGCGGCTCGTGACTTTTCACAGTGGGTGTGCAGTAGAGTTCGAATTAACGGTAGTGGAATTTTCCCCTCCCATTACATAATTTCCCTGGCTCGTCAAAGAAGAATTCCTTCCCTGGGAGGAGACAGGACTTTGTTTTTTTTTCACTTTTGGATACTACTACAGCGCATTTTTCGCACACAGGGAGAGAGCGTTCGCATCTTGTCCATATGAATTTAAAAATGTCCAAATCTTTCCACTGGCTTATCATTTGGTAACAGGTAACGAAACACAACCACCATTTGAAAAAGAGATGAAATGTCAGATGTTTCATCGGCCATTATAGCAATGTACTCTGCTTTAGAAATTTCTCCCATAATTTCTTCTTGGTATATATCAAGCATATACTGCAATAAATCATTTTCTATTTCTTTCGACGCTCACCGAAAAACGCAGGTTTGCTTAAGACGTTCTTTCACCGCGGAATCTAATTCTGCTGAGAAGTTTATCAGTCCTCGAAAGACGTCAGGGTTCAATGAATTTCGGCTTTCGTCGTATCCCCTGAGAGCCAACTCGCACGCTTTGCTGCAATTGATGCAGTTATATTATCTGCGATAAGACGTATCTGCTCTTAGTAATTTCCCCATTGTGTTTTTCTGCGTTACGCCTAAAAGTACTATCTAACTCCTGAGATACATTTTCCTAGTACATTTAGTTCTAATTTCAATTCATATGGACCATTGAGCTCTCATATTTTGTCAGTTTAAGTGACTGATATCACCACAACCATTATTTGCCCAGGTGCCGTTTCTGTCGCTCGCAAATAATAAACACTGAAACCAGAAGAGCCAGTTGGTTACAAGCACATATCCACGAAAAAGTTGAGTATACATTTTCATTAAATTTTCCTTTACAATTAGTCACCTGAACTAAATAGTTTTTCAGCTTCTTTTTCAAGGACAAAGCGGAGAGATTTGTCTCCTTTAGTTTCGCAACGTTATTCATTTCCACAGTTGCACACGCAGAACACTCACCTTATGAGAACTGGAAGCACAGATTTCCACAATTGCACAAGTTGAAATTAACTGCCAAGGACAGACACAAATGCATACAGTTCACTACCAGAAACACAAAGCTAACAAATAAAAAATATAAACACAGTAACAAAACAACTATCCCAAACTGAAATATTGACCTTAGTAAATTATAAGGATCAATTGTATGCATTTGTAATGGTTTAATAAAAAAATATGCAAATTGTTTGCAACATTAACATAACTCTCAGGCTAATACAGAAAATGGCTACATTATATTTAGAAACGTAAAGTTGGCTAGATCGGTAGCAGGCCGATCCCAACTTCTGCATAACGAGAGAGAGGGAAATGGTCGTTCAGGGGAAGCCGAGAAGGAACTGAATATGACTTGTATGAGAATGTAATGTGCATGCGCAGTAAGAATTGCATTGCCCGGGTTTGTCAATTGTACCGCATTAACTCACTGTGCTCACAAACACAAGCTGCTACTCTCCAACTTAAACTAAGTTCTGCGTGGACAATAGCCATCAGAAACACCTACAGAAACAGCAACACCATGGACCCTGAACAAAATACGTACCCGCAGGAAGATGCTTGACACCCCAACCGGCGACACCGCACAAAGTTTGTACCCGCGGGAAAACACTTCAGCCAAGGATACCCATACCTCACGACAGCAGGCCCAATCACAAACCATTACCCGCACATTGGCTAGGACAATACAACCCAAACCATAGTATATATTTGGAAAACTGAGGAGACTTTTTCATCTTTTTAGTCCTGAAGATGGCCATGGAGTATACAATGGCCGAAAGCTCGACCTTCTTAAATTTAATGCGGCTGATCACCCGTGAAGCATTGATCAATATAAAAGATGTAGAGCAAAAATGTGTAGAATGTTCAAGGACAGCCGATCTGCGTCTTGGATGAAATACATTTTAACGCTATCTTCTGGAACCTCAAAATCGGAAACTTCGAATAAAATTAGAACAATTAATGGACCAGGAAAACAAAATTAATTCCCTTCTTTGCTATATCTTAACAATAACATCATCACAGATCCAAAAGCCATTGCTAATACCCTAGCATCAACATTTTCTAAAAATTCCAGTAATGCAAATTGCCTTCCTGAATTTATAAGATACAAAAATTCTACAAATATAACCATTGAGCACATTTTGCAATACAATGTAGAACCTAACCCATCATTAAACTGTCCAATAGAAACTACAGAGGTCCTCCTGGCTCTTTCAGACACCAAGAACTCTAGCCCTTGTCCTGATGGTATATACAATATTTTTCTGAAGAAACTCCCAACCATTGCCGTTACATATATTACAAAACTATTTAACGAATTCTTAGTATCTGGTAAATTTCCAAAAATATGGAAACTAGCCACTCTTATCCCGATTTCTAAGCCAAACAAAGACAACACGAATCCAAAGAATTACTACCCTATCTCTCTTACCTGCACATTATGTAAACTTATGAAAAAACAATACATAAACAAACATTATGGAACTTAGATTTCATGCATTACATTTCACCATATCAAAGTGGGTTCAACAGCTAAGATCAACAAATGACCACCTAACCAACATCAATTCAGGTAAAATTCAATAATCAGTTATCGGATTGATTTGAACTACAAAGTGGAATACCACAAGGATCAGTCTTAAGTGTTAGTCTCTTTCTTTTTTGCAATAAATGAAGTGAATGAAGTGGTTCTTAAGCCAGTTAAAATACACATACTTGCTGATGACATCACAACATTGTGTAAAGGAAAATAAACAGGCACAACACAACAAATACTATAAACTCAACTTACAAATATATAGTCATGGACTCACAGATCTGGTTTTAAAATTTCTGTATCTAAATCTAAGTATATTGTATTCTGCAAGTCAAGAAAAATGAAGGATTCGATGCCACTATCTCTAGGATCTGAACTGTTTGAAAAAACCTCTATATTAAAAATATTGGGAATGACATTTGGTAAACAACTAACATGGAAACCACATATCAATGAAGTAAGGGCAGAATGCCAACAGAAACTCAATGTAATAAAGGCTCTGTCTAGTAATAACTGGGGAGCTAACAAATCTGTAATTATATCCACCCGTAACTTTAATTCAACCGAAGTTAGATTATGGAGCCATCATTTACGATTCAGCTAAGAATAATCTCCTTTGCTTATTAAATCCTGTTTATATAGCAGGTTTGAGGATTGCTATTGGAGCACATAGAACCAGTCCAGTCTTTAGTATCCTAGCGGAAAGCAACCAAGAACCATTGCATGTTAGAAGATGAAAGTTTACGTATAATTATGCTGCAAAAATTTCACATACACCAGAAAATCCTGTGTATAAAAATGTTTTCTCCAATCGACTTTTTGATAGTTATATGAGAAGAAAAACATATACTAAACCTTTCTACCATCATCTTAAGTAATTACTTGAATGAAATCAATGTACGCCTCCCAAAAACAATTCCACGTACTACTCCAAATGAACTGTAATGGCAAATAGCTCGTCCATAAATAGATATGGTCTTGATGGATAACCAAAAAAGAGAAACTAATGCATACGTATACAAAGCTCTCTTTAATGAAACATTGAATAGATTCAAAGACTTCAACAAATTTTACAATGATGGGTCTCGTTCGGCAAGTGGTTCAGGAGGTGCAGTCATATACAATGGCAACGTAATCAAAGACAGGCTAAATGATATCTGCTCAATCTTCTTTTGTAAGGCTTTTGCAATCAGAAATAATAAAAAATTCCAAAGAACTAAAACTCCTAATTTGTACAGACTCAGAAAGTGTAACTGAAAGCACTCTGAGTCATACAAACAAAGAATCAATAATTGAAGAAATTAAGCAGCTCTATAATGAAGTTCATGTCAACAAACAGCTTATCATTATGTGGATACCATCACATACTGGAATTCCGGGTAATGAGCAAGCCGATAAAGCAGCCAAGGAAGCAACAACACTCACGGATCACCAGGAAAAATCGGTCTCTCATACGGATCTTAAAACACATCTCAGCAGTTTAAACAAGAATTTGTGGAGCACTGAATAGTTAAAAAACTGCCCCAATAAGCTTTCAGAAATCAGAACCTCAATTTTCAACAACCAAATCCACCTGAAGAACAAAGGACCAGATAATTTATACACAATTAAGAATTGGCCATTCGCAACTAACACACGGGCACCCCATAACCAAAAGTCAAGCTACTATGTGTAACTACTGCAAAGTAGCATTTACAACAAAGCATATACCAGGTGTTAATGAACTACACCAAAATAATTTCAGCAATTGTAGACGTGACTAATATAAGCAAGTTGAGATAGGCAATGCATGGTCTGCAGCTTAACATAACGCAATTAATTGTGTTAAACCTAATTGGCATCAGATGCTGATAAGTTGGTGTTTAAACAAGGTGGGTGAGATTATTGGATTAAAATGTCTTTAAAACTCCTTCCCGAGTATAGAAATATCGAAACTTAATAGCTCGTTATTGGTGTTCTCAAGATTTAATGCCTCAAAAATATCTCAAATCTCGAACTAATCACCTGCCAGTGCGACACTGAACAGCGATTAACTGCCTTCTTGCATCAATAGCCTACTCTAGTAGTGTTTGTGTAACTGTTCTGGTGGCCCAATCCGTAACACCGAAAACTGTTGTTTCAGAGGTCATTGGTTCAGTTATTGTCATGTGGTTAATTTTTTTTTCTTCGTCATAAATTACAATAGGCAGTTCCTTTAAACCTGACGTAAAGAGTTGCATTTACTTTTCATTTTATGTAACTTCGTTCACCCTTTAAACGTCCTCCCATTTAGACGTACAGCATGTGAGAGTATTAAGCAGGATTCAATCTTTGTTAGAAGGAATTGTAATTAATTGTACTCACAAGTTGAAATTACTCTGTAAAATGCATTGTACAAGAATTAAAACCTTAGACAAAATATTAAAATAAAAACAACCAAACAAACAAAACAAAAATGAAAAAAAAGACAAAGTGAAGGAGACGCGAACTCGTTTACCTTTCACTTGAAAGCTAATGTCATCCAGAGGGAGTGCTCCGACCGTCTCTTCATTTTCGTGTGTTGTGCACTCAAGTGGTATTATCATTAGCAGCGGCGTACTGGCACTTTAGAAACTTATAGCCATAACTTCCACATTTCAAACAACAGGCCATAAGTCTCCTGTCCCAAATTACTTGTTTCAGAGATCTCCACTTGCTCTGAAAATATTTTGGTGTAGTTCATTAACATCCTGTATTTGAATGCAAACATTTAGAATCTAACAGGCAAATGTACAAGGTTCCTTCACAACAACAGGAAGCACTGAACGACTCTACAGGTGCTTTTAATACTATCAAATTTATATATGCCACTAAATTACCATTGGCATTGTGAGTGTTGTAATAAGAAACTGTGACCTTTTCTGTATTAACATGGTCGCTCATGACCTAAGTTCATGCTACCTAAAATAAATAAATAAATAAAAAAAGGGAGGGGGGGTGCCATCACCTTACCAGCTGACCAAACGGTCTTCGGAAATTAACTGTTCTTTCACATTATCATGTGTAGGACAAGGTTGGGAAGGGTAGAAGCAGACTCAAAAATTCCGTGCCATAGCCAGGATTTGAACCACAGATCCTCCATTCTTTGCCCAATTACTCTAACCACTGAGCTACCATAGCAACATGCTGGCACAACATTAAATTAATGAATGTAAATGTAAATTAGTTAGCTGTTACATTACAAAACCTTAAGCAGGGTAGCTGTAATAATCTGTTTCGTGTTTGGAACTATTTTATCCACATTAATATTTTGTTACTATTGTTTATGCAGTTATTAACTTTTTTTTGTAATCTTAATTGTACATTAAACTCTGCCACATACATACAAATTCTCCAACTGACTTGCATTTTTTCCACGTTAAACTACAAGGAATTATCAAATTCATATGAGATAACATACAAGATTGGAAAGGGTAGAATCAGACTGAAAAATTCCTTCAGTTGGGCGTTGAATAATATGAATGATCATTTTGTTGACTTGCATTTAATTTTTTTTCACTCATAAAACATAATTTTTATATACATAATTAATGAATGTTAATGAAAGTTTTGTTAAAATGTATGAGAGATATATGGCAGCAAAAAGACATAATTTCCAACATCTTCCATAATGAGTATTGTGGTTATTGCAGGTATGTATAATTTATGTGAAAAGTCTTTACATTTGAATTTAAGCGGCCAACCAACAGACTTCCTGATGCCAAGAAAATTACTGTGAAACTGGCCTATGCATCCAAATGTAGTATTTATTCTATATGTTTTATTGGAGAAATGTAACACATAATACAGGGTCTTTCTTAAGTAACTGGACATTCAAAAGATTAACCAATTTTAATTATTTTTTGGTATGGAGTACACATTAATAAAAACATTTCTGGGTGCCGCACAGTTGATTTAATTTATAATGTCCCCAACAAAGCCCACTAGAGAGCATTTTTGTGCAATGAGAATCACTGATTTATAAACGCCTGTTTTTTTTTTGTTGTCGTTTGCTTTTTGTTTTGTTTTAAGGTGTGGAATGATGCTGCATACTCATTTAACTTTACTACAATGATAAGAAATCACTGCCTGGTTTGAACTCCAGAAACCTGTGACTGAAATTCAGCATTTATTCCGACAACAGTTTGGTGCATGTATCAGGTTTGTGAAAGTTTCAGGAAAGAGGATCCGTAAAACATAAAAAACCAGGTTGATACCTTTCTGCAACTGTTTTATTAACATTTAAAAAAAAAAAGCAATCTCCAAAGCTGCTCAAGAGAGCATTTTTCATACTTTTGTACAGTGTATCTAATGGAAAATGCTAAACTTCTGGGCATATACGATACAAATTCTTCAGGCTCAATTTCTTAGCCTCCATGATCTCCTGGCCTAACTCCCTTATACTGTTTTTTTATAGGGATTCATTAAAGACATGGTGTATTTAACTAAACCTGGCACCATCCTTGAATTGATGGACAGATAGTCACTCCTCATATGCTGTCGGAGGTGCATGAGATAGAACATCGTCTCCACTTAACCATTGTTAGGGTGGGAGACGCATTGAAAATTGTGGACAGTGGTTGCAATTGTTACCTATGTGGTTTATGTTACATTATGTTACTTTAAAATTATAATCTTTTCACTAAGGAAAACCAGAAACAAAGCAAAATATTTGAGAGTTATACTTAATACCAAACTAACATGGATCAAACAAATAGAAAATGTAATACAAAGAGCAGAAAGGTGCCTTTCACTGTTAAAATGTCTAACAGGAATTATGTGGGGATGTTCCAGAGCAACTCTTGATACGGCATATATTGTATATATAAAGCCATTATTTACTTACTGCAGCAAAGTTCTTGTAACAACAAATACAAAAAAAAAAAATCAAATCTTTCAAAACCAAAGTCTGAGAGTAATTACAGGTGCTATCAAAACCACACCAATACCAGCTATGGAAATACTAACCAACCAGTACCCCATTGAATATGAAATAGAAAAAACAGCTATTATTCAACACGAAAAATTAATCAGACTCCTATTCAATATATGGAACAAGAGAAATTTTACACATACACTAGAGACTCAGGAGAGCTTTCTTTCCAAAATTCAAGACATCAAGAAGAATCTAGACCTTCCTAATTCAAAGGAAAACTTCATGTATAAAGTCAATCCGACACAAACATTAGACATTACACATTATTTTCATCTGACAGGAGAAGTTAGGAAAAGTGATACTCCAACTAGTGTTCTAAAATTATTGGCAGTAGAGACCATCCATACTAGATTTCCGGAGCATGAATGGCTCCATATTTACACTGATGGATCACTGATATCAAACCGATATGGAGCAGGGGCTGGAGTCACATGTCACCTCTTTTCCTATTACAAATCTTTGTGTTATGGAACTACAAACTTTGATTACAAAATCTTTTGTATAGAATCTCAGTTTCATCAAGTAGTTATTTTCTCAGATTCCAGGGTGGCAATTATAGCAATTACTTCTAAGTTGTCACCAAAAAACCAAACTATTATAGAACGTTGGAGAATTCTTACCCATCTAACAGCACTTACAAATGCCTAGTCTTCCAATGGATACCAGCTCACTGTGGACTGACTGGTAATGTGAAAGCTGATTTTCTTGCAAAAAAGGGTACCGTCAAAAGGGGTAAATTCAGACATATGAGGTAAATTCGGACAAAATACCTTTTTTTATTCTACAGTTTGTCATTCTGGAACAAGTGAAGTACAGTTTCCGCGCTAGCGCCATCTGTATGAAGGACACATTCCCGCGCTTAGTTTGGCATGTTAATCGTGTATTTAGTAAGAATAGTGCGTTCGACAGTGGGCATTGTTGTCGGCTTCATTTTAGCTTTTACTGTTGTCGGTATAACTTCTTGGTACACACGTCTAGTTTAACAATCCAGTCGCTGTTAATTATTGACTTCAGTTCACCTGGTTATGTATAAACGTCACTAAGATTTATTGGTTGAGTTTACGTGTATAGTTTGAATTTCCTGCATATTTATTTGCAAATCTGTTCGACCTTGGGGTAAATTCGGACAATGCCACGTGTGTACAAAAGAAGATTGGGAAGCCAAATGTACTGCAACTATGAAGAAAAGAAACTTGATGAAGCAGTAAAAGCAATTAAATCAGGGAAAATGTCGTATCAAAAAGCACAGGAGTATGTTCCTCCAGGAAAATCTATTGTGGGTGATGATCTTGCTGGAAAGGAAATTAGTGAGGAAAACCAGCAAGATTGTCACGAGAATTTGGAAGATCAGAATACTCCCATGCCAGCAGAGGATTCCACACCAGCATCGGCACCTACTCTTGACATCGAAACTTTCGTTGTCGTGAGGTACAACTACGTGTCTGGAAACAGAACACTTCCTAGACAGTATGTTGGCGTGGTAACTGATATAGGAGCACGAGACGTGGTTGTGAAATTTTTGCGACCCCATGATGGAAGCAAGAGGATGTTCACATTCCCAGATGTAGAGGACGAAGACACAGTAACGAAAGACCAGATCAGTAAAATACTTCCAGCACCCAAGGAGAAAAGAGGCATTTTTGTTTTTGATAAGGACGCTCTATAAATGTACCCGTTGTTTATTAATGTTTTGAACTTTGTGTTTATGTAGCTTTGTATTAACTTTTGTAATTTAATCTCTAAATAAATGACACCTATATCATTTTATACATTATAAATGTCCTTTTCTATAATGTAATATATATTTTTTGTTATTGTGTGTCCGAATTAACCCCGTAACTGGGGGAACTACGGACATATATTAAAAATTATAGACTGTCCGAAGTTACCCCAACTAGTGAGGTAAATTCGGACACTCATTATTATTTTTTAAAATATCAGGGTACATAATTTAATATGTCAGCATATATTCAGTTCGTTGATTATTAACACATCTATACAAATTTAAACAAACCGCCTACGTCTGATCATTAGCAACTGACTGCAAAAAATACGTAAAAAGCATCCGAAATTACCCCGTGTGACAGTACCAGCAATGTACAGAAATCTATAGTTAATCTACCATTTTATGCAGCTAAAAGATTAGTTAGCTCTAAATTCAAAAAAATTATTGCAAAATACTCCCTCCGTTCCATAATAATTGTTTGGTCCGCTGAAATAATATTACAGAAATTACTGACGAAGGAATGTTTTGGATTTATGTGCGTGCAGAGTTGCACAGTAGTTCAATGAATACGACTGTGAAGAGTTCTCAAGCAACCTTATCATGATCAACAAACACCGTCAAGACAATTACCAACAGGTGGCATTGATGTTTGTAACACCGGTGTAGCACTGTATGCAGTCTGGTGAAGCAAAGCATGCTGGAAATCGTTAGTCGAGCACAATGCTACAGTGAGTAGGTCTGTAAATAGGAGTAACAATAATGAATACTTCTACTTTGGGAGCAAAACACACAGCAGAAAGCGACAGAGGTAGGAAGAATCTTTCAGACAATGAACGGCAGGCAGTGTACGAGTTTCTGTTGGTAAGCAGTGCGCTTGGCTTGGTGAAGAAAGGTGTCACATGTGGCCAAGACATTTAATGTCAGTACAAGAACAGTGCGTCATATTTGACAATAAGGGCGGCAGTCTCTGGAACATGGATCCGTTTGTGCTGTAGTTGCATCTTGGATGAAAGGCAACGTTGGCCCAAGGAAGAAGGATCTCAGCCTACAACGGGTACAGCACCTGGCACTGCGAAAGCAGCAGAGTATTCATTCAATTGCAGCAGTGTTAAACATTTCTAAGAGTACCCTACATAGGCATGTGAAAGTGGGAGAGTTGATAGTCCATACTAGGGCTTGGAAGTTCATGCCCTAAAAAACTTGAAATATGCTCTTAAAAACTTGAAAATATGCCAAGAAATGTGCACTATTTAATTAAAACAATTTATGTCCCTTTGCAGTAGACGAGTTAGTATAAATAAAGTTACCTTATTCCTTAGAGGTTGAAGCAGGATTGGTCCCGCTGCAAGTATTAACTGCTAAATTGCAGTTCACAACCAACTCTTCAACTGTAAAACATCATCTGTTGTCTCGCAAAACACTTTTGTAACGTGAAGAACTTCTCTCCAGGTCACAAGATATTATTGCTCTGCTTCACAGAGAGAGAGTCAAGTCTCTTGGTGTGACAGGTGGTTTTCTTTCGAGGATGTCTCGAATATTGCACATCTGTTTATAACCAGAATTTTTTGATATTACGTAATTCACTTTCTCTTCCACTTTTTGTGCTATGCTACCAGGAACCGAACTTAGATCACATATTGTTTTTTTCAAAGACAGTGAGTGATTCATGCAAAGGAGATCCTACAGCTTCCAATGCTGTTATGGTTGTTGGTAAGAAAGAAAAATGGGCAGATATGAAACTAAGATCCTCTTTTAACCCAGTGCCTGACTGATTATTTTGCACAGTTTCTATTGATGAAGCATCTTTCGAGTCCAATGAATTAACAACCTCTTTGAATATTTCTATGTGCTCAGCATAATATAAAACTGCATCGACCCATGTTCCCCATCGAGTTAACACTGGTACAGAAGGAAGTCAGATATTAGGTGCTGTTGATCTAAACAACTTAACTCTTTTAGAAAATTTAACAAAAATTCTCTTTGTAGTGGGCACAAATCTATCTACCAATGGGAAAGAATCACGTATTGTCTCAGAAATGGGATGAGTGTGTGCCAAACAAGTTATATGAATTATATTAGGAAAAATATCTTTCAGAGTTTGTCCTGATTTTACCATATAAGTACCTGTATCAGTAACAAAAGTAACCAGTTGTATTTGATTCCACATGCCCATAGTAATTTCAAAGACTCCATCACAAACTGGATCACAGCTACATTGTCAGCGGCCGACAATTCGCACACATTAAGATGATAAGGTGAAGTCTTTTGTTCATTATTTAAAGCACCCACAATTATATTAGCAATAGAACAGCGCTCAAAATCAGAGGTTTCATCAACAGACAACCACACAAACTGATAATTCATTTTGTATATTTGACAATACGTTATTGTAATAATGTCCTACATAAGTCTTAAACAGTGTACTTTCTTCAGGCACATGTTGTCGAGTGTACTTGGCAAGAAAGTTTTTAAATGTCGGATTATTAATTTTGAACAAGGGAATATCAGCAGCTAAAAATGCTTGGCATATGTCATAGGAAAATTCAGTAACCCTACTTCCTAAACACTACCATCTGTTTTTGAGCAGGTTCTTTTTTTTGCAAATTTTCTGATTAAATTCTCCTTACGTTTTGCTGGTTTATGTGCTGAACTGTATGAAATCTTTTCTCACTCCCTACATTTTTCTTACACGCTCCACAAAATAGTACCCTATTATCTGTAGATATTAAATCACCAGAAAACTCTTTCTGTAAATTAATTAACCTAGCACTCGAAGTTGGTTTTATTTTCAGCATTTGAAGAGCTTTTTAACATTTTATACTCCTAATTTAATTTGGTGGGAACCAGTTCACAACACTATTACGTTTGAAGACCACGACACAACTACTGGTGGGCAGGCAAGTGTTGACCTGCACTTTATCTTTGTAAATATAAACCTCTCAGTTAACACACTGATTATTCTCTATGCACATGCATATAATGAAAGGATGGAAATGGGATTCACTGCATGACAACATGACTCAGCATTAGTTCTCGCCACCTTGTGAGTCGCATCATCATGTGCAATACTACCAATATGAAAAATATTATCCAGATGGAAAAAAATAATAAAAAACCATAAAAATCATTAAAATATGCAATATAGGGGCTATAATATTGTAATATTATGTATGCATTTATCAAAATCAAGAAAATAAATTTATAAAATTCAAGCTTTTGACCATTTTATTCTCCATGGTTTTCATCAGGAACAAATGCCAGGGTAAATGCTGGTATATATACACAAACAAGGTGGGCAGAACCAGGTAGGTCTTGGGCAGTGAGCGTGGAGAGCCCAGTGAGAGCCCTTGCTGAAGGTTCTGTAATGCAACAGGAAAACCCTATTCAAGGAGGCCCACCCCACCTTAAGCAAGCGGCCAATCACTGGGCTCTCCACGCTCATTGTCCAAGACCTACCTGGCTCCGCCCACCATGTTTGTGTATATATACCAGCATGATGTTTACCTTGGCATTTGTTCCTGATGAAGACCATGGAGAATAAAATGGTGGAAAGCTTGAATTTTATAAATTTGATGTGGCTGATCACCCGAGAATGAATTATTAGAATTGGGATATGTTCTTCACCACTCTGTCCTCGATTAGATTAGATTGCGTTCAGCGAATTCACAAGTAGCCATGGAGGCTGGTGAACATTGAACATGTCAATTGAGATGTACAAAACATTGTCAATAAATATACAGAATGAGTACATAAAACCCATTATATACAGGAACCAAAAAGAAAAAACAAACAACAGAAAGGGGATAATGGAAACACAATCAAAACTTACCTGAGATTTGTCAGATAAGAATTAAATTTTTTGTTAAATTTACACTAGGCATTTCCAGCCATATTCTACTGTTTAGTTGTAATATAATAATAATTCATTTATAATATAATTAGCAATGAATGGCATCTTTTGTTAGATGGACCTATGCATATACATTTGAGTAGCTTTCACACAGGCATCAGATGTGATTACTTACAGAGTTTCATAAGCTTTGACAGGATGATCTGTCATTTAGGTCATCTTATACGGAATAAAATGAGTTAAAAACTACTTACAAAGCTACATAAGCATTAACAGGAATAATTTGTAATTTAAATAATCTTGTACAGAATAAAATGAGTTAGAAACTACTTACAAAGCTACATAAGCATTAACAGGAATAATTTGTCATTTAAATAATCTTATACAGAATAAAATGAGTTAGAAACTACTTACAAAACTACATAAGAATTAACAGGATAATTTGTCATTTAAATAATCTTATACAGAATAAAATGAGCTAGAAACTATTTATAAGGCTATGTAAGCAACAAAGTTACATAGGCATTTACAGCATAGATTGTAATTCACATATAGAATAAACTGAACTACATAGGAATTAATAGGATAATTGGTCATTCAGATAATCTTGCACAGGATAAAATGATTTTGAGCATAGGTAATCTTTAGCAGCAGTTTTAAAAGCATTGAAATTGTCAACTTTTTCCTTAAGGTTATTAGGAAGACCATTGAATATTTTTATGGTTTCATAGTATACACCTTTCTGGAAGCAAGAATGTTTTGCACCAGGATGATCAATGTTACTCTTCTGTCTAGTGTTTATTCCATGAATTTCTTTGTTTATTGTGAATAAGGATCGATTGCAAATAAAGAATTTTAGGATTAAGAATATATATATACTGGGTAAGGATAATATGTTCAATCTTCTGAAAAGATCTTTGCATGAGTGTTTACTGTGGGCGTTGGAAATAATTCTTATAACTTTCTTTTGTATGAGGAATATTTGTTTACTGTCTACTGAATTGCCCCAAAATAAGATACTGTATTCCATTATAAAATTAAAATATGCATAGTAATTATTATTTATTTATGCCAACAAACTTACTGTTGGTGTTTTTAAACACACAAGCCGTGTGTGGGCAAAGTTTAAGAGGTAGAACTGGAACTTAAAAATTCAATGCCACAACTGGGATTTGAACCACAGACCTTCCACTTGCCGGGCGGACGCTCTACCACTGAGCTATTGTGACAAACTGCCAGAATGGCATTAAATTCTCAAGCCAGTTCGTATTTTTCCTGGTAAACCACAAAGGCAGTCTCACATCAGAGACAATTACCCCAATGGTGACTTACTATTGCAAGTACTTTATATCCCAGGATTAAATAACCTTCACATGGTCATTATTATTTATTTATGCCAACAAACTTACTGTTGGTGTTTTTAAACACACAAGCCGTGTGTGGGCAAAGTTTAAGAGGTAGAACTGGAACTTAAAAATTCAATGCCACAAATGGGATTTGAACCACAGACCTTCCGCTTGCCGGGCGGACGCTCTACCACTGAGCTATTGTGACAAACTGCCAGAATGGCATTAAATTCTCAAGCCAGTTCGTATTTTTCCTGGTAAACCACAAAGGCAGTCTCACATCAGAGACAATTACCCCAATGGTGACTTACTATTGCAAGTACTTTATATCCCAGGATTAAATAACCTTCACATGGTCATTATTATTTATTTATGCCAACAAACTTACTGTTGGTGTTTTTAAACACACAAGCCGTGTGTGGGCAAAGTTTAAGAGGTAGAACTGGAACTTAAAAATTCAATGCCACAACTGGGATTTGAACCACAGACCTTCCGCTTGCCGGGCGGACGCTCTACCACTGAGCTATTGTGACAAACTGCCAGAATGGCATTAAATTCTCAAGCCAGTTCGTATTTTTCCTGGTAAACCACAAAGGCAGTCTCACATCAGAGACAATTACCCCAATGGTGACTTACTATTGCAAGTACTTTATATCCCAGGATTAAATAACCTTCACATGGTCATTATTATTTATTTATGCCAACAAACTTACTGTTGGTGTTTTTAAACACACAAGCCGTGTGTGGGCAAAGTTTAAGAGGTAGAACTGGAACTTAAAAGTTCAATGCCACAACTGGGATTTGAACCACAGACCTTCCGCTAATGCCATTCTGGCAGTTTGTCACAATAGCTCAGTGGTAGAGCGTCCGCCCGGCAAGCGGAAGGTCTGTGGTTCAAATCCCAGTTGTGGCATTGAATTTTTAAGTTCCAGTTCTACCTCTTATGCATAGTAAACTAATTTGAGTGTATCTATGGAGCTAACATTTGCCAGCGCTCGGATAGCATAACAGGCAGAGCTGAGTTTGGGTAAGATATACTTAATGTGAGCTTTCCAATCTAAATATTTGTCAACTTGAAGACCCAAAAATTTGATGTTATCTATTTGTTCTAATAATATGTTGTTAATCCCTATTTCAATTGTAATGTATGATGTTTGATGAGTTATGAATTTAATCACTTTGTTTTGTCCAAGTTAACAGATAATTTGTTGACTTTAAACCACTAAGACATGCAGTGCAAAACATATTCCAATTTAATTATGCATTCATTTAAGTTTTTACTGGTAACCAGCACAGTAGTGTCATCGGCAAACAGTACAGTACTTGCTATATCCTTTTATAAAGTGAAAGGTCATTTATATAAATCAGAAATAATAGAAGCCCTAATACTGAACCTTGGGGTACTCCATGTGTTACTGATTTCCAATTTGAAGTTTGTTTTCCATTATCAGTATCACTGTTTACTTAATGCTCTGTTTTCTTTCCTTTAGGTATGATATGAACCAACTTAAATTTTCATTTTTAATTCCATAGAATTCCAGTTTTGCTAACAGAATTTTATGATTTACACAATCAAATGCCTTTGCTTGGTCACAGAAAATACTGCCTACATGCATTTTATTGTTTAGGACAGTTAACCCTTAATGTGTAAGTTTAAAAGTTGCATTATTTGTTGGAATGCCCTTTCTGAACCCGAACTGATCTTTCACTAGTATCTTGTTATATTCGAGGTATTTATACAGCCTGTAGAACATTATTTTTTCAAGAACTTCTGAAAAAACTGGTAAGAGAGAAATTGGCCTATAGTTAGAAGCATTGTTGCGTTCACCTTTTTTAAAAATGGGTTTTACAATCAAGAATTTCATCCTGTCAGGGAAAATTCCGGTCTTCAGTGACTCATTGCACAAATAACTTGGGAGTGCTAATTTGGGATGAACATGATTTTAGGATGTTTGTTGTTATTTCGTCATAACCATGGGAATTCTTTGTTTTAAAGGAGTTAATAATTTTATTTATTTCCACAGGTGTCGTCAGATTAGCTTTAAATTCGGGCACTGCTTCTGTGAAACTTGATCTTAGAAATTCTAGTGCTGCTTCTTTGCTTCCATAATTAATATTTAGATTGTTACATCTACAAAGAATTTGTTAAAGATTTCTGCAACTTCATGGGGTTTGTCAGTTTCTTGATTGTCCACGTTTAATGTTATTGCGTCGTTTTGTAATGAAAATTTACCTGCTTCTCTTTTTATTATATTCCAAGTAGTTTTTGTTTTGTTGTCAGAGTGTCGGATTAGCTTATTGTATTACAATACTCTTGCTGCTTTTATTACCCTTTTTAGAATTTTGCAATATTTTTTGAAGTAGTGTTTTAATTCTAAATTGTTACTAGTTCTTACTTCTTGATATAATTTTTGTTTAAGTCTGCATGAGGTCCTTATGTGTAAAGTGATCCAAGCATTGTCACTTTTCAAGTTAGTTTGTTAATTTTGACAGGAAAGCAAGATTCAAAGTGAGTTTTGAAACATTGGAGAAAACTATTATATTTATTGTTGGTTCCATTCATTTGTTAAGTTTGATTCCAAGATTCAAGTTTAAGTTTTTTGCTAAACTCATTCAGAGTAAGATTTAAAGCTTTCACGGCGCACGTTATTTATTATAGTTTCATGGGTGATCAGCCGTGTGAGGTTTAAAAACATTGAGCTTTCGGCCATTGTAAACTCCATGGCCTTCGTCAGAATGAAAATGACCATTAGCTTTCCGCTCCCCATATATATATACATACAATATTAGGTGGGAGGGGGTTGCGTTGCCCTGGCCAATGAGCAGGTGACGATTTGTGATTGGTTTTTTTTTTTTTTTTTTTTTGGGGGGGGGGCGGTGGTGGGGAAAAAGGCTACTTACGCCCTAACCGCATGCATGCATGCGAGTGTAAGACTCCTACCCTGGCTTCGAACCCGGGCAGCCTACTCACTAAAAAACCCCACCGGAAGTCTTGAGGTCAAGGCCTCTATGCTGCAGTACCGCATAAAGCACCTGCGCATTCTGTGGTGAGAGATGGAAGCTGCCTGCCAGTGGCAGTAACAGCAAGTATTACTGATGTGCCGGAGGGCAAACATGACATAAGCCCTGAGTGCCCCCTGGTAGTAAATAATGGTGATGTGTATGATAGTTGGTGTTCTTTTTGTGTTTCAGCCATTTGGCATCGTTAGGTGTAGATGGATGTGAGGGATGAGTGAATGAGCATGTTTTGTTTTTAAACTCCACCCGAAGGTTTCGTTTCTTGTCCTTAGCGTTTTTTTTTTTTTTTTTTTTTTTTTTTTTTTTTTTTTTTTAAATTTATATTGCGTCCTATAATCTATGCTAGTAGTATTTTAAGAAATGCTTATATAACTAGGTGCAGTTATGGTGATATTTATAAGATTTACAACTTGTAGAGCTAACTTCTACTGTGTCATTTAATCTTAGTTACTAGGGTGTGATTAAGCCGGAGGCTTCGTCATTAATCGTGTACCTGATCTTGCCTGGTCGTATAAGCGCACACATGGCGGGCTGTCTGCCTGAAGTGCAGGAGCGAGCCTGTGCCACTACCGGGGAGGCCCTCGTCTCCCGGTGTCCGCCTTGGCTAGGTAGCACAAGGACTTGTGAGGGCTTGAGTGTAAGTGTATGTTTTTATAGTGTTGTGTGCTTCCCTTCATCCCCTAACCAGTAATTTCATGGTACTAAATTATTCAGGTATTCCTGTATGTTGAGTTCAGGTTCGCCTATGCTTATAGTGCGATCGAACAATGATAGAGGGCGGAGGTGTTTGTCGCGAGTCATATCATACTCCCCGAGCATTCGTATTTGCTCGTTGTGGTTCTTATTCTTTTTGGCGTATAGGTTGCATGCCAGGTGTTTAATAAACTGCTCGATTGTGAGCATTTTTAGCTCTTCATGTAACTGGTACGTCGGAGCCTCTGGCGGTAGTTTAGCAATAATTCGCAGTATTCTATTTTGCATCATTTGGAGGCGTTTTATGTGCATTTTTGCCGCATATCCCCATACCGGGGCGGCGTAAGTTAAGATGGGTCGGATCAGCGTCTTATAGAGCGTAAGTCCCATGCGTAGCTTAAGGCTGCTGTTAAGATTTATGAGCGGGTACAGTCTGTTGAGTTGGCCATTGGCCTTTGCTCTGGCTGAGTTAATATGCTCTCTCCATGTGAGATATTCGTCCATCTTAACCCCTAGGTACGTGACGGATGTCTCCCACCCGATGGGTTCCTGATTTAGGGTGAGGGGTGGGAGGGCTCGCCTCCTTTGCCTGTGCAATTTTCGCCTGGTAAAAATGATTGGGCCTGCTGTTTCAGGCTATGTTTGTCACCAGCCACAGTGTTTTCTTGAGGGTCAGTACTTGGTCCAGAATCACTATAGTTGCTGTTGTGAATGTGTTTCATGGCTATAGTCCAGGCAGGGCTTAGCTGAAGTCCGCGCTCCCTGTTGTAATTGTTTGGATGTAGTTTGATTTGGATGGCTTCCTTAATGACCCTGTCCCAGTATTTATCCATATGATCCAGAACTTTGATGCCTTCAAAGTTTATTTTGTGGACATACTCTATACAATGCTATTGCGTTGATGTTCTTTACAAAGGTGTAAAGAACATCAACGCAATATCAGGCTCCTACAACCAGATAAGTCAGCAGTGGCCGAGTATTGTATAGAGTATGTCCACAAAATAAACTTTGAAGACATCAAAGTTCTGCATCATACGGATAAATACTGGGACAGGGTCATTAAGGAAGCCATCCAAATCAAACTACATCCAAACAATTACAACAGGGACCGCAGACTTCAGCTAAGCCCTGCCTGGACTATAGCCATGAAACACATTCACAACAGCAACTATAGTGATTCTGGACCAAGTACTGACCCTCAAGAAAACACTGTGGCTGGTGACAAACATAGCCCGAAACAGTAGGCCCAATCACAAATCGTCACCCGCTCATTGGCCAGGGCAACGCAACCCCCTCCCACCTAATATTGTATATATATGGAGAGCGGAAAGCTAACGGTCATTTTCATTCCGACGAAAGGCCATGGAGTTTACAATGGCCAAAAGCTCAATGTTTTTAAACCTCACACGGCTGATTACCCGTGAAACTGTAATAAATCATTCAGAGTATTTTCATTTACCCCTCTATATTTCTGATATGTATATTTAGGTTTGAGATTTAAAATTATCTTTTTAATGCATATAATTTGGGTGTCATGATCTGATAGAACATTGGTTATTGGTGAGACAGTGCAATACCTAATTCTATGTGAATTTACAAATATATTATCTATAGCAGTGGAAGAATTACTTTGGATTCTTGGTGTCATGTGGTATGTTGCAAATAAGCAGCTGAGTTGTTGCCTTCGAAGACTAGATTTTAAATAGTCAACATTTATATCACGACATATTATTAGTTCCCTCTTTGGTTTAAATAAAAAATATAGGCAATGTTTAAGACGCTTTCTGAAAATTTCACAATTGCCTGAGGGAGATCAATATAGTACTACTACGATGACATTAATTTGATTTAAATGAACTGCACATAGTTCGAGGTGTTGTTCAGCATTTAACTTGGATAAATCTAAAACTTTGTCAAATCATTCCTAACATATGGTGCAGTTTTTATAATTAATCTTTGTTGGGTCTTTGAACTATTGAAATCTTTGTGATCTCAGGGCGTGGTAACGGATGGAATGAAAAATCACACGATGTTTCTTCACCAAAATGTATTTTTTATTAACACTTTTTCTATATTTTACATTAAAATAAATCCTCCTAGCACCATTTTAAATGATTTAAAACCTTTCCACTTTTTCATTTAGTGGAACTAATGCTTGATGAAAGTCTGGTGAAAGTTCTACAATGTTCACACGTTACATCAACACATCCTTACACCTTGAATACACACATGCTAGTGGGAAGAGTCTGACGTCACCTCACGTGATATTGCCTTTTTCGTATACATCCGCGTATGCGTCCATCAAATAGTTCCTTCTTGTTAGGGAAGCGATCCCTAACCATCCTCCCTTCGCTTCTATTATGGAACACATAATTCTAATATTTATACATATATATTAAAATCAAATATGGAAATATTTATGACCTCTTTAAACAAACTTAGTTGTTCATAACAATGAACATTATTAACACGTTTTCGTCATTTAACCATCTCATACCAACATCAAAAATCAAATTACACTTTTAACAAATATTCACATAAACGATTTTCTTTTGGGGTTTTCTAATATTCTGTTTCACATGCCCCTTGTTTTGTTTTTCAAGTTGTCACCTATATTTACAATCTTGAAACACAATACAACATTTCTCCCTATTCCTCTGATACAGTCACTTTGTACAATACCTTTTTTTTTTCCTTTACAGTCTTCTTCGCTGTATGTTTTTGTCTTTTGTTTTGGCATGACATAGCATGTCTTTATAACTTTCACATATTCAGTTACTATACAATACATATTCAGTTATTATACAACACATATTCAGTTATTATACAACACATATCCAGTTATTATACAACACATGTTCAGTTATTATACAACACATGTTCAGTTATTATACAACACATGTTCAGATATTATATAACACATATTCAGTTATTATACAACACATATTCCTAAGATTTTACATTTGACATTGACACAAATATAATTTAAGTGTATCATGGTTTATTGTGTGGCTTTTGACTTATGTTCCTTGTTATGAGGAGAGAAAAACAGGATACTAATCTTGAGCTAATGATTATGATCATATTTATGGCAATATTTTATTCAGTTCTTTCCCTTCTTTGTCTTGTAAGCTTATTATGTATAGGCAGGTCGTTGAGTCAATTCTTAAACTCTGATGTTACTAATGGTACCATTTTTTTTTTTTTAATTGGGTTCTTATTCATTATTGTTTAGTTCAACATTTCTTCAAGCTTAGCATTGGCTATATCCATCTTAATTCATGGGCATTGCTTTTCTGACTATGGTTTTCCTCACTTCACTAATTGTCACCTCTTTATCTCTTATCTCTATAAGAGAAAACTTCTATACTTATAATTATTCTGCAATTGTATTATTTTTCTTCTCGATTCACCCTCGACACCTTTGTGTCAAAAATATCTTATCTTTTTCATCACAATTGATTCCTTTTTATTTTTGTCCCTGACATCCTTATGTCAAAAACACATTCTTTTCCGTCGCTATAATTCACTTCTTTAATGACAATCAGTGTCCTCATCTGTCTTTGTTGACAATGCTCTTTGTGGTCAATATGAATGAATGAATGAATTTTGAATGAATTTTTGAATGAATGAATGAATGAATTTTATTTGTACCAATTCTTTTACATAACTTTTACAATTATCCTACTCTAACCTAAACTACATACAAATTTTACATAACCTTATTGCTACCTTGGTTTGCATGGCACCCAGGCCGTTTGCCTCCCAGGTAGCTCTGATCAATCTATTCCATCTTATATTAATTAATTGTCCCTCTCCCCCACTCTGCCTTCTTCATTTACACTCTTTACTTTTCTTGCCCATTTTTCTCTTACTTTCTTCAAAAACTCACCTATACTTCTAGCCTTCCTTTCCTCTTTCACTGTTAACATTTTTATGGCTACCATTTTCCCCTCTATTTTTTCCCATTTTTTCTCCCAAACCTTTTTCCTCCATAATGCTAATTCCTTACATTCTGTCAAATAATGTTCTATACTTTCTTTCTCACCGCACATTTCACATATTCCTATTTTACCGCTTCTTGTCCCTCTTAAAAATATTGCTCCTGTTCTCATCCACGCTAGTCCTTCTTTTTCCTGTCTGTTACAATAATCCACATATGGTTCTCGCCCCCATCGAGATGTCGATGTCGATGTCAATTGCTTAGGTTTGTGTTGTTGGTCATCCACTCGGTTGGGACAAACTTAGTCGTGGTAATTTCCCTGAGTGTTGGTGGTGGTTGTTGTTTCTGTATTCTGTGCAGCATCGGCCCTATTTGGCACATTTTCATCTACTTCCTGCTGTCTTATGTTGCCGGTGTTCCATTGGTTTCTACCCCTTTGACGTGAACCCCTGTTGTATGATGGTCTTTGGTTGTTGAAGTATTCCCTACAGAATCGTATGTGGTTAACTTGATGGGTACGGTCTCCTGGTCTTCCACGATCGTATGTATGTTTGATGTCTCGATTCACCCCTTGGTATCGTGCCGTGGTACCACTGTCTCGTGTTCTCCATTCTTTCGCCAGGATTGTGTGGTTGTGGAAAATCGTGTGCCCCTCTCCCCCTGTCATGGGTGCTCCTAATATTTCTATCTTCTCTCTCATTCTGGTTGTTCGTAGTCGCGCTCCTATTTAAGATAGGCGAGTTTGGATGACCGTTCCTATGTCTATGCTCATTAGGCCGACCATTTTGTGTTTCGAAGGCTGTCAGTAATTCTACCATGTCTGCAAAATCTACTGGCCTCGCAACAATTAACCCTGTTCTCACTGTGTCTGGGAAATGTCTTGTTATGCTGGTAATTAACTCTGCTTCCGACAGGTTAGGGTCTAATAGCTTTCCTTTGTTGCCTACTTTCATAAAATAATCGACTAGCGATAACCCTTTGGTTGGATCATATCTACCTGTCGCTAGCTCTACCCTAGTTTGGTTTTGCTTAGCTGGGCCCCAATACCTTGATAGGAATAGATTTCTGAATGAGCTATACGATTCATGACCAGCTAGTGTTAGCCTAAGCCATTTCAATGCCTTGTTTTTTAAGCTTTTCTTAACTATCATCATCCTAAGCTCATTTGGTATCCTTTTCACTTTAAAATACTGTTCCATCTCTTTAACAAAGAGTTTTGGATCGTCTCCCTTCTCCTCGTCAAATGTAGGTGGTGTAATTTCATGTAGTATGCTGTTGGTGTAGCATGTGTTGTGTGTTGTGTCATTGTTTGATTGTGAACCTCTTTCTCTGTATGGTGAGTCAACATTTTGTACATTATTCAAATAACTCATCTTGTACATTACTTACATCTAAATCATCTTGCCTTTATAGTGCATTCACAACATCATTTACATTAGCCAAACTTTCCTTTCCTTTTTTCATTTCTTCACAAATTGATTTTAGATCATTCTTTATTTCTAAGTGACTTTGTTTCATATCATTTATAGCATCCTGTTGCGAATGTGCCACATCAGTCACAGTCTTAATTTTAGGAATTACAATTTGTTCTACAGTTTCATTAATAATGTCTTTCTTTAGTACCTTAATCTCTTTCCTTAATTCCTCAGTTATTTCTGCTTTTACATTTGTAATCTTACAGTCTACACTTGTATTACATTCTGTTATTTCATCTCTACTTCTACCAATTTCTCCTTCTAATACAATCTTATTTTCTCTCATTTCCGATTCAATTTTTCCCATCCTATCTCCTATGATTTCTATCCTAGCTTCTAAGGCTTCCTTTGTCTCATTTAAGTTTTTATGTACTAATTTTAAATTAGTTTCCATTACTTTCATATTTTCTTTACACTCCTGTCTTCCTAATTCTATTTTCTGCTCTAAGTTCTGTCTTACTTCCTCCATTTTCTGACCTATCTCTTCCTTATTCTGTTCTAGTTTCTGGCCTATACTCTGACCTAAACTTTGTTCTATGTCCTGTCTCACTCCCTCCATTTTCTGACCTATCTCTTCCCTATTCTGTTCCATTTTCTGACCTAAACTTTGTTCTATGTCCTGCTTTAATTCTGCCCTATTCTGTTCAATTTTCTGACCTAAACTTTGTTCCATGTCCTGTCTCACTCCTTCTATTTTCTGAGTCAATTCTACGTTATTTTGTTCCATTTTCTGACCTAAACTTTGTTCGTCTTTCAAACATGATCATTAATAACCTGTGGTCTTTTCCTATTGCTACCTGTTCCTCGCTTTCTGGTTCTATTTGATAACTAGGCCTATCTGCCCCTTCCCCTACTCCTGTTACTAGAGCTCTCTCTTTTCGCGACATTTTAGTTTCTTTATTCAGTTCACTTTGGCTTAAAAGTCCCACTATTTTGCCGCTTCGTAGTAACATAAAAAGAAAAATAAACTGGATGTAAAAATAAACATTTTTGGTCCTACTTTTTTTTTTCGTTGGTTTATCCAGTTACATGCGTCTCCTGGGCGGTTGGCTTCGCTAGACGATCTCTGGTGTTTTCCCGCGTTGATTATCCGTTCATCGGTGTTCTGATGTAGATTTCAAACGGTGGTCTAATGGCGTCTTCTTTCTTTTTGGCGCGAAGATATGGCGTCACTTGGTATTTCGCGTAAGTTCATTTCCCGTAATTTCCATTCCATCCAAAATTCGTGTTCCACGTTGGGCAAGCCATTTGGTGCAGTTTTTATAATTATGCTTCGTTGTGTCTTTGAGCCTTTGAAATCTTTGTGATCTCAGGGCGTGGTAACGGATGGAATGAAAAATCACACGATGTTTCTTCACCACAATGTATTATTTTATTAACACTTTTTCTATATTTTACATTAAAATAAATCCTCCTAGCACCATTTTAAATGATTTAAAACCTTTCCACTTTTTCATTTAGTGGAACTAATGCTTGATGAAAGTCTGGTGAAAGTTCTACAATGTTCACACGTTACATCAACACGTCCTTACATCTTGAATACACACATGCTAGTGGGAAGAGCCTGGCGTCACCTCACGTGATATTGCCTTTTTCATACATCCGCGTATGCGTCCATCAAATAGTTCCTTCTTGTTAGGGAAGCGATCCCTAACCATCCTCCCTTCGCTTTTATTATGGAACACATATAATTCTAATATTTATACATATATATTAAAATCAAATATGGAAATATTTATGATGTCTTTAAACAAACTTAGTTGTTCATAACAATGAACATTATTAACACGTTTTCGTCATTTAACCATCTCATACCAACATCAAAAAACAAATTACACTTTTAACAAATATTCACATAAACGATTTTCTTTTGGGGTCTTCTAATATTCTGTTTCACATATATACAAACTCCATCTTTGTGTAAATTTTTCCTAGAAAACTCTGCTCCTAAAGAGTACCCATGCAATGAAATTGGGTGAAATTCCTGTTGTGTCAGGTGATGTTCAGAAATGCATAATATATGTGGTAGTTGATTTTGAATATTTAGACTAATAATAAGTTCATCTACTTTGTTTCTTAAGCCCCTTATGTATTGATGAAATACTGACAGACAGTTTTTATTACTGTTCTTATTGTTATCATCATTATTTTTATTATTTTCGTTAAGATTATTATTACTATTGATGGTGTGAAGAGCATTATTTGTTAAGTTATTAATGGATTTAAAGATATTCAGTCCAATTGTTACAATTTCCTTTAAGGTTCTCTGACTGTACTTATTTTAGGGCATACTTAACCTAAAAAATACATACAACTTGTGACAACAGGAATTTTTCCCACAATTCTGTCACAGGATCCAAGTGAGACACTTTTAGCAATGGAATGTGTAAGATATCTTTGCCTCGAGAGTTCAAGTGTAACCCATGACTTGTGTAGCCATGTCTCCCAATTGGTGATACGTCTACAACCTTAATGTGGCCTGTACCCTCTCGACTAAGAAAATGATCAAGTCTTTGATTAATCCCCTTCACAAAGCCGTAGAAGATTCTACGTCTGCCGTCGCCAAAGCCGAGACTGGTTACTCAATTCCAAATCAGGAGTTTTGTCCCGGGAACACCCAAAACTACGTCTTTGTTTAGGATTGGAGTACACCTGAAATTCCAGTGATTTACTGTTACCTTTACTTGCTAATTTCAGGCTCTCAATTTCCGATTTGGCAATTTCCAATTCCTTACGTAGGCTTAGAATGGTGTTCATGTGACTTAAAACTAACACCTTGCATCAACAGAGTTCACAAGTCCAGACTTCAGTAATACTCACTATTGGTATTGGCACAGTCCCAGTGAAAACTTAAGTTACACTTATTACACAAGACACCTTGTTTTACAATCCTGCGGCAGGATCCGCACTCACCCGACAAATCACTAGCCCTAGCACTCATTTGCACCTTTATATCACAGTAATACACTCAGAAAATCAACAAAATTCACCACTAAACCAGTATTAACCACACAATTTCTCTATCACAGCACTATTTGATGCCCTTATTCACACAGAAATGATATATTCACTATAAATGGGAAAAAAAAACAAAACAAACCAATGGCGCACTACACACAAATTTTCACTTAAATACCACTGCACTAAATATTAAAAATGATTTGCAAATCTAAAATAGATGAGAAACAGATGTAAACACTAAACCAATATGGCGGAACTAATCAGCTGGATTGCGATGCAAGAATGATGTGTTAATAAACTAAACCAAATTACAAACAAAGCTTTAATGATTATTTAATACCAAAGATATGTAATATACTTTCCTCTTAATACACTATTATCTTGCTATGTGCTCTTCAAGAGGAAACAGACCAAGAAAGACCACCTTCAAATGTGCCCAGCCACTTCTAGCGCCCCATCCATCAGTGAAAAATGTTGAAAAGCAAGAGGACTAATGACTTCAACGTCAGAAATCCAGCATTAGTCAACAACAACTTTAAAATAATACAAATGCACTTTGTGTGGCACTGAGAAATGTTTTTGTAAAAAAATATGTACAGCATATCCAAACATAATTAAAATTAGTTAATTTTTTGATTGTTCAGTTACTTATGAAAAACTCTGTAATGACGGTGTTTCCTAAATGTCCTGAATTTGCATGTTTGTGAACATAATGTTACATTGCATCTTCCAATACATCATTAGCTGTTATTATCACTGCTACTTATACTAGTTATTCTCAAGTTGCTTTATTTGTGCATTGTAGTCATTACACCCACACATAACAAGCTGGGGCTCTTTACTCCGCCTCTACGGCAGCAGATCAGTGAAGAGCATAAAGGAGAAGAAGCAGGAGGAGCAGGAGATCACATTGTTACAAAGCAAGGCTTCTATCAATTCCCCCAACTTTGCCATTCTGAATAAACTGAAAATTGAAATGGCAAAATTAAAAGGAATGAAGGTAAGACAGTGTGTGTTTGGATTCAGGATGAGTGAAAATCCAGATTCAGAAGTATTTTTACCCTATTTCCAGGAGGAGGTCTCTGTGTGCATGCGTGTGTATGGGTGGGTGAGTGAGTGCTGGGGCTGGAGTGCCAGGTTCTGTGTGCATGCAAATTTTCTGTGAATAGCCTGTCTGAATGACTTCTATATAATTGGTACTCCATTAGAGATAGAATCTTACTAGACCAAAAAAATACAGATCCATTAAAGCATACAAGTTATGTGAAATAAAATACAGTAAAACCTGACTAAACTGGACCCCCTATATACAGGAAACCTAGACAACCGGAAAATAAATCTCAGAATGGAGCTATCTCCTATGTTAAATAACACTCTAAACCAGAAAACTGCCTAACGTGGAAACAGAATAGTTTTTCTGGAAACGTTTGCATAAATAATCTAAGACGGACTTTCATTGTGCTTAATACATAGTTACATGCTTTGATAACAAACTTTTCACAGCTGAAGACATTCAAAATGCAGCAGATATTGCTGCTGGAAACAGCATTGTGAAATACACACTTTTAAAGAAGCATTATCTGTTGTGAGTGACCTTCAGGAATTGGCAGCTTCCAAGAATGTTCCAGAACTCCTGGAGCTGATGCAGGAAGCAAAGGAGGTCATAGAGCATTCTCTTGTTAAGAAGTTGCGACAGTGCACTTTGACGGATATGTAGGGGGAAAAAAAAGTAGTAGAGAAAGTGTGATTATGTATGATATGTAAGTTGAAAATGAGCAAAACATACAATTGAACCTACTTTTTATTTACCAAATTTTATTTTAAATTATTCCTTCAGTTTAATTCTACAATGTAATTTTTTGTACTTTGCTTTACTGAAATATGTACAACCCTTTGTAAGACGGAAACCCTTGAAAACGGAAAAATATTACTGGAATGATTGTGTTCACTGTTAGGCAGGTTCTACTGTATTTTGTGGTATTAACCATTTACAAAATGTTCTTTATTAATTATTTGGTTTGAATGTTGAAATACTTATACTTCTTTATTTTCAAAGGATGTCACTATTCAGTTTTTCTTATGGTCATGCAAAGAGCAGAGCATGGAATTTCAATGCCATCAATAGCAGTCCAATTTTTAAAAATCAGACTATCGTTTTAGTCCTTTGATCCTTCTTATACCTACAACAAAATGTGGAGACAACAGGAAGGCTAGAGGGAATGTCACTATCAAAATTGAGATAGTAGTAAAAATTGGATGTTTATGGATAGTGAAGATTTTGTACTATCAAACATGAAATAAAAGTTCACAGTCACTGCAGAATACTGCTCTGAAATTTTGCTGAACAGGAAGAAAAGGGAGATAGTTGATGTCAAAAGCAAAAGAAGTTACAATGTTATTCCTGTCTTATTAAGTATTGAGTGTAAGGAATTAAAGTTACCCTATTATAACACTGCTTTAATGAAAACCAAAATGTTTATAACAATGAATAAAAGTAAAACAGTATGTTAAAGCAAAACTGAAAGATTGTTGATTAAGTTCCCATGAATATTAAAATATTATTTTACTGCAGTGTATTGTATTTCACTGTATGATCATTACATTTTATGTTTTTTCTTTGAAGTAAAAACGTGACTATTATGCAAAGAATAAATTATTTAAGACTGGCCATGTTAACTTTCAGCAACTGATGTACAGTTATAAGAGTAAGAATGAATTTGAGCATACTCAAGCACAGCTGTGTTATGCTGTTCATAGTTGAAAATAAGGAGAGGGGGAAGGAGGGTAAACAATGTATGTCTAACACTGAAACTGCAATACAAACACCTACTCCAATAAAAAAATAAAAGTAATAAATAATAGTGACTTTGTGAATCATCTTTTATTTACAAAAGCATTTACGATACTGTTGAATTGCGTGAACTTTTTAACTGTAATCTATGTATCGGATTGCTGATTATGAAACAGAACATCTATAATTGAGCAACTCTTTAATATATGCTAGCACCTCGGTATCAATTTCTTGGAACTTTCAAGTTTTAGGCCCATGAAAAGAGCACCTTGCCTAGGTTGTAGATTCCAGTTGCACTTTCAGTTTGTGCCAATCTCTTACAACTTTTTCAATTACTTAAAACTTCCTTATTGCAGATCGATTACATTCTGTTCCATATTCTTAGTTCGAAAAATGTCATACTCTTCCCTTGAAGTGCCTGGTGTAACACAATTGTCTACATACATGGACCCCATCAACTTGTGAGCTATCAAGCTGTCTTCTTTGTGGACGTTGGAGAAATGGTGTTTTAATACAGTTCCTGGGATGAATGGACTAAATGTTGTTCTGAAGACCACTCTTGAATGTCTGTAAACTTTCATTTTATTAGTACTATCGTCATTCCACCTAGAAAATATAAATGATCGTGATCTTCTGTTGCAGCTTCAATCATTTTAAATGCTTTCCTAATATCTAAAGTAACTCCATTTATATTTTCTCGAAACCTCATGAGTATTTTTGGAATTAACTGGACATGATTAGGCCACATCTCTAAACAGTCATTCAAGGAAATGCCTTCATGTCTTACATGATACATCAAATACTAGGCGAACAGGTGTTGTCACACTTGAAAAACTTTAATTACCAGACAGTAGGAAAGATAATGGCAAGACTTCTCCATTTCTTCATTCAAAACTTCATGAATCCCTCCCTTTGCCAATCTGAGAAAATCTGAATATAACTGGCAAACAGATTCGTTTTTCTTAGCTTCTCAGTAGTAGACTTGAGTCTTTTTTCAGCAATATGTTTGTTGCAATTGATTTCTGGATGACCGTCTCTCCAGGGGAGCTTTATTACATAATGACCATTGAGCTTTCGTTTCAGACTACTGAGAAGATTCTGTTTTACCTCTATCGATTTAGATTCTACTTGTTCGTAGATGCCGATAGTCTCAAGGTTCCGAAGTTCAGATGTGGTTCATACATAATAAGTGCTTGAAATGGTAAGGTTACTCAAACTGTTATCAAGAGATTGGTCATGACTTTCGCCAACCAAAGTGCATTCCAGTTTTTGTTTCTACTGCCAAGAACCCACTGTTCAAGCAAATATTTCCTATAGGAATCTTGGCATACATCCATTCCAAAGAGGAGTTCAGTCTCTGGAGAATTATCACCGATGTCAGTGATCATATCTTCTTCCTTTTCAACTCAGTTGTTCTAGAAACTCGAGGAATAAACTGACAAATTTTTGGATGGTCTCGCACCTCAATTTCATAGGTGCATCTTCCACCCTTTCTTCCTAGGTCAGTTTTATATATCTTGCGTTTTATAGCAGAAGTCTGATTTCACTCAAACGGGTGACTGTTTCTTTCACACAAGGTTCTAGTTCCAATTCATCAGCTATACTCTGGAGGAAGTAGAATGGTTGTGAGCCACAGTCTATGAAAGCTCTTACTGTTTTCCAAGTACTCTTCCATTGTAATGTGACCATCAACATTTGCAGGACCACTAGACTTTGTTAGCTAGGATGGATGTAATCTGTGTTTGGTATTTCATCCTTTGTCTCACTTTTTTCTGTTTTCATTAGTTCTGGACACATTACTGTAATGTGCTTCTTTCTGCAAAGTAAACATTGAATGGGAGATTTATTGTTCTTAGCTAAATGGTTCAGTCTTGTACACAAATAACATTGTCCCTTCTCCTTCATCTTCGATCTTCTTTCTTCTGTGGTCATTTTTCTGGTCTGAAAACACTTCTCACTTTCATGAGGTTTGCTGCAAAAAATGCATGACAGTATGAACTATTATAATAACCAAACTGGAAAATCCTGATTGAGCCAGCAAGATCTGTTGTTCATTTTGTACTTCAATATGTAAAAGTTCCATAAGGCATTCAAGTCGGGATGAGCTTTTACCATCCTTGCTGTTATCTCGTTTGGGGTATTTACTTTTTTGTCACACATATAAAGTTTCTTCTGGCAGGCTGGATTCCACTAATGGAAACAATCAAGTAATTGGATCTGTTAGATGCTAGATTTAAACTGCTGAGAAACCTAAGATGAGATTCTAACTTGATTAACAAGGTGGAAATTTGCCTCTTGTGATGCATTAGAGATCACCAATTTTAATAGTTCCCTTATGTACAGTTCTAATAGATGATCTTCTGTTCTAAAATGTTCCTGTAAAGCTTGAATAATGTTTGAATAGTTTTCTGATGTCTGGGGATAGCTAAGTGCAATCTCATGAGAGTCAGTTCCAATTTCCATCACTTGCATTAAATGCTGAAATTTGTCACTGCCGTGCAAATTATCATCTTTGTGAATCTCATGAATTTGCAACCATAAACTTAACCATTCTTGTAGAACCCCATTAAATTCCTCAACTTCTATTTTAAGAAGTTTTTAAGCCTTCTGCTTATTATCCTGACTACATACTGTTCCTTCATGTTCGACACTTAATAGGTTGTCTAGTATGCACGTTGTCAATACATTATTTACTCGTACCCTCATAATCTCAAATTCGTCATTGTACTTTTCATTGTGGTGCTGTTTTTATAATTATATGAGGTGATGGTGATGAGCTTTTGACTCTTTCGTTATCTCGGGTCGTGGTACTGGATGGAATGAACATACAATCGGGGTTAACTTTAGTGAAATATTTTATTTGCACCTTCTTGTTCACAATATTTAAATCGTATCACAGTAGTAAGTCTTTTATTTCAGTGGATCGACTTCCCTAGCATCACCGAGAATTAATGTCTGAAAATTTAGCAATATTTCGCTAAATGTGTTTTCTATCACTTTACACTTTGTCTATTTCACGTCCTTTCATTTAATTGCACACTTCGTATTAACTAACTTATTAAAGTTAGCTAATGTTTCACTTATTTTACACAAATTAACGGTCTTTAAACACTTAGTAAATTTACTTTCATTATTTTATGACGCACACACATAAAAATGCGTCCATCTACACCAAAGACACAGACGCTAATAACTAGACAATTGGCACCGCATTACACTTCTTTTTGTGTACATCTGCGTATGCGTTCATTAAATAGTTCCAGCCTGCCTCGGTAGCGTGATGGTTAGCGTGTCTGCCTCATGTTCAAGAGGTCGCGAGTTCGAATCTCACTTAGGGTAAGTTATCCGGGTAAGGTTTTTTTTCCGAGGTTTTCCCTATCCTGAGAAGACGAATGTCGAATAACTTAAAGCTCCATGGCCCTCGGGCTCATTTGAGCATCATTTCACCCATTTCATTTCATTCATTCGTCCGATATGACACAACGTTGGAGGACATTAATTTAAAAAAAAAAAAAATCAAATAGTTCCCGCATTGTTAGGGAAGCGATCCTTAGCTATTCTCCCTTCGCTTTCAATATTGAACACATGTAATTCTTTTATTTATACATATATATTAAAATTAAATATGAAAATATTTATGACGTCTTTAAACAAACTTAATTGTTTGTAACAATGAACATTAGTAACACGTTTTCGTCATTTAACCAATTCATACCAACACCAAAAACAAATTACACTCTTAACAACTATTCACATAAACGATTTTCTTTTGGGGTCTTACAATATCCTGTCTCAATTGCTTTCTTTCTCCAATACAATCACTATCACTTCATCATTGTTATCTAAAAGTGCATCCATTATTTTATCTAATGCACTTAAGGTCTGTCATCAGTGCTTTAGAAACCACTGAAATTTGCCATAAGTGAATCATGAAACTCGGGAGACGTATCTGTGGTAAAAATTCCTTTTTTAACCATGGATCTTCTTGGTGAAGCACTGTCTCATGGGTACCTAGCTTTCTTCAGTTTATCCATTTTCTTTTCGTCAGAATTTAGTAATTAAACCAGGCACCGTATTACACGTATTTGAATACACTAATATATTATTCCTTCTCTTCTATGATAGGAATTACTGCAGTTTCATCATGACAGGATCATCAAATGTTATAAATCTACTTAGAATACCCAAAATCTGACTCCTTTTTGAATATTTTCAGCTTAAATTCTTGTTACATCGTTCAATAGTTATCATGATGGATAAAGAGACTATTTTTACTTCAACTTTTTTATACCAGATGACAGCTGAAAAGAAATTTAACATCTGTTGTTACCAACTACATTTCCAACAGGTTGAGTAGGGTATTGTGTCACATTTTAGTGAGAAGGAGGCTGTTACAGGTAGCACATTTTTGTAATAGTTATGAGACTCTCTTGGTTTAAGCTTGGCAGCTTGCTTCTGTGACTTACATATTCAGCAAAACCATATTAGTGAAACATGTGCTGCAAAGAAATCCCATTTCTGAAAATACGTTGTGCAAATTTCATTCCTTTGCTTTAAACTTATTGCTTTTCCATAGTTTAGCAAGTGGTGGATCTTTCATTTATGCAATTTAAAAGTTGTCTATTTTCTGGCATACTGAGATGAAAGTGCCCTATTTTGTTTGTGGGCAGAAACATGTGTTTTATGCTGTATCATTCCAAAAGACTTAAAATCTTATTGCATATATTTTTTATGTAATTTAATTAGATAAGTTATGCCGGATGATGAATGAATGAAATGGGTGAAATGATTCTCAAATGAGCCTGGGGTGCATAGAGCATAATCACATGACATATCTTCAGGATAAGGTAAAGCCTCACAAAAACCTTATCTGATAACTCTCTAACCATGATTCAAACAAAGGACCTCTTGAATGTGAGGTAGGCATTCTGGCCTCTGCCACAACAGAGGCAATCTTTATTGCCTAAGGGTGGACCTCACAAAGCACTATTGTTGCCTATGTGCAACTTGAGATTTTCAAAATTGTTTGTTGAGAATTTTGCAACCTCTCACTCTCACATCCACGTACTCACTCACTCTGTCTCTCACTCACACTCACTCTCTCACTCTCACTTGCTCTCTCACTCTCACTTGCTCACTCACTCTCACTTGCTCTCTCACTCTCACTTGCTCACTCACTCTTACTTGCTCACTCCCTCACTCTCACTATTTACTCTCACTCACACACATACTGATACTCTCTTTCACTCACACTCACTCACACACTGACACCCCTTTTTTTAAAATACCTAAATCAGGGGTTCAAAAAATTTTCCCCATGAAATCTTGACATCAAATGTTTGGATGTAATAGAATATATCTACTGTAGGATGTGGCAGAAAAAGGAAAAATCTTTTGACAACCTAAAGTTCCAGGCAATTTTTGAGGCACCATTTTCCTTGCTTGAAATCATTGATCGTTCATCGATTTTAGCTTAAGGTTACATACAGTATGTTTACTATAAAACAGCTGCACAGCCCATCTCCCAGTCACACATGCATGGATGTCAAATGAAATCTCAAATCACATTCACAATTATCATAAGTAATGCCACAAGTGATTGTCAATTTATCTAGAGAAGTTGACTATCACGAGTTACATTTATTAAGACTATTTCATGAATTATTTAAATACTGAATTGTATTTAATAACCTCTTAAAAGAAAAATCAACCAGGAATACAGCAGCGTTTATCATGGCGTACAAGATTCTCATATTGATGCTCCAACTTTTTAAGATGTTGGCAATGTCGAAGTTGATGTATCTGCTGTTAATTTCTAATTTCCTTCAATACAAAATTTGTCAAACTGATTCCTAACATATTTCCTGTTGTACTCTGTGTTCTGAGGTTTCCCTCTTTGAATTATCTCATCTATTTTAGTAGTTCAGTTCACCGAAGTGAGAGTCAGCCATTTTTGACATTTGAATAGCAACTCTGTTGCGACAAATTACATAAGCTGTATCACATCTATAGGACAGTGCAGCTGGATTCTCTAACCTGATTATAACATAAGAAAAGCAAAGGAGGTGCAATTGAAATTGATAATTTTTCGTGAAGTCTGTCATTGGTTGAAATTTGATCAACATGATTAGTTGATTCTAAAATAAGAACAAATTAGAAACTAAAAACTTCACTTATCTTAGTATGTTGATATCCTTTTTCTATTTTACTGACCCAGGGGTTTCAAGCTATATCCAGCTCATTCTCAAAGTCAGTAAAATAGAAAAAGGATATCAACATACTAAGATAAGTGAAGTTTTTAGTTTCTAATTTGTTCTTATTTTAGAATCTTGTTGCTTCACTGTTAATAGCTTCAATTTTTACTTAATTTAATGATTAGTTGATTTCAAACAATTCACGTACAAATGGAGTAGCCAGAATAAACACAAAATATGCCACAGGAAATGTTGGAAATGTGTCCATATGCATCAGTACATCTACAGCATCTTCTGAGGAAATTTTCATTCACATGTATTAGTTCAGCTTCTGAAATAGCATTAATTTCTCTCTTGACATTTTGTTTTAATTTTGCCTTATGCAAGGCACCTAAGAGATTTTCAAGGTGACTGTTCTAACCTTTCTCCAATTTCATGTAATTTCTGTTCCATAAGCACATGCTGTTTTACCTTTATTTTCCTATCATGAATTGATGCCATCTCCCTGAATTTATTTACATGCCAACAAACATTGTCTGCTCGGAACATGCATGACATGAAATTTAGTTTCAAACTGCCTTACAACTTCCCTACAAGATGATGAAAGCACTTGTGTATCGTACATAAATGTACGGTGTTGTACTGTATACTGCAGTGTGTTCATTTTGAAAACACTTCAAGCAAAACTAAACATTTCTAAACACTCCTAACGTTATTCACATGTAAACTGGAGTACAACAGCACAAAACACCTACCTAACAGAAGTAAGACTGATGCATATGTGGCGATTAACATGCACATGCAGAGAAATGTAGTGATGGTCACACGGGCCATGCACCTGCTGGCCAAGTTTTGTAGTAAACGTACTGTACTTACTCTAGCTCTTAGGAAAAGGGATCACATTTACTTTCATTCCAGCAACTGAACAATACATACTTTCAATATTCATATGTTGTTCAACAAATTTATTGTAAACATGGGTGCAGAATGTGTTACGTGGGATAGAATAACTATTTCTATGAAATGTATGATGTAACTAATAACAGGTTAACACAACAGGAAGTGCAAAACAGTTTTCAAGATCATTAGATCTCAGCCCTAATGACCTAGTTGTCAATTGGCCCTTAAACCTTATTTACTCATTCAATCTCATCCTCAGCCGTTGGGTGACTGATGCCTTCTACAATTGCCAAAGGTGTCACAAACCAAAGAAGCAATGTGGTGACAGAAGAAGGTACAGTCAGTCACTCAGTGACTGAGGATGAGATTGAATGATTTTGAAAATGTTTCAGTTTTTAAAACAAGTGAAGGTGAGTGTAAAAAAAAAAAGTAATTCAAAATATAGAACTCAAACATGAAGAACACTTCACCGGTAATAGTGCTTCTATTTTTAATATTTATTCTAATATGCTGTGCCTGGGAACCAGGACAAAAAGTTAAAATTTGATCGTTTTCTTTCCCATTTCAAGGACCTTTAAGGGTGCTCAGTGATTATGAGCACTTACATTATAATACATGTACTTATTTTAACTTTGATGTTTTCATTTTGGTTTTGGTTTTCTTAAATTGTAAGCTGATTTGCTGTAGGTTATAAGTGGGACCCGGATTTTTAGGTTTTAACCTATTATTTTCCTTGCTATTTAATTAAATCTCAAGCTTCCTGAAGTAGAATATGTGAAATACAATCTGAAGCTTCCCTGGCAACGAACATATTTAAGACGTTCTCAGGCTTCGAGCCAGGTGTAGTGATGAAGAGCCATCGACATTTCGGGAGTGTGCAGCTCTCCCACCATCAGGATGATGAATGAATAACAAGGGTGATTTTCTTTTTTTTTTTTGTGGTGGGGAAAAAGGCACTAATGCCCTTACTGCAGGCAAGCTTGCGAGTGTAAGACTCCTACCTTGGCTTTGAACCAGGGCAGCCTACTCACTAAAAAACCCCACCGAAAGTCATTCTTTGCAGAGCCGTATTACAGCATCTGCGTGTTCAATGATGATAGATGAGAACTGCCTGCCAGTGGCAGTAACAGCTGGTAATTACAGAAGGAATACCCTGTCGTGCAGGGGAGAATATGATGAGTTTTGTGTGTGATAGTCAGGTCCTGCATTTGCATCTTGGTCAGTATCGTACTGTTTCATGCTGGCATGCAATGCATGCGAGCGCGTCTAAGATGAAGTCTCAGGCTTCAATCATGATTAAGTCCTGACTACAGCCTGGGGAGCTGAAGGTGATAGTGATAGTGGTAGAGATGTTTTACTATTCTATGCTTGGCATCCTTAGTGGGAACCGTGTCGGTGCTTGGCATCCTCAGTGGGAGCCGTGTCTGTACTTGAGCGTTGTTCTTCTCAGGTCCGGGTGTCGCCAGGTCGTCATGGTGTCCACACTCATCATGTGCCGCATGTCTGCAGCACGCCGTGTGACACTCAAGGGGGGCCCTCTCCCTTGGGTTCGTCTTGGCTAGCTAGCGCAAGGTCTTTGAGGATGCTGTAGGAAGATGGACGTCTCGTGGGATATCTGTAACATAGAAACAAAGTCAGTGGATTAAGTTACTGTAAGAGATTGCCAAGGCATTCGTTTATGGCATCATCTATGTCTGGATTAGTCAGGTTTCTGTCAAATAGGAATAGTGGTCTCAGGTGTTTGTCAATAGTCGTTTCGTATTGTCCAAGTGCAGTGATGAATGTATGGTGTGTAGCCATATAAGAGTTTTATATAGTGTTAGGCCCATGTCGAGCTGTAGAGCATTACTCTAGTTAATTAATGGATATAGCCTCCTCAATTGAGCATAGGCTGTTTTGTGCCCTTACTCTATGTGAGGGTGCCAGATGAGACCAGGATCCATCACTAGGCCTAAATATGTTACTTTATTGGTCCAGGTTATGTCGTTGTTAAAGAGCTTTAGTGGTTGTGGTCCATGTCTCGGGTGGTAGTGCTTCCTACGTTTTTGAAAGATTGTAGTGTTACTTGTAGCAGCATTAACTTTGATTCGCCATTGGGCGAGCCAGGGTTCCAGTTGGTCCAGTGATGTCTGGAGGTTTCTACATTTGAGTGTAGGTTTATCAGATTGAGACATAATCGTCGTATCATCGGCATGCAGGAGATATGTTGAGTTTGCACTTTTTGGTATGTCATTTATATAGATATTGAATAAAAGCAGCCCAAGTATACTATCCTGAGGGACACTCGCCAGTATTGGGCGAGGTGTGGACTTTGCATCGTTTGCTAACGAGGAGAAGGAACGCTCACACAAATAGCTAGCTGTTAGCTTAATCATTGTGTCCGGGAATTTATTGTTTATCATTTTTCGTAACAATCCTGCATGCCACACGTAGTCCAAAGTGTATTCTATATCCAGTAGAACGACTCCCGTTGACTTTTGGAAAGTGAAGCCATTCGTAATGTACTCGGTGGCGTGCAGGAGTTGCAGTGTGGTTGAATGGTTAGCTCGGAAGCTGAACTGTTTGGAAATTAAAATATCATGCTTTATAATAAATGCATTAACGCGCTTAAGTATTACTTTTTCAAGAAGTTTGCTCATCGTATTGAATAGGCTAATAGTCCAGTAATTTTGTGGGTCCGCGTTATTTTTGCCTTTCTTCGGTTTGCTGTTTTCCACCTATTAGGGAAGCAGCCCTGCAAAAGGCAGAGGTTGAACAGCTTTGTTAGTACTTCTAGTGCGCTAGTGGGTAAGTGTTGCAGCACAATGTTCGGGATTTGGTCTGGCCCTAGTGTTTTTCTTTCTGGCAGATGTCTAATTATGCACTTAATTTCGCAGGCATATTTTTTCTGATTCGGCTGTGTGTTTGGCTGTCGTGTATGTTTTGAACTATAGTCTCGGTTTCATGATGTTGTTATGTTTGGTTTAAGTGTACTTTCTAATGCATCCGCTAGTGCTTCTGCTTTCTCTTCATCTGTGGTGGCAATATGTTGGCCCACGTGAAGAGGGAGGATGGAGATCTTGTCCCGGGTGAGACATCTGGCTATTAGCCATACAGTGTTGTTACCCAGGTCTAGTGATTGTAATGTGTCGTTCCATTGCTTGGGTTAACAGTGGCTGTGTGCTCACAAAGTTGTTGGTTCTGGGTTCTGAGTTGGTTCTGTAGGGTTGGATGCTGCCACTAGTGCCTGGTTCTATTTCTTTATTTGGTGAGACATATGTCTACAGGCAGGTGCATGTTTGTTTTCTTTTGCTGCTGTAGTGGATCTGCCACAATTGTGGCATATAGAACTGCCTTTTACACTTTTTCGGTAGTATCTATGTCCTCAATTGAATCAAATTTAATGTCCAACATTTGGGCATCTATGGTCTCTGCAAAGGTGTCCCAGTTGGCTTTGTTATTATTTTGCCTCGGTCTGAGTGGCACACTCCGAGAAGGGCATTAAAGTTTTATTAGGACCAGTAGGTGGTCTGACGATAGCTCGTTATGTACTTTGAGCGAGATGCAGGCACCGGCTTGTCTTTGTAGTACGACGTCTAGGACATCAGGTGTTTGGTTGGCTTGAAATGGGACGTACATCGGTTCTGTGGGAGTGTGTATCATATAGTCAGATCTGTTTTTGTGGCGTAATAGGGTTTGACCTGTCGCGTTCATAGTGGATGAATTCCAGAGTGGATGTTTGACATTAAAGTTGCCTGCTATGATAACACTTTGGTTTAACTGCAAGAGCGAGTCAGTGTCTGCTGTGACTATGCCACCTGGTGGATTGTAGGCTGAGACGATGATCATGTGGTTATTGTTAATTGTAGTAGCTATCGCTGTTGCCTATAGTCTATGGAGGGATGGAACTGGTACTTGGTAGTGAGCGGTGTCTTTGCAGACAGCAATGGGCTGCCACTGCCACTCCTATCTCTGTCATTTCTACATAGGTAATAACCGGGTAAGTTCAGTTTGTCACATGGGTTCAGGTGAGTTTCCATGAGAAGGACTACTGGTATGTCATGGTTGTCTAGAGTTCATGTTTTTGTTGTCTCAGTCCATGTGTGTTCCAGGTTATTAAACTACTTGTGGGGTTAATGTCCATTGTGTGTCACGTCAAGTAGTCATTGGAAGAAGTTGTAGTAGACCTGGAGAGTGTCTAGCGTCTCATCAGGCTTTAGTTGTAGTCTGTCCAGGGTCATGTAGCACATCTCTATATTATGGAACCACTCAGGGCCATTAATATAGAGACGCGTGAGGTAATAGTTGTCACAGGAGTGGACCTGGACCTCTCTTTTGGGTTTTGCATCCAACCTGCCTGACATATTCACGGTTTGAGCTGCTGGGAGCTCTTACCGTCATCTTGGGAGGAGGCGCACTGGTTCCTGTGCTGGTGCCAGGATTAACAGTGGGAGCGTCCCGGTTGACTGGTGATCCCAGCTTCCTCCCGTTGGTTTGGGTCTCTGTCTGTTTCTGTGCTGGTACCAGTGTCTGTGCCTGTGCCTGTACTCCTTGGTTTGATGTCTGCAGCGTGACCTTGCACCGCTCTAGCAGGACCTTGCATGACTGGTATTCATGTCTCCCCACACACCTTGAGCAGGCAGCTTCAGCCCTGCAATTGGGCACCAAATGGCCCAATCGCTGGCACCTGCCGGACTGCTTCGGAAAGCGAGGAGGACAGTAATCCTCAATCACCACCCTGGAGTACAGGATGTCGTCTTTCGGGATGAGTTGAGAGAGATCGTCTGGGGTTGTCAGCTCAACAAGGGCAAATAACAATTTTTTTTTTTTTAAGGTGGAGGGGGAAAATCTTGTTGCGAGACCCCATGGTGCTGTGGGAGTCGCCATTGAAGATGGCCATACCCACTAAAAAACCCCATCCACCAGATTAGGAAGGTGAAAGCCTGTAGCACCCGCGCATTCAGTGGTGAAAGATAGAGCTGGTTCGCATAGCGTAACCAGAAGGAGAAGGTTAGGAGCTTGGAGACGAGCTTGACCGAAGCCCAGCTTGCCCCCTAGCAGAGTCATGGATGGTTTAGAAGGAGTCATTTGTGATTGTTGTCAGGAATCAGGGTGCTATGTTGCTTGGCGTCTATGCGCCATGTCTGTTCGTGCGCCTCAGAAGTCTGGGAGTGTGTTGATACCCTGCATGCTGCATCCCTGAAACAATCTAAATATACATGTACATACACTAAGGAAAAAGAAAGTGCATACAATTAGTCTCTTAGATTAATAGTAATTTGCGCGCTAGTGGCATCGTCAGCCTACAATATTATTGTTGTTATGCTCCACCATACAGCGTCGTCTGCAGCTAAATACCTAGAGTATTGTTATACCATTCGGCATCGTCAATTAGGTGAATGCATGTCTGTAGTATCGCTTGGTCATCTGGAATGCAGACTTGGCGGGCAGTCTGCCTGAAATGCAGGTGCGAGCCAGTGCCACTCCCGAGGGGGTCCTCATCTCCCTGGGTCCGCCATATAAATAAGGACTTGAGGGCTGTTGAATGTGTGTGTGTGAGAGAGAGAGAGAGTGATGCACAGTTCACATGTGAATAACATCAGGGTAATTTACTAGATTGTCCAGATATTGTTGCATGTCAACATCTGGCTCCCCGAGACCAATAGTTCTCTGGAATAGAGATAGTGGCCTTGCATGTTTGTTGTGCATTATATCATAATTTCCTAGGTTTTGAATTAATTTGTTGTGGTTTTTGTTTTTCTTATCAAGTAAGTTAAAGGTGAGCCTTTTTATGAATTGTTCAATGGAATGCACTTTTAGCTCCTCGCGTAATTGGAGCGTTGGAGCTACTTCGGGTAGTCTCGCGATTATTCGGAGTACTCTATTCTGCATCGTTTGCAGTCTCTTTATGTGTGTTTGCGCTGCATATCCCCAAATGGGTACAGCGTATGTTAGGATGGGCCGGATTAGAGTTTTATAAAGTGTTGTGCCCATCTCTAACTTTAGAGTACTGTTTGTGGTATAGCTTATTGAGTTGTGCATTGGCTTTGGTTCTTACTGTGTCTACGTGCTGTTTCCAGGTAAGGCCCTGGTCCATCGTTACACCTAAGTAGGTGATGGTTTTGCTGTTCCATTGAATTGGCTCTTGTCCAAGCGTTAGTGGCTGAAGGCCGTGTTTACCATGACGGTGCTTAATTCGCTTGGTGAATACAATTGCCTGGCTTTTTCTGGTATTTACCTTTATGCGCCATTTCGTGAGCCATGGCTCTAAGTCATTTAGAGCATTTTGTAGCCTGGTGCGTATAATCCTCGACATGGTTGATTGTGTGACAAGCGCTGTGTCATCTGCATATAGATATCGGTCTACTCTTATCGTCTCTGGTAAATCATTTATGTAAATATTAAACAGGGTGGGCCCAAATAAACTCCCTTGTGGGACCCCTGCCCTGATTTGCCGTCGCGTTGATATCTCTATAACAAAAGTGAAAGGACCAGTATATATATTGTTCACTAGTACGTACCTAGTAGAAAGCACTATGTCTATTTTGGAGGTGGTTCAACCTTCCGATGGAATCTGTCCTTTCACTCTTGTTATTCATTCATCATCCTGATGATGGGAGAGATGCATACTCCTGAAACGTGAAGACTTTTCATCACTGCACCTGGCTCAAAGCCTGAGAATGTCTTGAATAGAATATGTGAATTTTATTGCCGCTAAAACCACCTAAATGAGGTGTTGAAACCTAAGATAACTAAACAGCTGTTTTGCCTTCTTCAAATGAAAAATGCTATTTTCCAAATGAAACTTATTGTAAAATCATTTCTGCCAGTTAATCAAATTACTACCATTAAATGCAACTCTTGCATTTATATTAAGACACATTTTTGTTTTATACAAGAAGCTATTCTCTGATTGGAAAGTGCAAACCTGCAACTCAGTGATGCTGTGAATATCATTAGCAATGTATTCAGAAAAGACATACCTGTACCACTGATAGTTTTGCAGAGAGTAATGCTGTCATGATGGCATGAAGAGTGTTAGCTCTCCATGATAATAAACTTAGAGAAGTGAAAGAACTTCTGATAAATTGGGTAACCCCATCTTGCGTATCTCGTTGTGAGGAGATAGTTTTGGCTCAGTTCTGCATGGGCCACTGTAATTTTATGCATGGTTACCTTTTTAAATGGGACCATACTCTTCTTTGTTCATTGTATGATAACCTTTTGTTGATCTGTCACATGCTGCTAGAGTGTTTGTTTTCTTAGCGCACTTTTGAGACTTTCTGCAACGGCCTGTCAGACTTGCAGAGGTTCTGGCAGACCATAAACATGCGGTCAAACGAGTTTTGAAATTTTTAGACAGAGAAGCATGAACCTGAGAATTTAAAACTTTAGATATTGAAATTTTATACTTTTCTGACTTTTTTATAACTTTCATATCTGAGTCTTCTAGGGAAGACCAAGTCTTCTTTATAATGAATGTTGACGTTTCGCCCCCTCCCACCCTCCACCCTCCCCTATGTTGGGCTTCTTCAGGTTTCACTCCATGACGGCACCTACAAAACTGTGCTGACCAGAGGGAGAGACCAAGCAGGCACTTCCGTATTTATACTCTGGCAGTGGTGGGCATGTTTCAAGAGGCATTGCACTGATTGACTGATGATCCGCCAATCCCCAGTTCTTTATTAGTGCATGCCAGATGATGTGGAGATGTCTGCCGTTGTCTCTGTTTAGGGAGTTCTGTGATATGAAGAGATATTTTCTCTTACTATTCTGGGACGGAATTGTTCACAGTTTGCTAGGAGCTGTATTTTGTTGAAATCTATATGATGTCTCGTGGCTATGGCTGAACACTTCTTTTTACTTTTATTTTATATTGAAATTTATGTCAGGCTTTGGCCATGATCTGTTTTGTAAGAGCAATGATAGTTGAATACGTAAATCTGACTAACTAACCACTGATAGTAGTATATTCATTTAAGCTGCAGAAGATTCTTGAACGCAATTGTGGTTTTGAGGATAGGAAAGTCATAAATTCAGTATTACAGGGAGAAAACTATATAGGAAAATTATGTCTAGAACCTGTGCTGCATGAGCATCTATGCTGTACACTCTAGTGATGTCATGCCCTGTTGAAAGAACTTTTTCTTTATACAAGAATGAGTTATGTGACAATAGGAAATCTTTACATAGAAAATGTGGGCACTTATTTACCGTAATGCGAAAAAATAACCTACAAAAGATACAGTAAAATCTATTCCCTGCGAGCTTTTGATAGATATATTTGGTAATGTAAGCTTTTGTGAAAAAAAAGTTCATAAACCAATTTCGCAAAACTAATAGAAACTTAAAAGGACTGGTGCCTGTACTGGTCCACAAAGTACAATCTAAAAACACCTATTTCAAGCATTCAAGAAATTTTAAATGAAGAGTAATTCCACCTTAAAAATCTGGGTCCTAGTTATAATTGATACTTTTATGAAACACACCTTAAATAATAATTCCTTTCTCCTCATATATGTATAATATGCTTTCTTATTTGATTACAGGCAGCAGTTCAGCCCATTGGAAAATTCATTCCACCAGATGATGTAGCGCTTCCGTCATCATCAGGTGCAGACCTCAACAATGTAGATCTATGATATTTTTTGTTTTAATCAGGATAAGAAATATGGTGTTGTTTAAAGGACAGAGATTGTTTGGAACCATCTTTGATACTGTCATACATGTCTGTTGCATTAGGCAATTTATTTATAAAACTTGTCCCATTTAAACGGCTATTTAAGGTGCTCTGTGTATGCATAATCTGCCATAAAAACTGTACAGAAATAAGGTACATAATTTTAAGCAATCAAAAAGGATAGTGATATAAAATGGTCAAATTATAGCTATCAAAAGCAAAGTGGGTGATAAGTATACAGAGGAAACTTGTCATACTAATGTTGAGAATAGAAATAGTAATTTCAGTTTAAATTGTACAAAAGAAAATACAAGAAATTAAGTAGATTTAGTTATAGAGGTAGAATCTGAACTGCAAAATTCAATGTCGCATTAAGTTTTTCTGTTCCAATTCTACCTCTCAAACATTGCCCACGCACGGCTTGTGTGTTTAAAAACACCTGTGGGTAAGTTGGCTGGCATGAAAAATAATATTTACTTATATTAACTAAGAGAATTCTTTTTGTTCCCTAGACATTTATATGTAAATTTGGTATATTTGATATATTACTGGTTCTAAGTTGGATAAGTTATTATTTAAAAAGTATGGTTTCATTCTTTTGTATATATGTACTTATTAATTAACTAATTAGCTTAATCCAGTAAAATTATGTTTTTGGGCTTATTGGCCATGGTTGAGTCAATGCATGAACACCTGACGTTTCGCCTGCTATTAGGACGAGCATCATCAGAGGAAGGTGACTTGTTGTGAAGTGGGGCTCATCAGGAGCGTCCGTCTTATATATGATGGGACGAGACTGCCCCCTCTCTCCCATTGATTGCACCCAGTCAATCATGGCCTGCATCAAGTTTTGTCTGGCTGGGCTGTATGACTTTGTACGTATGTCGGCCAGTACTGGTATCCATGCTTTGTCAATGCGTGCTGTTTCCTCTTTTCTGTTGAGTTATTAATATGTTTAAAAATAGAAAAGAAATAGAATACAGTAGAAAAGAGGAAGCAGCACGCATTCACAAAGCATGGATACCAGAACTGGCCGACATACATGCAAAGTCATACAGCCCAGCCAGACATAAAACTTGACGCAGGCCACAATTGGCTGGATGCAGCCAATGGGAGAGAGGGTGCAGTCTCATACCATCGTATATAAGATAGACACTCCTGACAAGCGCCACTTGACAAGTCACCTCCTCTGATGATGCTCGGAATGGCGGGCAAAATGTCAAGTATTCACACATCGATTCAACCATGGCCAATAAGCCTGAAAACATCATTTTACTGGATAGACGCTAGCCGCGAAAGCCTAAGCTCACATGATTAGCTTAAGTCAGTTGTAAAGATTGTATATACTTAGGCTTTCATGGTCAGTATTAATTCAGTAGGATGTAGTTTCCGGGCTTATAGGCCGTGGTCAATAGGATATCACCTGAAGTTAGCCCGTAACTCTGTCAAATATCTTCAGAGCAAGTGACTCCTGGCTGGTGTACAACTAGATAGATGCTTGATGGAGTTACTGGAAAAATCAGATATTTCATCAACTACACCACTTCCTACAACTACATTCTATTGGAGTTATACACAATGGATTTTCTGTGTCTTGTCAATTTCAGTTTGCAAAATATATTGCTAGTTGAAAGTATAACTGCATGGAATAAAAGCTAATGTGTCAACATTTCTGCATGGATCACGATTTCATGCAATTATTGTCTTTTAAATGTACCCCAGAAATGTGCTGCATGAAGACTGCCATGAAACTTTGGATTATGCCCTGTGAAGTGACAATATTTTTAATCTTTTGTATCTTCAGCTTCTCAACTTTTCAATTTTACCTTCAAGCATTGAACTTGATGTGAACAAAAGGTTTTGCATCCCTCCACATTAGCCTCGTATTTGCCTTTTGTAGAAGTAGGCATGTTTATCTCCTTACCAGCTGCTCATCAGTATCATATGCATGTAGAAGAGGGGTGAATGTAAGTTCCATTCTTCTTTAGTTCATTATTTACTATTTCATATTGGATTAACATATTGATTTGAAAACTCACAAGTAACCACATATGTTTAAGGTACTATGTGTTATGATGTGCTTTAGTTTTTTGCATATCACAGGCTAGTTTATGAAATGTGTTTACATCAAGTAAAGATAGGAGCAATTGTAGATGATTGGTGAACAGAAAAAAGCGATACTTGTACATGCAGTATGTGGTGTAGCACCATCCTGTTAGATACATTCTTTCCTGATAAAGATTTTCATAGTATAATTGCATGCTTGTCAACTTTTATAGTTTGCCCATAAAATGTACAGGAAGAGGGCCTTTTTGTGACCTTGCTGCAGAGGAGGCACTTTTACAGCTTTATGCATATTTTCACCATGGACATGGTGCTAAAATTAAGTTTATCTTACTTTTCTGAATCTATGAATGTTATGTAAATGGAAAAATAAAACGGCAGTAAAAACTTGTTATAGGATAAACTGAATGAATAGCTCATTAAGCCATTGGTCATTAACTTATTTAGTAGTTCACAGCACTGAAAATATATGGTAGCAGCATGGTTTTCAACATAAAGTAAAATTTCTCCTTTTAAAGACGAGTTGCTCCCAGGTGCAATAGTTTCCCCTGTAAGTTTTGCCAGAATATGACCAAAGGAGAATGAAAATTAGGAAGGATGTTAAAAAAGAATCCAACATTCCCTGTCGCATTTGAACCCATGACCTTGGGAACCAGAGCTAGCGTGTTACTGCTAGACCACATAGGATGACTGGAGAATGAATATTTATGTTGAATTTTATTTGGCATAGCTTAGGAATGTGCAGTTGAAAATTGCCATATACAGGGCCAGTTTTGGTTAGTACTCAGCCTTTAGAAGCTACTAACTGGCAAATCCTCCTTGTTGCGTGTGACTGACCGTGGGCAGGTGGGCCATAAAGCTCATTGTGAAACATGCAGTACTTACACTTATATATGAAAGAAGCTAGAAATAATGACATGTTATTCAAATTATCATGTAACTGTCAGTTATGATAATTTAAAAAAAAAAATCTAGCACAACAGCCATTTGCAGGCCAAGGCTTACCACCCGGCTGCTGCGTCCCCCACCTCTGCTCACTACAGGCATCATGAGTGTGTTGTAAAACAGGAGGGTGGGACATGGTCAGCAACCCGAGCCCTCGCGGCCGGTTATGCGGCCTTTGCGACCTGGTGTGATAAATGACAATAATATTACTTGTTCCAATTCATTTGAAATAAAACAAAATAAATTAGAGTACGGACTTCTTACAGAGAATACTGGAAGTATTGTAGCTTGGCTTGTATAAAATGTTCAATAACAGGACTGTTTATGTTTAGAAGTTAATTAGCTTTCTGATGAATGCTTTAATGCTTTGATGGAGTATACACTCTTATCTTTACACTTGGTGAGGTTGGAAGAGTGGGCTCACCATATTGTTATAACTATGTTGTCAGAAACTTCAAATAAGACTACTTACTTTCACATGCCATATGAGCTGCTGTAGACAATAAGCTTCATGAATTTTTTGAGATGAACTGTGCCGAGTCATTGGAAATTTTATTTTCATATGTCAGCAGTAGATACACTTCCAGCCACGTTTGCATTTCACAATATGCTTTCTTTGACAGTGACTCGGAGACCCAGGGTTGTTCTTCTTTGACCAGCAGATCATGAAATATTTGTAGCACTTGATATTTTAAATACAATACCATTGTTATTATTAGCGGCACTGCAGCATTACAAGCAGTCAAACTTTGGTTTATGCTCATTGCTAAGGATGGTGGTATTTTGCAAAAGTGATATAGAGTGAAATGCTTATAATGGCTTGTACTCTCATATTTTCATTTCCCACTGTTTAATGTGTTTTGAAAATGCAATAAAATGCTTAATTGATTCAAAATGTAAAAATTACACTGAAATTCAGTAGCATATCTTGTGGGCTATCAAAGCTATCACCGAAGCCCCATATGTAAAGTAATCTAGAAATTAATAAGTAATACAGTAGAATTTCGATAACTCAACGTTCCGTGTAACTTGACAACCTTTTTTATTTTTATTTGTTTATTTTTGCATCGCTGAACTTAACTATAATAACTTTTATTATATTCTAGCTGAAATACTGTATTTCCCGTGGTTTGACAATTTTATCCCCACAGCCATTGGTTGGATACTAAAAAGAACAAAAATAAACAAAATAACTAAAAAGAATCAGGAAAACACTATGCAAAAGCACTATTGAACAACCCCGAATACCACAGGAAGAAAATCAAGTAGAGAAATCTGTGTGAATGCAAGACGTTGCGTTTCAGTTTCAAACACAAAGAAAATTGCATGAATTGTTTGTAGAAGAGGTAGTGGAGAAATAGGTGTGATTGAGTTTCATAAAAGAAGAGCATGTAGAGAAAACTGTGTGAATGCAATATATGCTTCATTTCTATTTCTGTCATAGAAAATTGTATGAATTGTATGTTCAAGGGCAAGTAGAGAACGAAATGTGATTGTTTTTGGTAAAGCAAAAGTGAGCAGAGAAAACCATGTGAATGTAATACATTGCATTTATATTTCAGTCATAGAAAAGTGGTTGACTGTTATGTTGAAAGGCAAGGAGAGAACAGTATGCAAATGTGTTACATAAAAGAAAACTGTAGAGAAAATTGTGTGAATGTAATACATTGCATTTCTATTTTAATCATAGAAAATTGTATGAGTTGTATGTTTAAGCACGAATAGAGAAAGAAATCTGATCGTGTTTCATAAAAGAAAAGTAGAGAAAACCGTGTGAGTGTAATATGTTGCATTTCTATTACATTCATAGAAATTTGTATGAATTGTGTATTGAAGGGCGAGTAGAAAAGGATACAAGGTATGTCTAAAACGTTTCCGACCTATGACTGGGAAAAATAGATTACTTACCTGATGGGATTGAGACCCTGATCCCTTTCAGAGTAGTCCCCTTGCACATTCACACACTTAGTCCACCACTTCTTCCACTTCTGAAAACAATTCTGGGAAGCTTCATTTAGGATGGCGTTCAATTCCACCATTGCATTCCTCATTATCCTCTGCTCTCAAAACAGGATTCTTTCAATGGCGTATTCAGTTTCAGAAACAACCAGAAGTCACAAGGAGCCATGTCTGGAGAGTAGGGAGGTTGACAAATGACTGGAAGTTCCTGTTTTGCCAAAAAAGTTTGGATCAATTGCAATGAATGCAACTGCCAGGTTTTCACCCTCCAGAGGTCTGATCTTTTCTGCTGAACTGCATCACGTAGCGGCAGAGAACATTTTGATAGTACTCCTTTGTCACTGTCTGTCCTGGTGTGTATTCATGATGCACAACTCCTTGGATATCAAAGAACACTGTTAGCATCACCTTGATTTTGCTTCACACCTCTCATGCTTTGTAGCCTTGGAGACTCAGAATGCTGCCGTTGCGATAACTGTCCTTCCGTTTCTGGGTCACACCCATAAACCCAAGCCTCATCTCCAGTTATCAGTGTTCAAAAACTCAGGTTCAGTGTTGCAAATCTCCAGCAGGTCTTGTGCAGCCTCAAGACAGTGTTGTTTCTGTTCCACCGACAGAAGCTTGGGCACAAATTTTGCAGCCACTCTGGCTGCGCATATTCAGATCATCACGCAAAATTGCATGTGTGGAATCTTGATTGATCCCAATGTCTTCGGCAATCTGTCATATGGTCAAATGTCAATCTCCCAGTAGCAGATCTCTCACTTTCTCAACAACAGCAGCATTTCAAGCGGTTTGTGGCCTCCCAGGACACTTATCACTCTCCACTGAAGTATGGCCATTTTTGAATTGGTTGAACCACTGTTCAATTTGTGTTACCCCATAACATCATCTCCAAATGCCCACTGAATTTTACAAATTGTTTCTTTTTGAGAATCACCCAGTTTATGGTAAAATTTAATGCAGTATCTTTGCTCAATTCGTTCAGTCATCTTGCGAGAAAACTAAATCCAAGCAACACTTATAACAGCACCTCACTTGGCAACCTGCAGCCAGTGACTGATACACATGAGCTTGGTAAGAAAATTCAAGCATGCCCATTAAGGTTCCTCCTGCCACCGTGGACAATGGCACTATCATAGCTTCACTACTTTATGTGGCAAAATTTAAGGTCAGATACTTTTTAGACAGGCCTCATATGTGAATGTACAGGGTGGCCCAAAAGTTTCTCATCCCCTAATATTTTTAAATAATTAGTCAAAAATTAGAAATATAAATTTTATTGTTGTATTGCCTTAAGGATAAAATTTTTCATGGTTTACTGTGATTTTCAGTAGTTGGTGTGACGTCCATTGTTACTGTGGCACTCCAAAAAGTTTTCAGAAACTTTCTACCAGAGTCGTGATTCTTTCTTGGTCAATAGATGCCCATTCTTCCTTCACCATGGCAATGAGTTGTACTCAGTTGCATGGCTTATGTTGTCTAAAGATGTACCCTGTCCTGCAATTTAGCCTCCAAATTCTCAATGACATCTAAGCCTGGAAAGTTTTCCTGGCCAATCAGTCCAGACATCGTTGAAGTTCCTACAAATGACTTCTATGGTTTCTTTTAGCAGTATGTGCTGTTGCATCAGAATTCCAAGTGAACAACGTGGAAATTGTCTAGGGTCATTCATAACTTCCTGGAATAAAGACAGAATTTCTTGTTGGTAGTATTCTCCATGGACAGTTTGATTTTGAAGGACAATATGCAATTCTGTCTTACCGGAATGTGATATGACTCCAGCAACCATAATTTTCAGCAGGAGTTTGGGAGTAACAAATTGGGGAAACCTGTTGAGCATTATTGGTCCTGATTTGTCTGTTCTGGCAGTTTGGCTTAGGCTGCACAGGACTTTCGTTTGTGAATAAGATGTGTAAACATTCTATGCGTCCCTCTGAGGTGTCTTTTGCAAGTCTAGCATCAATCAATCTTTTGCAGAACTTTACACATTCTTTGCAGTGAGGATAGGTCTTATTGGTTCTTATAAGCAAACTTTCCCCAATCTGTAGATTTAACATATCACCTAACTGTTGTCATGCTAACTTTCTTATTTTGGGTTTCAAAGTCTTCAGAAAAATTCAGTTTCTTCACTACATTCCTATTTTTGTCGTTTGACCAAGTCTTTCAGTGTCTGTAATGTTGCCATTTTCTGACCATGTTTCTGTCAACTTTCAAAGTTCAACTGATTTCTTTTATTGCCATCCCAGACTAATAAAGACATTAAATTTTAGGCCTTACATGCTTTCATTGTGTGGGTGACATCTGCAACAATTGATAAATAAGCCTTAGTGATACTGAACGTTGCCCTATGAAATAATTAAACAATCCACTATTGTGATATGACACATGTACCCTAAGTTTCTCACGCCAGTGAGATACTTTTGGCTTAAACCAACCCTGTGCCAAAGTTTTTTAAATTAATAAAATTATTTTTTCTGTTATTAATATGAAACCCTAAACTGTGGATATTAAGAAATTAACATATTTTAAAGTCTGATCTACCTTTTAATGATGGAAAGAATCAATGGCGTAAAGAGAGGAAGAGAGACAAAGCAATTGCCAACACTGCTTCTTCACATGAAGAGTGCTAACACAATGCAACAATCCCACGAATGAAGACTGTTCAGCCTGCTGCCTTGACAGGTGTTACCAATGGTAATAATAACAGACTAGCGTGAAAGTGTGTATTTCGACTGCAAAAGATGCAATAGGGTGAGAAACTTTCGCACCATCCTGTATTACATAAAAGTGAGTGCAGAAAACCATGTGAATGTTATGTTGTATAGTAAAATGGATAGTATAAAAACCTTCTCTGTGGAAAAATACACATGTGCCGAATTTCGAGGTGATCAGTCAAGTGGTTCTGGAGATTAGTGGTTACATACATATACACAACCATTCTTCTTGGTTTTAATGGGAAAAAGAAAAATGTGGGTTTTATATTTTTCCGTGCAATTTTTCCAATTTTTCTCTTCATAAGAACCTTCCTCAAACTCAACAAATATTTGAAGAAGAAAAAATTAGCCAAATTGCTCCAGCCGTTCTGGAGTTTTGTGCTTAGCAACACATTTATCCATTCATTTTTATTTGTATAGACTAGGTGAATTTTAATTAGTATACTTATAATATTATATACATAAGGAGCACTCGAAAGAGCATTAAGTATGTTGCTTTAGTCACTGTAGTCTTTTATGGATTTTGTTCTTTTTCCACACATTATATGATAGCGTTCACACTTTTGGTCGCACAGTGAACATATGCAGTCAGTGTCCGGTTGGTGGAATCTTTGCATTCTGCATATCTTGTGATGGAAGCCGCAGATAGCAAGTCTGGTTACCACATGTCTTTGATCTTGGCATGTCTCTGTCCACTTCCGGTCCGTCATTGCGCTTGTGCCATAGAAGTCTGGGTCAATGTCACTTCACTTCCTATGTCGTAACTCTAGGTGTGCTTGATAAGGGCCAGTAGATGGCAGCATTAATTCCAGCCTGAGGTCCTCTATGAAGAAACTTTCTCTGGTCAACACGTACACCATCCTTGAGGGTGAATACTTCCCGACTCCTAGGAGCCTCTTCAGAAATCTTGCCTTCACATTCTCAAGTCTTGCGAGGTCACTGCTCGTCAGCTTCTCCCATATTAATTCTATTCCATAAGAGGCTATCGGTGTTATGACTGCGTGGAATAGTGACATTGCTGTGGTCAAGGAGAGTTTGTTGTTAGGAATTCTGTTTATGGCTTTCATGGCTGCCGTTGCTCTTTCCTGGATGTGGATGCTGTAGGAGGTCATGGTCAGTTGTAGGCTTACTCCTAGGTATTGGAAGTTGTTCACAGTCGTCAGGATTTCTCCTTGCAGGGTAAGTTTGTCATCTTTAGCTGGTTGTACCGGTATACTTATGCAACCTACTGATTTCTCCCTCACAGTGGCAAAAGAACTGGCCGCATATTGACCTTCGATATCTAGTCAGAACATATGCAGCTGGCAGACCATTGTCATAAAACCAAAACCTTGCCGCTAATAATGTGGATACATGGTATAAACACTTGTTAGGAAGGTTTGAAGGTTTATTGCTTAGTCCAGTATAAAGGTATTTTTTAGATGTGACAATTGCGCAGTGGTTTATGCTTGAGTTCAGTTTTGTATTTATAAGGCCACAAGAGTGTCAGGTTATCTTTCCAAAAACAGTGTGTGATTGAGTGCAATGCCCTCTCGCATTATCAGCAATGTCTTGTTTATTTCAAGGAAGTAAACAGACATTACCCATATCATTAATTTGCATGATGTCACTTGCGAATATTCAAACAAGATCATTTGTGTAAAAGATACCTGTGTACGTGGTAAGCTAAGCTATCAGTTATATATTTCTGGGTACAGTACTGCTTCCAAAATTTTAGTGTTCTATTAAGTTTTGTTTGTGCCAGTGAAAATGTCAAACGAGAACAAAAGGCAAGTTAACATGACAATAATGTGTTAAAGAGACCGGACAAAGGGGAACATATTAATACGTAATTAATTTTAGAATATGTTATACTTTTGTTTTCTATATTGTGCTAGAATATGTATTTATGTAATTTGCAGTGTTATGGTCTGTAAAACTCGACATCTCAGTTACTCAACAGCCTTTCAGTCCACATTAGGTCGAGTTATCGGGATTCCACTGTATTAATAATAATTGCAATACATGCCAGTTTCCCTCATGAAGAATTAGCACATCTGATGGAATATGTCTCATTCTCTAACATGGAACAGAGGGGAGACTAGGGTTTCGGGTGCTTGCTGCCGCAGCATTCACTACAATATGGGCAAGGAGGGGTGAGGCAGGGAAATGCAGGAATAAATACATCATGGCTTCGGAATCCTGTGTCATTATACTCAGATGACCGTCCCTAAAATGTACTGTATGAACACGACTGGCTGCATAGCAATAGCACATGGAGTTTAATTGTGGGATTGTTGAGGTCCTCAACAGCTGTGTTAATATTAGTAAGTAATATTTATTTCATAGTGTACATTGTTTTTATTATTTTTTTTTTATTAATGTCCTCCAACGAAGTGTCATATCAGATGGTGAGTGACTGAAATGGGTGAAATGATGCTCAAATGAGCCTGAGGTCCATAGAGCTTTAGGTTACCCAACATTCATCTTCTCAGGATAAGGGAAAACCTCGGAAAAAACCCTTACCCGGATAACTTACTCTAAACAAGATTCGAACTTGCGACTTCTTGAACGTGAGGCAGACACGCTAACCATCATGTTGCAGAGGCAGGCTTCATAGTGTACGGTGTACCAAGACAGTTGCTAGTGCTAATGCTTCGAAATGAACAATTTGTAGTGAAACAACCATTCTCACAGTTGAAATTTGAAGATAAATTAATGATAGTAAAATAGGGAAGGCCTGCTCCAGCTCTTCCACATTTGCAGTGTGTGCAGAAGCAAAAGAAATAAGAATCTTTACAATTGGTGTTTTAATATAAGCGATTATGATAAATATGCATGGCTGACTGGTTCATGCAAATTAAACTTTATTGCTGGCCATGCTTATTTGCAACTGAGAAAATGCCCTAGAATAGGACGGGTTGCACAAATTTGGCATATTTGATCCTGGCTTTGGATAAACATAGATCAGCAATGCATATAAAATCTTTTATAACATTAAAAACTTCAACACTCAATGGACAGACTGTTCATTGAACTATCAGAAAAACTAATGCTGATCATTTGTATAATGAAAAAGTTAAAGAAAATAGAAATGTATTGAAAAGATTAGTTGATGCAGTGGTACTTCTTGCAAAACAAGAATGTTCTCTTACAGGCTATGATGAAAGTGAGGAGTCATTAAATTACAGAAGTTATAGAATTTCTGGCTAATTATGATGTGGCACTGTCTTAGCATTTAAAAACATTAGCATTTTTAAAGGCACCTTGGCTCTCACTGAATGATCTAATTGATGCTGTGGCCAATATTGTTAGAGACAAGATTAAATCAGATATTGATAAGACTACTTTTATTGGATTCATGCTTGATGAAACAATTGATGTCACAAATAAAAGTCAATTATGTACTATTCTACACTATGTTAATGATGAAAGCAATTGCAAAGAATGATTTCTGTTTCACTAATGTAAGTTCTGACTGAACAACCAGTGGTTTATTTCAATGTGTAAATAAGATTATAGATGACTTAGGATGTTAAAAAGAATTGTTGCTCAAGCCTTCGATGGTGCTGCAGTAATGGCTGGACAAGTTTCTGGACTTCAGACTTCAATTAAAACCAGGTAACCTGCTGCCACCTTCATCCACTGTTATAGGCAGAGTCTTAATCTTATACTTTTCCAATCTGTGAATTTTATTAAGGAAACCAGTTTATCCTTTGTTTCTGTCAATGGTTTACCCACTTTTTCTCACATTCACATACATTTAAAATTACAAGTTGTATACCTGAAGATTGCAATACGTAGTGTAGTACAAATTATAATGTATACTGTATTCATACTACATTTTACCTATCTTTGATCTATCTGGTAAGATAATGCTAATAAAAACTGTGTGTATTTCAGCTAAATGAAGCTAAACATGGGAATGAAGTTAAAAAAAATAAATACAAGCATATAAGCACAAAAATATAGCATGAGCGTACTAGACCCTGCATGACAACAGTGTTCTAGTAATGTAGTAATGTTCAGTATAATGTATACTGTATTCATACTACATTTTACCTATATTTGATCTATCTAGTAAGATAATGCTAATAAAAACTGTGTATATTTCAGCTAAATGAAGCTAAACATGGGAATGAAGTTAAAAACAATAAATACAAGCATATAAGCACAAAAATATAGCATGAGCGTGCTAGACCCTGCATGACAACGGTGTTCTATCAGAGTGCATGCCTAACGGAGGGTTATTCAACAACCCCTTACTGTCCAGATCTGATAAGCCTAGCGATAGCCCAAGTTACAATCCCAGCATATGCCACTGCTGAAATGTGATATAAATGCAAACTTTTGCAATCCATGAAGTCCTTTTCAAATGAAAAAGAAAAAGGAAAACATGTTTACGATTGTCTACCTGAGTGCAACAAAAGGTTGAGCAGTGGCATGGAAGGCAATAACTCTTTCCCAATAGGCTAGTAAACCTTTTAATCCTGTTCGTTATCACTGGCTGAATATTGTCAATGTATTTGAAGATTTAATTGAAAGACAAGAAAGATCATGTCTTTTCGAGTTGTTATTGTGTATAGTCCTTTGTTTGTTGTTTGCATGTTTGTTTGTGTGTGTGTGTGTGTGTTTGTTTGAGGCACATATATGACTTCATTCCCAACTAGTAGTACAAACGAGCAAAATAAAGATGCCTGAAAAGCTGTAGTCTATTTAACTTAAATACCCAGATTTTACTTAAACAGTTGTGCAATATATCTTGGATCTTGGCTATTGTGAAATGCTGAAGAACATTACATAAGTAGAATTAGTTGTAATAACAGGTGAACAGGAGTGGCAGTACAAAATATTGAGGTCTGTTCTTTGATTTCATTCAGCTGTGTTACTAATTTATGTGCATGCATGATTTGAATTAATTTTGTGTATTTTCTTTTTATTATTGTGGTTTTGCATCAGAATTTTTCTTTTTTGTGTGTTATGCTCTTTAGTCTACATTAATTCTATTTTTCTCTGTGTTGCTATAACCTATATTAACTTTAAAAAAAATGGGAATTTACTTTATGCATTTTTATTTCACTATTAATCCTGTGCAAATGTGTTTTTAATTAATGTTATGTCTAAAGACATTACGCATTTATTGGTAATGTGTTTTTCTTCAAAATGTTTTCTATTAAATGATAAACTACACCACAAATATATAAATGCAACAAAATACTAAATGTACAGCTCAAAATGCTGAATGTTACCACTCCTAATCATTACATATTTCACAATATATTTAGTGTTATGTTAAAAAAGATGCCTCGCTGTCAGCCTGAACTTTGTACCACAATGGTTCTAAGCCTGTAATTGTGTGATTGGGACTGATTAAGCAAAGTTTGGGAAAACATTAAGGATTCCACTGTCTTTCAGATTTACGGCTATTTATAATTTACTGTATTTTATTGCATAATTCCCCCCCTTTTTTCTCAAAAAATTTGCTTGAAGACACTGGGGAGGGAATTATGCGAGTGGTGCTTCTAGGAATTCAGAAAGGAAGGGAAACCATGTAGTATTATGTAAAAGTTATATAGCTATCCAGTAATTTGTGAATGAACTGGATACATACCATGGTTTCATTGGGCCTACAATGTATTGTTTAATTGTTTCTTTTCTCTGACTGTTCTGCGATCTCACTTTCGTCACTATCATCACTATTTCACAACATGTCAGAACCATTAATGGCACAAGAAATACCAGTTTTTTTAAAACTCTTCTTAACAATATGACAACTTGTAACAAACTGACTTAGAAACACGTCTGCAACTTCACATTTCAATTTTACGATACGTTGTGACAATGGCAATACAAGTATTTTTTGGCAAGCACTGCATTCATTGTTGTCCGTGACAGGCACCGCTGCGTCAATTGTTGTCCATTATCAAGTCATTTGAAGGCCGCTCAAATACGAACAAAACAGGAGAGGGAATTATGCAATGTTTAATAGGTAAATAATTTTTAGTGATGAAAAATCATAGGGGAGGGAAATGTGCGAGAGGGGGCTTTATGCGATAAAATACGGTATTATTGATAGTTATTATAGGGTCATAAATGGGACCATTGGTAAACAGTATGAATGATGGAAACATTTAATTTATGGAATGTACAAAAAGGCTTTCATAGGTTCTAACTTATAAGCAATATCTCCTTTATTTTTTACATATTTTAAGAGCATATGTTGCATTAAATATAAGTAATTTAAGATTACGTCATTGCTATAAATAATTTTCTTATACTCTTTGTACAGAATTGATTCTGAAAACTTGCTTGTGAATAGTCATCTATAGAATTAAATAATTGTGTCAGCTGTAAATCTTATTTGGAAAGCTAGAATTTTTAAAACTTGTACCAAATATTGTTTAATGTAATGTCTTTTCTAACTTTGGAACATCTGACTATAATGTCAGAGACAGAGTGAAATCCTTACACCAGCCAGTGGTCTATGTTTATATTTCTGCTGGTATGGGATTGAATGTAATGCTATCATGACTACTCAGTTCAGCCCAAGAAAGGGTCCCAATGTATATAAATGCTCACACCTTCGCTACAGCACTTCTTTAAGCCAATGAAAATAGTTTGTTACTGCATTGCATGTATGGTCATCCTTTTTCACTTAAAAAAATAAAGATTATGAAAAACATAATATTTTAATAATTGTTTCATTTAAATGTAACTTAAATAATTAGCTTTTATCATTGTCATTCATGAAACCATCAGCATTTCTGTGTTATTTATTGGGGTGAAACAGTGGTCATGCTAATGCAGTACTGTTTATGGCACAATCATGGCTGAGTGCATAGCAGGTCAAAGCAGTGAAGTTAAAGAAATGGCAGAGCCATTACCAATACCTTAAAACAGCAATAAACAAGAGTTTTGAGCATATTCATCTTTTTGTTTGAGGGTTATTGTTAAGGATGTCATTAAATTATCTTTTCAAGCAATTGTGCAACAGTTGTAAACAGAGTGACTATAAACATGGAAGATGAGTCAAGTGATAATACCACTTTTGATTCCAGCTGGTGTTGCACTTTTACCTGAGGACTGCAATTTATATGTATGTTTGAAAGGTAGAACTGGAACTTAACAATTCAATGCCACAACTGGGATTTGAACCACAGACCTTCCGCTTACCGGGTGAGTGCTCTACCACTGAGCTATTGTGACAAACTGCCAGAATGGCATTAAATTCTCAAACCAGTTCATATTTCTCCTGGTAAACCACAAAGGCAGTCTCACATCAGAGACAAATTACCCCAATGGTGACTTACTATTGCAAGTACTTTATATCCCAGGATTAAATAACCTTCAGATGGTAAGTTCCAGTTCTACCTTTCAAACTTTGCCCACACACGGCTTGTGTGTTTAAAAACACCAACAGTAAGTTTGTTGGCATAAATAAATAATTATATGTATGTTTTTAAGATATTAAAATTTAGTTCCAGTTAGAAGAAAATATTTCACAAACCATCAGTTGCATCACTAGCTTTGTTGACATTCTGCATGCAGTGATGAATGTTCTAAGTTCTGCTATCTAGGTGGCAGACAGTGACATGATATGCACTTGATAGAAAGAATCATTCTACTAAATCAGCAAAGTTCTTCTTTATATATGAATCTCTCAGAGCCTTAGATTGAATTGAATTTATTGAATACTAGAGTATATACATGTTGGGCTGCCCATGAACTTGGGCCGTAGTCCCTCTGTCATTGGACAGCCCTCTGAAATTCTCTACATATAATTTTTGACATGTGCTGTTTATTCTTTAACTACAGTTAATTAACCTTATTCAAACCTGTCTTTTTAACTTTCGTCTTTTGATTCACTTATTTTCTTTTATGCTGTTCATTTCCCTAAGTTCATTACTATTTTAATCCATTCCGTTCTAAAATTTTATTTTCCTCCTCATCTTTCTTATGTTTCATGATCATTTACTAATAATTTCCTACACCTCATGGAGTCACTCTCTTTGTCACTTCCACTTCTTTTCCTCACTTAGCTTTCGCTTTCTTATAATACCTACTTGAGTTTATCCCTAAAATTTTTTTTCCATCCCTCCTACCAACCCTGAACACAGTTTACTTAATCACTTGCTGTTCCTTACCACATGTTGCAGAGCACCATTTTCCTCTCTTTTCTTTTCTTTCTTTTTGGGGGGAGAGGTTTCTATTCATTAACACATGTTCATTATCTGATATCCACTTTTGTGAATTAATATCTTTCCAAATACGTGCGAGCCAGATGAAAAAGATCATATATCAGCCATATTTTTAGACCTCATTTTAGATCACATCAACGTTGCCGGTGTGCCAGAATTTAGCTCTGCAGGAGTTCTTTTACATGCCAGTAAATCTACTGATATGCAGCTGTCGTTTTTAAGCACACTTAAAAAACCGTCAGTCTGGGCTGGATTTGAACCCAGTACCTTGAGATCAGTAGCCAAGGAATTCGGTGCAGTTACAATGCAAGCTTTAAACTTACAATTGTGGGTTATGCCAAAATGTGGTACTGGTATGTTAGGTGACGATGTATTGTGTCATACATCCCTTCTCCCCCACGGCATCCCCCCTACATGGAGAGTACCCTTATTGCCTGGTCATTGCATCCTCCAGTTGCAGGTATGTTAAAGCAAATTTTTATGGCACATACATTTTACATGTAAGTACAAGTAAAGTTCTGGTAATTTTTCTCCTCTCAATCAGTGTGTGGTTTATTTCTATGCAAAAGTGTTTTTTCTTTCTTGAAATTTAGGGGTGCAGCTTATTGTGGTGGTAACTTATTATCGGGCCAATAGAGTATTTCACTCCCTCCCTCTCACTCCCTCTCTTTCTCTCTCACACACACAGATACATACACACTTTTTGTAAGGAAACTTTCTGATTCAGGGAGTCTCTACCTGCATATTTCCAGTTAATTTTTCAGTAAAATGCAATACATTCTTCATTGTATATGAAAAGTAAAAAGAAAACCTGTAATAATCCTACTGTTAGGTTTTGAAAGTTTAAATAACAAGCATAAGTCAGCAAAGAGAAAGGCTTATTAACACACCTGCAATGTCATATTCAAAGAAAAATGTGGTCTTGAAAATACTGAAGTAATTAGTCTTTAGCCTGGGGCACCATACCTCTACATTATTTTGTAATACCTGAAAAGTGTTTGGATTGAAAAATAAAATAAAATAAATTGTTACATCTGCAGTGAAAGGATCAATAATGGCTCTTTTCTGAAATCATTTGTATACTAATTATTGTAATATTTTTATGGTTTATATTCTGTACCTTTAACTTATTTATTATGCATCATTTTATATTATGTTTAACAGTCCTTTTATACCATTAGTTTATTAACATATATTTAGAGAAAAATCTTTTCAACTGTCAACATTACATTGTTGTCCGCATGGTAATGTTTCAATTTTATAGGTCTCCAACTTAGAGAAGAATGTTGGGAGGGGAACTTACCATTGCTGTGTAATATTCTGCTTCCCCCACTCTTGTCTCTCCCTTCATCATTATCCCCTCTTTGCTGTGTGCCAAAAACCCATTGTCACTATTACTGTTATCCTGACTGCTATTCTCTCCACACTCCTACTGGTGACCTTCGCTTGTATTTATAATAATTTAGTGTATTTCTGAATTTATATTATCATCTGGTCTGTATACATGTTTATAGTTGAACATAGCATTAGACACCAGTATACAGCTGCTGAAATCTGTATTATTTATTAAAACTGTAACCAAAATTTAACTGGAAGTAGAAAAGGGGTAGAGAGTAGGGGAAACATTTTCACTGTTTAATGTGAGCTTATTGGAGGAAGAAGTTACTTAGCGGGGAAAACGCTCTTCCTACTTCTGGTGCACTTGTGCAAAACAATATTCTTTTCTACATTGGTCATCTATACTAATGTTTTTACTGCATCAATACAGAACGTTATCGTTTCTCTAAATAAATGAGTTTTTCACTTGATATCATAGATAAGGGATTCAACTTAATGTTAATTTTTCTCAAATAATAATTAGTGCATACTATACACTATAAGCCTTTAGCTTATTTTGAGTCGAACTGTAAGTAGTAATTAAGCTGAGTTGCTCAAATAACCCTTGACATGAGCACCTGTAACCTTCATATATAGCTGCTCATTATGAAAATAATAATAATAATCTGTGTATGCTAATTGCACTGAACATGAAGAGACCCACAAAAATGTATATAACACATGTTTAGTGTAATTGGCAATATAAGTCCTTGAAAAAAATTGAGCTTTTTATGTGATTAAATTATTTGTAAATGCAGTGCAGTATGAACTGACAGCATTACATATTTGTGTTGTTATAAAATGTGAACTTCAAAAGCATAAAACTTTTTATGAAGCCTATCGTCAACTAAAATTGTAAGACTCATATGTTTCTTTAAAAATAAATGTTATTGCTAAATGTATAGAAATCTTCATAAGTGTCCATCTTGCATGACAAATATGTTAGTAAAGACAGAATGTCTGAACTTGTATGTTTATAAAGCAAAATGCAGAAGTGTGTGCAAATTGTTTTAGCCCCTCATGTAAGATTTGATTTTAATGAGATATGAGTTTTTCACCCTTAGTTGATGCTATGTACTATGGTTGTTTTTAGTTATATAAGCATTTGTTAAATAAACTGAGATGTGATGAGACATTGTGTTTTATTTACCCATTATAAAAACTCATTCTTTCTATTTTGGGTGACTCATGTAAGAAATGCCTTTAACATCATTGTCATCATCATCCTCATTCTCATCATCCATTATCCATGATCATTATCATCAATACTTTTGTGTAGCTCTCTTTAACCTCTATGCTCATATTGGACGCTTTGACGTGAGAAACAACTGATTATTTGACTAGCTGTTTAGTTATGGATTTTACCATTGTAAGGAGAGGAAGTATATTTTTTAAAGTTTAACATCTTTTATTCAGGTTGATATCAAATGATTTGGTGAAATCATACTGAAATGACCTCGAGGTCCACAGACCTGGTTTAAAACCCTTTGTCCAGGTGGGTAATACTGGATGAGCAAATATGATAAATATTTAGAGACTAAGCTTCACTTATCTTTGGTGTATCTTGTGAATAATAAAGATAAGACACTGTACATGTGATTGATGAATCATGAAATCTTGGTACCTTAATTAATCACTCACTCTGAAACCTTGGTCTGTCTTCAGTATTCTCCACTTATACCAAACATAAGTGAACTTTAGTCTCTAAGTATTTATTATATTTGAATAAGCTAGTAACAGTGATGTGAATCTAAATTATTGATTGAGTTGGTGTTGAAACACTTCACATCTCTAATATGTATTTGTCTTGACTGCTTTCAAGAGCTACTTGCTTCCATCATCAGTTAAGCTCTAGAAACCAGTCGAGACAAATACATGTAAGTGATTAAGGCCAGAGATTTCTTCCGGGCTTAAAAGCCGTGGTCTGCTGGAGTTTAGAGGTCCAGACGTTTTGTCCACGCGTGCGGTGGACATCATCAGTGCCATGGTCTGAGTCTTCTCGGCGAAGGTTCAGTTACAACAGAATCGTTTATGGCTGGAGGTGCCGTATTTATATCTGGGTCGCTCACAGGGGATTGGCTGGGCTTGAGTGGGAGGTGTGTGTTAGATGAGCGGGACTTCTCTGCTCTGATTGCTGAATGGTTTACGTGATTTCTCTGCATAAGTGCTTCTTTTTTATGTTCAAGTATCGGATGCCTGGTTTTGTTCAATTTTAGAGTTTCTTCCTTCCTGTTAAAATTATGGGGTGTTTCTAAATTGCTATGGCTTCACGTTGTAGTCTGGCATGGTAGTATGGCATAGATGAAAGAAAGTAGTCTCCTTATACTGAATTATGTGTTTGCCGTCGGCCCACATTGCATGTTCAGCGACCGCTGACTTGTCTGTATGTATGTCCCAGCCAGCAGTATCTCTTGTGTTCTGTAAGTTGGGTGTTGATGCTGCGTTGAGTGGTACCTATGTACACTGTACTGCAGGAACACGGAATCTGGTAAACATCAGCTGAAGCGAGTGGGTCCCTGGGATCTTTGGCTGACCGAAGCAAGGTATTAATCTTTCTGGTAGGTTTGAAAATAGTTTTGATGTTGTGATGCTTGAATAGGTGTCCAATTCTATCCGTGACAGTTTTGAAATAAGGCAGAAAAGCAGTGCCTTTGCTGTTGGGTGGATTCTGTTCGAGGTTGGCAGGGTGAGGTTTAGGTGGGCGTAGTGCTCTGCAAACTTCTTGTGCTGTGTAACCATTTGAATATGAAGTCCGTTCCAGATGTTGGAGTTCCTGTTGTAATAATTTAGGCTCACAGATGCTCATCCTTCGCTGAGAAGACTCAGACCATGCCACCGATGATGTCCACCGCAGTTGTGGACGAAACGTCTGGACCTCTAAACTTCAGCAGACCACAGCTTTCAAGCCTGGAAGAAACCTCTAGCCTTAATATTAACTCCGGCCGTGAAAGCTTCCGACTACTCATGTAAGTGATGTTAAGTGATCCAACACTGACTCAATGTTACAATAATTTATTATATTTGTTGATTTATTTTGTTTTACTGATAAAAGCTTCAGTCTTTTCACCTATATCAGATGATGTGGTGAAATGTTATTAAATGGCCTTGAAGTCCTCAAAGCTAAGAGTTGTTTCACGTTCGTCTTTTCAGGATAAGAGAAAACCTCTGAAAATGGATTATCTGTGTAACTCACCTTAACTGAGACTCAACTCATGAATAACAGGCTGATATTCTACTATATGGGGGTGAGCCAGAGGAAGTACTATATTCTAACCATTAAATTTCATAGAAAGTAGATATTTTCAGGCACCTTGAATCCAAAAAGAGTACTTTCAGAAAAAGGTCTGTCTGTTTATGAACAGTATAACTAAAAAATCTGATGTGTTGCACTCACATGTCTTTCTCTACTCTGTGCAAATCTTTCTTACAAACTCTTATTTTTCTATCTTTTTTGTGTTAGTTGAGATAAACATTTGCAGAAAGTATTGCTCGGTTTCTTGCACGTGCAAGGGGAATATGGGAATACAGTAGGCTTTGAGCAATAGTCAAATATTTAAAGCTTTGAGATCCTGTTCTCTTTGCACGCTTAACATAAAAAATAAACGATGTTCCATTTCATGAAGGTGTTAAGTTTTCTGAAACTGACACAAATAACAAGGAATATCTTGAAATGGTTCACTCTACAAAAAGAATTATTGAGACATAAATTGTGTGTTTTAGCGAGATCAACATTTTTTCTAGAATAACATTCTGTCTATCTCCTCCGATTTACGAGTTATTCAAAAGTCATCCAGAGTAAACAGGACTGCATAGGCTAGAGCCAGAAAATTCAAAATATACATTTCATTTGTCATAAAAATATCTCAAACATATGGCATTTTAATCAAAATCGTTAGAGCCACTTTCAAGAAAATCAAAAGTTTTGAAAATTTTTCCATGTAAAAGATAGTTTAAGGTGAAGCAATTTTCTTTAAAATCTTTGTGTCACATCCTTGAAAGACATTAAACTTAAATACCAACTTTGGTTTTTAACTGATTTTCGTTGTTGTGCTATCCACAGACTGACTGACTGACAGACACACAGACCTTTTTCTAGAAATGCTTTTTTTGGACTCGGGGGCCTCAAACCATATACTTCCAGTGAAATCTCTACATCAAATTTTTTGGTGGAATACAGTACTTCCTCTACTTAGCAGTAGAGAAAGTAAAAATGAGAGGTTGGTTAAATACCAAATTGATGTTTAAGTTCAGTGTCTCGCAAGGATGCGACAAACATTTTCAAGAAAATCCACATATGCCAAACTATTCTTTGTATGGAAGATTTTAAGTTGACATTTTTTATTTTCTCAAAACAATCTCATGTAAACAGTATATAAAGCAGAAACGCCATTCCTTTACAACAGAAAATTTGGAAAATACTCTTGTAGTTTATTTACAAAATATAAGTAATCCTTTATGCAATAAAAGTTTGGTGGGAGTTGTAACTTGCTCTCTGTCTCTCTCTGCAGGTACTTATTTTGTTGTCAAGTTATACACAAATTTACTGTTTTTTGTTTAATAATACACTGCTCAAAATAATTAGAGGGACAGGAGTTTGTTCAAGTGAATTTTTGTAGTGGTATTTATAGTGACCATGCAATAACTTTTTTCTTGAATAACTAACTTTTGTTTAACAATAGCACAAATTATGTTTACTTCTCATAACAAACTTAGCTACTTTAAGCAGAAACTAAGCAGAGTGTAGAAAACAATGGACAATCCTTCTACTGAATCAAAACAACAAAAGAAGTCATTTCTGTATCTTTTATAGTCCCCATGGGCATGTATTATTGCTGCACACCTTCGAGGCCTGCTTCTGATCAACCTTCATACGTCTCTTTATGGGATGCTGTCCCATTCTAGAGTGAGGACATCTGCAACCTCTTGAAGAGTCTGAGAAGCTATAGGATTCTTCCAGACATTGCAGTCTAGCATATCCCACAAATGTCCAATGGGATTGAGGTCTGCTCTCATAGAAGACCTGTTCATTGTCTGTCTGGAGATTCTGTAACGTAACCATAGTGGCACCAGCTGTATTGATTCTAGCATTGTCTAGCTGCAATACAAACTCGGGCCCCATCCCAGGTGCAACAGGCACAACATGATCCAGTACAATATCAGCAATATACGTGGCAGCATTTTGTCGTCCTCTGACTACCACACTTTCCTTGATACTGACGGCACCCCACACCATGACTGACCCAGTGCCAAATCTGTCAATTTCTTGTACTGTAGCTTCATCATAATGGGCAGCAAATGACGATACGCATGCAGATGTCCATCACACTGTGTTAAATAAAAGCAAGATATCTGTGAACAGTATTTTGCACCAAAGACAAAGCAGCAGTGCCTATGTTGTTGAGCAAACCTCATTTGATCTACCCTGTGATGGCATTCCAATTGAGGAACCTTACAATTTCTTTGTGATCTTAATCCCAACTCTCGAAGCCTGTTTTGTATTGTCTGATTACTGACAATACATCAGATGCCACCCTCAGGTTATTTAGATGGTCTCTAGCAGTGGCAGTGTGTTGTTGAAGAGCACATTTGACCATGTATCAGTCATCTCAAGCCGACGTTTTACATTTTGGACCCTGGCCTGGTCTTCTAGTATAGTTGCTAGTTTCAATAGATCTTTTCCAGACCCTTCCAAGAGCAGGTAAAGGCCACATTGATCTAACTACTGCACTAACTGTCCAACCTTCCTGTATCAATGTGACCACTCGAACAACTTCAGCTTTGCATAGGTACCTCAATTTAAACTTATTGAATGTAAAAAGTTGTAGAAGGATGCAATACTCCATTAACAACAGGAAAAAAGCACTTGAACAATACATGAATCATTACATTCTATACATAACCCACTTCATTTTCAATATAACACAATATATTGTAATATTGTCAGCAGGCCATGGCTTTAAAAGTTTCCATGATGGATTGCATATCTTAATTAAACATGTCCAGACAATAACATGTAGTATATATACCTTCATTACAAACTGGAAAAATACTAAGCTGTAACAAAATCTTGTCACTTGATGCAGCCATCCTGCGTTGTGGTCAATTTGCAGAACATACCTCTCTGCCAATGATGCTTGCTTTAGAAGCAATAGTATTCTAGGTACCAGTGGATAATAAATCTGCAATATCTCAGCTCATTGTTGTACCTGGCCTAACTTGAGCAGTGAGATTCTTTACTTAGGGTATGTATGAGTGTTTAAGGATTAAGGACAACACAAGCTCGTAGTATATATAAGGATTAATGAATCCTTAAATTCCTGAGAAACTGCAGATTGATGTAAGGTAATAAGAACTGAATTTAACTCATAGACTGGTGAATATAAGCAGGCTTATAATTCTGCATGTGGCGGGCAGACAACTGTAGAACCACACAGAATATGTTACTCACACACAGCAAGAGATGCAACTATGTCTGGCCACTAGGCGTGTTGCCGAGAGAGTGTGTAGCTAAAAACCTAATCATAGATGCAACGCATCACTCTTTCTACCGGCTAGCTTGCAAGCTCTTGTTACCTTTCCTAATTTCTAGAAATCCATAGACTAGTAGCTGTATTGTTTCCCTTTGCCTTCATCAGCTCGCTACCTGGAAGCTCCCAGCCTCTCCAATTCCATGAATATGTACCTGGCTTCTAATGACCCAGTCTCTGACTCAGTCTCTTCTAATGACCCATGCTCTGCTAATTCCTAACAACCTTTTTCTACTTTCAACATGAAACCAATTCTCTATACAAGATAATTTTATACACATAAACTTTATACAATGTTCCTTTCTTAGAAGTTTGAAAACAGTGTTGTTATAATCAATTTAATTTAAAAGGTGAGTCAATTAAAAACACTTACATTGTCCAGTTGATAATGTAGGAAAGTTACCCTCCGAAATGTGTTCCGGAAAATTATAAATGTGTCGCTTAGTGTTATTAATTGACTCACCTTTTAAATTAAATTTATACAATGTATTCCTCTGCTTTTATATTTTCTCTCTACTGCCCTATCTTCTCTATAAAACAATTAATTATTACTCCTTATTTCATTACATCCCTTATCCCTTTAAATTGACCATTTACTTTCTGAAATGAAATTCAAAAAAACTATTGCAAAATATTACTATGAAAAATCAAAAAATAAAAGATGGGAACTACCAGTATTCAAACTGTAATTCCTGAGTATCCTCAAAAAATGGCAGTTGCAACCTTCAGGTTGAGTACAGGACATGATTGTCTGGCAAAACATTTGAACAGAATTGGAATATATTATTCACTGCTCTGTCCTCTATGTGATCTGCAAGAGGAAATGGACCAAGACCACTTTCAAATATGCCCGGTCACTTCTAGTGCTCCATCCATCAGTGAAAAATATTGGAGAGCAAGAGGATTAATGACTTGATTATCAGAAATACAGCATTAGCTAACAACAACTTTCTGAAATCCTAATTTCAGCTTCACACCCTGATTATTTTGACCTGTATAAAAGAGAGCTTAGAAAGTAATGGACAAAGGCCATGGAAGTCTACATGATCATTCAACATTATTATTATTACCTTTAATGTTCAATAAATGCATAATTTTGACATTTTAAATGAGCATTTAAAAATGTATAGTTCATAAATATGTGCATATGTTCAACTCTTGGTGAAACTATAACAAAACAGTAAATACACCAAGCTTACTTGTGCAGAAATTTACATAAACATCCAAAAGATTACAGCAAAAATGCATATACTAACTTAACACTATGTAATATTAATGCATTTCCTATACATTTTTGTACATTTGCTGCATTAGACTATCAGTTTATATACACAGTAATTTATTTAGGATGTATTTAATATCCTAACTTGATTCAAAAAACTAGTAGCACAACTAATTTTACATTTTACATCAATGATTATAGTACTTGCAAAATAAATGTTTAAGATCTTTGTTTGCTTGGTAAAGCTTCCAATGGCAGCCCATCTTGTTTAAACATCCGTCCAAAAATGCCCCAAGTTTCCAACAAGGTGATGTTAGAGTGCAAGGTTTTCATGGTGATCTTTGTTTGACGGTTTTGAAGTGGAGTCTTGTTAAACTCAAAGGAGCTGATAGGAAATGGCATCTCGTTGTCCATGAGAGTGCTAGGCAGCTGAAAGTCTCCTGTGAAGGACCCACTGATGGAGATGTAAGAGAACACTGTATTGATGTTGACAGTCTTGCGTGGATCAAGCTCTACATTGCATGACTCCAGAGTATCATTTGCACAGGCAAATATAGCACATACTTCTAAACCTGCTGTAGCCAGTCCTCCAAATGTTTTAACACCTTTGAATACGCCAAGACGATATCGATAGCCATAATGAACATTTTCGGATCCGGGTTCTGGTGATGTCAGAGTTGTAGTCATGCTGACTTCAAATGAGCAGCACAGTTCCTTATAGCAGAGAGGCATTGATGTAGCCAGGAATGCTGAATTACCTCTGTGAATGGATGAAAGAAGAGAACATGATAATACCATGAAGTTATAGAGATGATAAAATGTTAAAAACTTTGTTAAAACACTTGTAAACATTTAAAAATAGTTTCTAGTGGACTGATCAGCTGAGGAAACTAGTCCCATTTTATTGTTAAGTAGAGAGGAAGTGTTTTTAAATGTTGACAAGTGTTTTAACAAAGTTATTAACAATGAAAAAACTGAAGTATTTGCTACAAGTTCTTGCAATTAAATGCAAATTGCAGTTTCATGATATATTTATCACATCATCAGTGCTACTCTTGTTTATACCGGTTGCTATCATTACGGATGCTAACTCACTTAATATTTTTATGTGTTACCAACCACTGAAAACAAAACAAATTTGTTAACAGCATCAGGGAATCTGTGAAAATGACTAGAATCCAGAATTTTTGTCAAAATGATGTGAAAATTTGTATGTGTTTGTGCCAAAACATATCTAGTAGTAGGTCTACCAAATTTCACTTTTCTATGTAAGATAGTTTTTGCAAAACAAAATATTTATTGGGCTTTTTGTTGCAATTTTAGTGTAGTATAAGAAATCCTTCATGTAAAATATTAATTGTTATAAATAAACTAAACTGCAGCTATATTACTATTTATTTATGCCAACAAACTTACTGTTTGTGTTTTCAAACACACAAGCTGTGTGTGGGCAATGTTTTAAAGGTAGAATCAGAAATATTTGTTGGCACAAACAATACCAACTTTGGTTTTTAACTGACTTCTCGTTTTTGAGTTATTCTGCTCACAAATAGACAGGCAGGCAGACGCGCACACACACACACATACGCACGCACGCACACACACACACACACACACACACACAAAAACCTTTTTCTAAAAATGCTTTTTTTTGGGTTCAGGGGGTCTCAAAACATATTTCCGGTGAACTCCCAACATTGAATTTCTGGGTTGAATGCAATACTTTCCCTATTCCCCCTTTCTACTCACCTCTTTGGATTAAAATGACCAACATTAAGTATAAATGAAAATCATGAAAAAAGACAAATGAAAGACAATGGTTACTAACCTCCGTAACCAAGAATAATAAATAAGGAACCTTTTTCAATACAGTTGCGATATAGATGCCAAACTGTGTAGACATCTAATTTTGTGCAAATAATATGTACACAACATATCAGTTGGAAATTGGTGATCCGAAATCAAAAGAAGCAACACCAAACAACACAATAGTGATCACATAGTGAAGAAATACCATGAAGTAAATATCCGTGGATATGAATAATGGCAGTGAAAGCAAATCCAAAGCTTATCGTAAAAGTGATGGCATTTTGAGGTTTCTGTAAGAGACAAATAGAAAAGAAGACTTTGTCAAGACGGCATCCCAAATAGTTCCAGACATTGGCTTCCAGAATATGTTTAAATAGTGTGATAATTTGTGAATATATGTTATCTGAATTTAAATAAAATTAGTTTTGGTGGATTTCAGAATTTAATTGGAAAAACATTAGCCCTCACCATCATAATCTTTATCTATTACCCACTAAATATGACCCTGAAACAAAGATCTCATTGCTCTCTAAATAAAGAAAGAAAAACTGCCACAGCACTCAAAAACGAAAAGTTTAGATTTAAGTCCAGCATGTTCTAAGGATGCAACCTGAAAATTTTTAAGAAAAGCCCTCTACCCCGAACTATCCTTTACATGGAACAATTTAAAAAAAAAAATTTAGTTTCTCAAAAATGGCTAACGATTTTGGTTAATACACCATATATTTAAGATATTTTCATGACAAATGAAATGTATATCTTGAATTTCTGGGAAGAGACTCTCAATTCCTCTTCATTTTGAATGACTTCACCCTAACTGGTAAACTATAAGAGACAGACAAAATCTTACTGCACAAAAAATGATCTTATTAAAGCACAGAATTTGCCAACATTTTGTGGAGTCATTAGTTTTCTTATGTACTGGCCTGCAAAAAGAAGGAATGTCAAAGCGATTATAAGGAAATATGTAATAATATGTAATAAAGCTAAATAAGGAAAAATTGAAGCTATTAACAGTGAAGCAACAAGATTCTAAAGTAAGAACAAATTAGAAACTAAAAACTTCACTTATCTTATTGATTTGCTGCTGACCCTGGAGAATGAGCTGGACACAGCTTGAAACCCCAGGGTTAGCAGCAAATCAATAAGATAAGTGAAGTTTTTAGTTTCTAATTTGTTCTTACTTTAGAATGTGAATTTCTACAAATGTTTATCTCAGTTAACATGACACCCCCAGAAGCTTTTTAAGAACAGTTTGTACTGAGTGAGAAGAGAAGGTCATGTCTTTTTACTTTCTCTACTTTCCACCCAAAAATTTGATGCCGAGATTTCACCAGAAATATGTTTTGAGACCACCTAAATCCAAAAAAAACATTTTTAGAAAAAGGTCTGTGTGTGTGTGTGTGTCTGTCTGCCTGTCTGTCTGTCTGTCTGTCTGTCTGTCTGTCTGTCTGTCTGTCTGTCTGTCTGTCTATCTGTCTGTCTGTCTGTCTGTCTGTCTGTCTGTCTGTCTGTCTGTCTGTCTGTCTGTCTGTGTATATGTCAGTCTGTGGACAGCATAACTAAAAAACAAAAAGCAGGTTAAAAACCAAAGTTGGTATTTAAGTTTAATGTCTTTCAAGGATGCGAAGAAGATCCTTCGCATTTTGAAGAAAATACTGTCACCCTAAACTACCCTTTACATGGAAAATTTTTCAAAAATTTTGATTTTCTTGAAAATGACTCCGATTTTGATTAAAATTTCATATGTTTGAGATATTTTTATGACAAATGAAATGTATATCTTGAATATTCTGGCTATAGCCCCTGTAGTTCGCATTTACTCTGGATGACTTTTGCATAGATAGACCAAATCATACTACAAAAAATGTTGTTGTTGTTAGCTAATGCTGGATTTCTGACAATGAAGTCATTAATCCTCTTGCTCTCCAATATTTTCCACTAACGATATTGAAGAGAGCAATAGCAGTAATAATAACCCTTTTTAGAGAGTACCATATTTTTATGTTTTGGCGGTCACATCGCTCTCTCACAACCCCCAGAATGTCTGGAGGACCACACCTGTCGTTGGTTTATGGGTCTCACCGACCTGACCAGGAGAATTATCAAAATAAATTCACCGTCCATATCCTCTGATTACCAATCAGAGGACGTATTACATGCCATGACAGGTCAGCATGTTAGGGGTAAGATTTTATAGAGAAATTAGAGAAATGGAGAGGTTGGAAAAATAAAGACTCCCTAGCCCTCGGGAACCCTAATAGCATCAGGGTCGGAAGAGAACAAGAGATGACCAAGGTAAGGTCAGATAGAAAAGTTACAGTGAGGAGCAAAACACCAGTAAGTGGAAGTAATGTTCTGCTCAGGTTGGGTACTGTTTGCCATTCACATATCCCCTAGACGGAGACCCCTATTTGAAAAAATGCAGGCATATAAATCAAAGGTATAAGAAGATCAAGTAATCTCGTGTTCCTAAACGTCTTATGCCATAAATGAGACTAAAATAAGAACAAATTAGAAACTAAAAGCTTCACTTATCTTAGTAATATTGCAACATTTTCCACAGCTGACACTACAAAAAATGTAGATCTTGCTAAAATGCACAATTTATGTCTCAATAAATTTTCTTGTAGGGTGAACCATTTCGGAGATATTCCTTGTTATGTGTGTGAGTTTTGGAAAACTAAAAACCTACATGAATGGAAGATCATTGTTCATTTTTTTATATGTTAAGCGTGCAAAGAGAACGGGGTCTCAAAGCTTCAAAACATTTCACTATCGCTCAAAGCCAGCTGTATTCTAATATTCCCCTTTCACCTCCAAAAAACAAGCAATAAGATAATTATTATTTATATAAATAATAATTACCATGTGAAGGTTATTTAATCCAGGGATACAAAGTACTTGCAATAGTAAGTCACCATTGGGGTAATTGTCTTTGATGTGAGACTGCCTTTGTGGTTTACCAGGAAAAAATACGAACTGGCTTGAGAATTTAATGCCATTCTGGCAGTTTGTCACAATAGCTCAGTGGTAGAGCGTCCGCCCGGCAAGCGGAAGGTCTGTGGTTCAAATCCCAGTTGTGGCATTGAATTTTTAGGTTCCAGTTCTACCTCTTAAGCAATAAGATAATTTGTACAAATGCTTATCTCAACTAGCACGAAGAGGATATAGGTATAAGAGTTTGTAAGAATGGTTAGTCCAAGAGTAGAGAGAGTCATGTGAGTGCAACACATCAGATTTTTTATGAATTAAATAGTAGCTCTGGTATGCATATAGGTCATCTAAATAGTATATTAAGTATATTATCTATGTTTTTGTTTCATTTCTTCTTGTTCTTTCTTTATCTGATTACCCTCCCTTATGTAGGATTTACACCACCTAGGGCTTACAAGTCAGGCTAGGGTCAGATGGCTGTTGGGAACACAGGAACCTATGGACTGAACAGAGTGAAGACCTGGAAGCAGGTGGTCAGCCCAGCACCAGGTATGGAAGTGAGGAAGAGGATGTTATGAAATGCAGATGAAATCAATGAATGGAAGGGTGATGATGGAGCAATTGGTGGAATGAGTGGCGGGAGAAACCAGAGAACCCGGAGAAAACCCTCTTAGATGCCGCTTTGTCTACTGCGAATATCATGTGTGGATCTCTGAGATTGAACCTGGGCCGCCTAGGGGGTAGGCTAATGGTCAAACTGCTCAGATATGGTGCCACCTTTTTATTTCATTTATTGCTTTCTTATATTAAATAATACACAATTATTGTCTGTTGACACATCAGACAACATACACAAGAATCGTGATGGGACCAATTTAAGTTTTTGAAACTGGTCAAGATAAATATTATATGTAAGTGATGTTAAGTGTTTCAGCACTGATTCAATTTTTATAATAATTCAGATTCACATCACTTACTACCTTATTCAAGTATATGCAAATACATTAGTTTAAATAATGCTCTAATTCAACAGTTTCAGGTCGATAAAATTCACATTTATGTTTTCTAATTTACACATCACTTTAGCTGTCTCCCTTTAAAAACATACAACTGAGATCACACTGGAGATGAAAGGCTAGAGTCAGAAAAATCTTATGTGTTGTTTTACACAACTTTCTCTATTCTGGAAGCTATTCTTACAGGAGTTTATTCTTCTGTGCACTTCTTGTTAATTGAGATAAACTTTCATTACAGATTTATTGTAGATATAAGAAGGATACAGTAGACTAAGGTTATTGGCAAACTATTAGAAAGCTGATCATTATGTAATGGCTTTGAAATTTAATTGTGTTTGTTAGATATAATGAAAAAATGAACTGCAGCTTAGTAGCTAAACAAATATACAGTAATTATTATTTATTTATGCCAACAAACTTAATGTTGTTGTGGCATTGAATTTTTAAGTTCCAGTTCTACCTCTCAAATATACAGTATTTCACAATTTAAACCAATAATAAGGAATATCTTGAAAATGAATGTCACAAAAAAAAAAATTGTTTGACAAAAGTTATTTGTTTTAGAGAGATTTAAATTTTTGTCTAGTAAGCTTTTGTCTATCTATGGTTTACAAGTTATACAAAACTCATTCTGAATGAAAAGAATTTCACAGGCTATTCACAGCAAATGTAAAGATATACATTTTATTTGTTGATTTTAAATCAGCATATGACTCAGTCTGGAGAAATAAATCAGTTGAGAAGTTGCAATCAATAGGTGTGAAAAGTAACATGCTTAAGTGGATAACTCAGTTTATTTCACAAAGATTTTGTGCCACAAAATATAATACATACATTTCCAAATATAAACAAACACACCGAGGACTTCCACAAGGTGCTGTTCTGAGCACAACACTCTTTAACATATATATAAATGACCTTCCATCAATAATAAAAACTTTAGAAACCAAAATTGCTCTATTTGCTGACGATGTAGTCATTTGGACTTCAGGCTCTTCAAAAAAACCTGAATTAATTAAAGACAGAATAGAAACAGCCCTAAACAAAGTACATGAATGGAGCTCCAAAAACCTCATGACTATCAATGTGGAAAAAACAAATTATGAATTATTTACACTAAAATACAAACCAGTTAATATTAGCATAAATTATAATGGTAAACCACTCAAAGCAGTTGATGATGCCAAATACTTAGGCATCACTTTCGACAGAAAGCTAAGTTGGAAAAAACATATAACAAACATCTCAGAAAAGGTTGAAAAGAAATTGCAAATCCTGAAAAGGTTAGCTGGTGCTAAATGGGGCTGCTCAAGGAGAGTCCTTAACACAACATACAAAATGTATATTAAACCAAACCTCTTGTACTGTTCTGAAGCTTTAATAACAGCAGCAAATGCTAACATCAATAAACTTGAACAAATACAAAATCAGGCTCTTCGCCTAATCACTGGAGCAGTTAAATCCACACCTATTGATGCCATGCTTGCCTTAACACGGACCCCATCAATAACAACAAAAATAGAAGAACAAGCATTGCTCCAACACGAGAAAATGTTACGACTGCCAAACTCTAAATGGACAAAAGAGAACCTCCCCCCTTCAATCCTTAAAACTCATAGTAGTTTCCTAGAAAAGGTAACACAGATTAAATCCAAATTGAACATTCCTAACACCAGAGAAAATCTACTTATTAGAGAAAATCCATTGGAATTATTGCAACCTACCTTCAATTTGGAATTAATAGAGGAAATAAGTAAATCAGACACACCAAAAGAAATACAAAAACTTCTAGCTCTGGAAACAATCAATACTAGGTATCCCACAGAAGAATGGCTGCACATATATACTGATGGATCCTCGAAGGAAAACCTTACTGGAGCTGGAGTTACATGTTCACATTTTTCCTTTTATCATTCTGTTGGCAGAGACACAACAAATTATGATGGAGAAATAGAGGCTATATACATTGCTCTCCGACAATTATTAAATCTTCCCTTAAATAAATTTAACAAGGCAGTAATTCTTTCGGATTCTAAAGCTGCAATTCAGGGAATATGTTCAAATACTACAAAGAAGTCAACAAAAATTAGAGAATGCTACAAAATGTTAACACAACTCCAAAAAGTTAATAAGACTGTTCATCTCCAATGGATTCCAGCACACTGTGGAGTCATGGGGAACGAAGCTGCAGACTCACTTGCAAAGAAAGCCACAACAATAACACAAAAGTCTAAATTCAATTTCTCATATTCCTCAATAAAACGCTTGATCATTAAAAATTTTTGTCATTCATACCTACAAGAAATAGAAACAAATGCCAAAGATAAAAAATGGATTACACTACTTTCCAATCCAGATATAATCCCCCAGAGACCAAGGAAAACAGCTGTTGCAGCCTTCCGACTATTGACAAATCATGACTGCTTGGCAAGTCATCTCTACAGAATAGGTATCTCAGCCTCACCGATATGTGTCCTGTGTAACGATCCAGCAGAAATGAATGAAGAACACTTGAAGACCTGTGAAGCATTAAGATCAGAAGAAACTACAGTTCAAAAGTATTGGAAAGCACGAATGCTAATGGCTTCATTGCCAGATGCAAGGCACTAGAAAACAACAACAACAACAACAACATTTTATTTGTCATGCAAATATTTTAAATGTAAATAAGGAAATAATGAAGCTATTAACAGTGAAGCAACAAGAATCTAAAGTAAGAACAAATTAGAAACTAAATGCTTCACTTATCTTAGTAATATTGCAAGATTTTGTGCAGCTGACACGTTTCAAGTTGACTCCAAATATACCCCTTAATAAGGAAGAATTTGACACAGAATATAAACACATTAATACTGCAGTAATTAATGGTTTTAGTACAGATTTTATACATAAAAAGATAGAAAAATGTAAGTATCAGAAGTCTGTTTAAGATATTTCTACCCTCAAAAAAATAAAAGATAATTGTATTTTTAAAAAGTTTACTTACCATCCATGGGCCAATAAAAAATTTACAAAACTTTTTAAAGAATATGGAATAAATCTGGTCCCTCAAAATAAATTTAATATACAAAATTTACTAAATTTTTCTAAAAAGGATAAAATTCCAAATTATAAAAAATCTGGCATTTATCAATTTAGCTGTCTGGATTGTGATAAGGTTTATATTGGTAAAACTAAATGTCATTTATAAACCAGAATAAAAGAGCATTTTAGAAATATTAAATATAAACAAACTGATAAATCAGCTGTGGCAGATCATTTTTGGTCATTTAATCATGAAATTAATCCAGAAGTTAAATTATTAAAACAATTAAGTGGACCTATAGATTTAATGGTTTGGGAAAAGATATTTATTTTAAAAAACAGGAACCGTATTATGAATTTTGAAATACCTCCAATAGATTGTATTTATGGGTTTTTGCTTTCAGAGATTGGTGATTAAAATGAGCATCAGTAGCTATGGTAACTAATTTGTTTGTATAGCTTTGAGAATGAGTTGGAGTCAACTCGAAACTTGTTAGCACCAAAGAACTTCAATATTACTAAGATAAGTGAAGCGTTTAGTTTCTCATTTGTTCTTACTTTAGATTTTAAATGTATGCTACGAGGTGCATCCAGAAAGTAAGTCCTGATGACCGATAAAGAGAACAAAAACATCACTAAGTAAGAAATGTTTATTGGAAAAGTTACATAGACTCACTGGCTACTTTTCAACAGTCACCACCATTGTTGAGTCATTTATCGCAACGATGCACCACTAATTGTATGCCCAAGTCATAGGATTCTGCCGCCAATGTCCGCAGCCACCAAGTCACTTCGTTGTGCACCTCAGCGCCATGTGAAAACGCTTCATGAGACGGAAGAGATGAAAGTCACTTGGAGCAAGATCGGGTCTGTAGGGTGGATGTTCGAAGACCTCACATCCAAACTTATTCAACACATTTCGTTTGGCGTTGGCTGTATGGGGTCTTGCATTGTCATGCACAATCGCAAAGCCTCTTGTCAACATTCCATCTCTCTTGTTCTGGATTGCCTGCCAGAGTTTATGCAACGTCTGGCAATATCAACCAGCATTTACGGTCTCCCCTCACGGTAAAAAGCCGCACAAGAGGACACCACATCGATCCCAGAAGACAGTACACATTTTTTTGATCTAAAATTGTGAAGCGCCGGCTCTGCACGATTATTGCTTGCCGCAAGCTATCCAACACTTCTGGCGTCACCAAAGACGGTCGGCCATTACGGTCTTCGTCGTGAATATTGGCTCTTCCTTCCGTGAATTACCTGCACCATCGTCTTACCCTACTGTCACCGATGACTTGTCCATACACGTGACACAATTGACGTTGGATCTCAGCTGGAGATTGCTTTTGAGCATGCAAAAATCGGATGACTGCACGAACCTCGCATTTGGCGGGAAACAATATTGGAGCAGCAATTTTCTCCTAGCATAGAGCAGTAACTACTGCCATCACAAAACTGAAACTTTACTTCCTCTCTTCTCCTGCGCACGCGCACTCCTATCCGACTGGTGGTGCCATCTCTAGACGCGATCGGGACTTACTTTCTGGATGCACCTCGTATTTTAATCATTATCAATATAAACATTTTGAGCAAATAAAAGCAATGAAAAACTGTCCAGATAAAGGGTAGTGGGGGGATTTTCTTGAAAGTCCTTGTGTCACATTCTTAGAAGATCCTGATCTTAAACATCTTATTTGATTTGAGAGGTAGAATCAGGAGTGAGAAATTCCTTGCCATAGCCGGGATTTGAACCATGGATCTTCTGTTTCATGCACAGCTGCTATAACCACTGAACTACCATGGTAACTTGCCAGTATGTCGTTAAATTCCCCAATAGACTTGTACTTTCCTGGTAGACCTCAAGAGAACCTCACATCTGAGATAAATACCTCTCAAACAATGCTCACACACAGCTTGTGTGTTTGAAAAAAAAAAAAACACCAGCAATAAGTTGGTTGGCAAACACAAACAACAATCATGTCTGGGGCTCTTCTTTAGAAAGAGTCCCGTAGCACTTGCCGGCCAAATTCTAAGTCCGAAGCTACGTACTGCGCATGCGCCAACAGTCGTTAGCAGAATCGCCACTAGGTTGCGCCGTGTCACTATACCGCTCGCAAAAGTTAAAGGCATGTGAACGCTGGCCAATGCTCAAGCAGAGCGCTGTTGCCAAGCGTAGTGCGTGTATCGGCAGAGGTTCTGTACATAAGAGTGTGTGAGATGCATGCACCACATTCGGCAGCGCTGGTAGGAGGGGCAAGCGTAGGATTCGCTGGAGTCCGCAGTACGCCCCGCCTCCATATGCCGTTAAGTTTTGCGAAGATTATAGCAGACGACTTTCATATTGCCCATACAGATATATCGCTAGCGCGACTCCATACTATTGTTGTGTGCATTATTGTGTAACACCGTTATTGCCTTGTGACTGGGTCCACGAAATGTTGGTTCGTTTATTTATTTATTTATTTATTTATTTATTTATTTATTTATTTATTTATTTATTTAGTTATTTATTTATTTATTTATTTATTTATTTATTTATTTATTTATTTATTTATTTATTTATTTATTTATTTATTTATTTATTTATTTATTTATTTATTTATTTATTTATTTATTTATTTATTTATTTATTTATTTATTTATTTATTTATTTATTTATTTATTTATTTATTTATTTATTTATTTATTTATTTATTTATTTATTTATTTATTTATTTATTTATTTATTTATTTATTTATTTATTTATTTATTTATTTATTTATTTATTTATTTATTTATTTATTTATTTATTTATTTATTTATTTATTTATTTATTTATTTATTTATTTATTTATTTATTTATTTATTTATTTATTTATTTATTTATTTATTTATTTATTTATTTATTTATTTATTTATTTATTTATTTATTTATTTATTTATTTATTTATTTATTTATTTATTTATTTATTTATTTATTTATTTATTTATTTATTTATTTATTTATTTATTTATTTATTTATTTATTTATTTATTTATTTTATTATTTTATTATTTTCGAGTGGAGAAAAAATCTATTTATGGAGCCCCATGTGCTGGGATGGCACAGATGGGGGACTGTAGGCTTCCCCCTAGGGCACTACCCACTATAAAAGCTCCACTGGAAGCGCTGAATTAACACTTATTAATTTTTGTTATTAATTTTTGTTATGGTTGGAATTATTGCAACCTACCTTCAATTTGGAATTAATAGAGGAAATAAGTAAATCAGACACACCAAAAGAAATACAAAAACTTCTAGCTCTGGAAACAATCAATACTAGGTATCCCACAGAAGAATGGCTGCACATATATACTGACGGATCCTCGAAGGAAAACCTTACTGGAGCTGGAGTTACGTGTTCCCATTTTTCCTTTTATCATTCTGTTGGCAGAGACACAACAAATTATGATGGAGAAATAGAGGCTATATACATTGCTCTCCGACAATTATTAAATCTTCCCTTAAATAAATTTAACAAGGCAGTAATTCTTTCAGATTCTAAAGCTGCAATTCAGGGAATATGTTCAAATACTACAAAGAAGTCAACAAAAATTAGAGAATGCTACAAAATGTTAACACAACTCCAAAAAATTAATAAGACTGTTCATCTCCAATGGATTCCAGCACACTGTGAAGTCATGGGGAACGAAGATGCAGACTCACTTGCAAAGAAAGGCACAACAATAAAACAAAATTCTAAATTCAATTTCTCATATTCCTCAATAAAACGCTTGATCATAAAAAATTTTTGTCATTCATATCTACAAGAAATAGAAACAAATGCCAAAGATAAAAAATGGATTACACTACTTTCCAACCCAGATATAATCCCCCAGAGACCAAGGAAAACAGCTGGTGCAGCCTTCCGACTATTGACAAATCACGACTGCTTAGCAAGTCATCTCTACAGAATAGGTATCTCAGCCTCACCAATATGTGTCCTGTGTAACGATCCAGCAGAAATGAACGAAGACCACTTGAAGACCTGTGAAGCATTAAGATCAGAAGAAACTACAGTTCAAAAGTATTGGAAAGCATGAATGCTAATGGCTTCATTGCCAGATGCAAGGCACTAGAAAACAACAACAACAATTTTTGTTATGGGGCGTAGCATGGCATCACATTCCCTGCATAGCATTCGGGTTCTCAGCAGGCCCTCGTCATAGAGGAATTGCATATATTCTTCCTCATTATAGCACAAAGACACTAAATCTGCTATATTAATGAAGCGATTCACCCTCACCAATATGTGTCCTGTGTAATGATCCAGCAGAAATGAACGAAGACCACTTGAAGACCTGTGAAGCATTAAGATCAGAAGGAACTACAGTTCAAAAGTATTGGAAAGCACGAATGCTAATGGCTTCATTGCCAGATGCAAGGCACTAGAAAACAACAACATGAAGCGATTCGCTGCACTTTCAGAACTTGCTTCTAACAAGTTCACTAGCATACTGCCGGGTCCCGCTAAAACATTCAAATTTAAGATTGGCAACAAATTAACGGAGAAATAGTGCTGTTGGCAGTGCTGAATTAACACTGCAACTTCGGCAACTTTCGTAAGAATTCGCTCACACTGCCGAGTGGGACTTAGACGAAATTCTCACGAAATTCTCACGGGACTCTTTCTAAACAATATCCCATGTCTGGTAATTATTATTTATTTATGCCAACAAACTTACTGTTGGCAAACGGAGGGTTTGTAGCTCAAATCCCAGCTGTGGCATTGAATTTTTCAGTTCCAATTCTACCTCTCAATCATTTTTTAGTTATACCTTTCATACACATATGCATGCACAAACATATGTATGTGCACACATGCATGGCATTTTACTAAAAATATTTGTTTATTCAGGGAACCTCAAAACGTGCATTCTGCTGAAATCTTGGTTTCAATTTTTGGGTGAATGCAGTATGCTCTCTATTCACTATAAGTGATAGAAAAGGTAAAATTTTGTATTTCTCCCTTTTCGTATGTACTTATTTGCTGTCACTTGAACTACCTCAGGGTAATTGCTAATGCGAGAGAAAAGGCTTTGGAATTAAGCTGTTCACATATTAACAAACATGTAATGAATATGCGTTGGCTGTTTTCTTAGAAATAATTGGGATGATGTAATGTTTCAGTTCTTAATAACGTATTCATAAGAGTGCAGCTGGAATGTTTATTTAATAATAATAATAATAATAATAATAATAATAATAATAATAATAATAATAATAATAATAATAATAATAATAATAATAATAATAATAATAATAATAATAATAATAATAATAATAATAATAATAATAATAATAATAATAATAATAATAATAATAATAATAATAATAATAATAATAATAATAATAATAATAATAATAATAATAATAATAATAATAATAATAACAACAACAACAACAACCACCACCACAACAACAACAACAACAACAACAACAATAACAATAACAATAACAATAACAATAACAATAACAATAACAATAACAATAACAATAACAATAACAATAACAATAACAATAATAATAATAATAATAATAATAATAATAATAATAATAATAATAATAATAATAATAGTAATAGTTTATTCACCATTAGGTAATTACAATAATTACAATAGGCTTCGTCTGTATCTTACAACTAATGAAACAAACAACAATTTCTAGATATATATACACTGAAGGGATCGTAATATTTACATATGTTTTACAAGTCATGTTTACTTATATCTAAGTATTCTTGAGTGCTGTAGAAAGGAGTTTTTGCTAGCCATTTATATATTTTTTCCTTAAATTTTTGAATATTTGTACTGCGTGTTTCTAAAGGAAGTGAAAGAAAGAAACAAAGGAGTGTTGGCATACCTACATTAAAGCCCAAAACTGCTGTATTTTGTATGAGTTATGACCAAACAAGAAAAATAATACCAGATCTTGCAGATACCAATGAATTAATTAAAACCTGTTGATAGTAAGGAGAAAACATGTATCTTTCAATTAGGTAAAGTGCAGCATACATATCTAATAGTGTATCTGGCAATTGTGGTATAGAGCTTAAGAGATACAAGTGTACACATATGCTAGGTTAACCTGGAGTATTCATATTTGCTTATCAGTAATCACGCTGCTAACTGGTACTTTTACAACATCCCCACTATAACAATGACAATAAGCAAGAATATAATTAGTGTGTTCCTCTTATGAGAATGTGGCTTTAAGGAATGTGTTGATGTCAACAACTCCAGTGTTATCTGAGAAACATTATGGTTGAGTTTCACATATCAGTATGTCTAAATATTTGTATTTTATAAATCTACAGACAATAAATAACAAACATGGCAAAGGTTTTTTAGAAAATAGTACATGTTCTTGTGCTAGCAATACTGGGATACTAGAATTGTGCAATATATTTAATGTAGATGGTAGATCTATTTATGCCATCATCATGAGCTACCATTTGCTACTGTTCCCCCTTTCCCCTCCAAAGAGCAGAACATCCAGCAGATGTTTTCTCATCAGAGACCTACAATACTGATGTTTTCACGTATATTTTGTGATCAATGTATGGACAAGGCTGTGATTTTATAAGAAGGAAATATGAAAACTCACAACCTACCTGTATTCAGTTGACTCAAGTAACACTGTATTATACTCCTGAAGATAATCGCTGGTACTCATGACAAACTGGAAGTTAGAGTCCATTTTGACACACCCTGTCTCCAAGACATAACTTCTTGCATCACATGTGGGCTCAATGAAAGCTTCCTTTTGTCGGACTTTTCGTTTGGGAACTTTGGCTACTATCAAGGTGGTGCCAGGTTTTGGGGGAACAAGGGCTGCACGCATTCCATGATTACCGGCATGGATTCCACTTCCTCCGTAGCTCTTGAGAGGACTATTGTAGCCTGCTGCCAGAATGTTCATGTCCAATCCACGTGAAAAAGCTGCCTGATATTGTGTTGCTGAAATAGATTGACTTACAGCAATTAATGGTGAAGTAACACTACACCTCAAATTTTAGGTTAAATACCTATTTTTACTTTCTCTGCTATGTGTAGTAAGTAGGGGAAGTATTGTATTCAACCCAGAAATTCAATGTTGGGATTTCATCGGAAATATGTTTTGAGACCCCCTGAATCCAAAAAAAGCATATTTAGAAAAAGATTTTGTGTGTGCGTGTGTGTGCACAGGTGCGACTAACTGTCTGTCTATTTGTGATCAGCATAACTCAAAAATGAAAAGTCAGTTAAAAACCAAAGTTGGTATTGTTTATGCCAACAAATATTTCTGATTCTATCTCTCAAACATAGCCTACACATAGCTTGTGTGTTTAAAAACACCAACAGTAAGTTTGTTGGCATAAATAAATAGTAATATAGCTGCAGTTTACTTTATTTATAACAATTAATATTTTACATGAAGGATTTCTTATACTACACTAAAATTGCAGCAAAAAGTCCAATAAATATTTTGTTTTGCAAGAGCTATCTTACATAGAAAAGTGAAATTTGGTAGACCTACTACTAGATATGTTTTGTCACAAACACATACAAATTTTTACATAATTTTGACAAAAGTTGTGGATTTTAGTCATTTTCACAGATTTCCCTTTCCCTTACTCTGGTTAACATTCCCTCCTCATACTGTTCATTTTTACTTTCTCTCTTACATGCTTATAGTAAGTAGAGAAACCACAGATTTCACATGAAATGCATGTATTGAGGCCCTCAAAACCCAGTCTGTGCATGTATGTGTGTGTGTGCGTGCGTGCACATGTGCTTGCAAGTGTGTGTGTGCGCACGCGCACATGTGCATGCAAGTGTGTGTCTGTGAACAGCATAACACAAAAACAAGTGGTCCTCAGTATTTTTTATTTTCTCAAAAAGAGCTCTAATGATTTTTATTAATTTTCCTGATAGACAAACACCATTTTTTGTAAAAGTACCTATTTTATTCTGGGGCTTTCAAACTCCATTGCTGATGGAATCTCTACATTGAATTTTTGGATGAATACTGTATGGTTACACATCAAAGATGGCTCAAAGTCATCTATATTACACCCCTCCATTGATATGGAACATGTGACAATAGTGGGTAAGAACTGAGACAGAATATATGGTCAGTCCCCAAAAAGAAAATATTTATATAAAAAATATTGTAAATTTAGCTTATTTTTCATGTTGGTAATGATTTGGTTAGTGTTAAATAAGTTACACCATTGTTTCATTGTTGAGAATATTATTTGTTTACTAGCATCATTAATGTGAAGTATTATGTTCCAATTTAATATAGATATATATAATTATAAGAATTATTTTAAATGTAATATTGAAAGGCATAGTAGGCCATGATCAACAGCAGGAAAAGAGAAGATTGCTCAGCTATATTTCACAATTTTTATGTGATTTACGTGCTTGCTGTGCACTAATTTTGGTGACCAAGACACTGTAAGTGTTACATTTATATAGTACAATCAACCACACTTAGGATTTTTAGAATTATCGCATATATTCTTGTCAGAATATACATATCTCATTCTGGCTGAAACTGCTTGGTTACCTTTTGTTTATATAAAGAGGTTAGCTCAGTAAAACGACAGTTTTGCAGCTTTAGTTTAATGTTGTGTGTGGTACATGGCTAATGCTGTTGAAACTGTTAAGAGACAAACCCAAATACAATGTCCACATTGTGGCCAGTTTTATAAAGGGCTTAAAATCCACATCAGTAAAGCCCATCCAGAGGAATACAGGGAGTCCCTGTTAAATAGCAAAATTCACTCTGATACATCAACTGATGCTGTAAATCCCACTAAAACTTCAGAAAGCAGAGCACATGCAGATGATTCACAAATTAAATCACATAATAACAATGCAAAAACTTATGAAAATGAACTTCATAATTGGCTTAACATATTTAAACAAGATATGTCTAATGAGGAGTTTCAGAGTAACGTTTACGGTTTCCTAGAATTTTTGCACTGTGCTATTGATCTCCTGCCTGGACCACAGAGTCCTGCATCTAAATACTACAAAGCCCGTAGAGATGGCAAGTTAAAAAATAACAATCGCCAATACAAAAACTAGTAATCCACAAAGGTCTTCCAAACGGAACAGGGAAAGGAGAAAAGCAAAATACACATATGAACGTATACAGTTTGAGTACTTTTATCAAAGAAGGAAAGCTGTGAGAAACATTCTACAACAAAATCAGCCCTACAAATTACCAATGGCAAAAGACGACATTGAGGGTTTCTATAAGCAAGTATTTGAAACCCCTAACAACTATGTAAGGGACAGTTATGATTCTTTTACGTGCGATGATGTAAACAGTCCAATAGAATTTTCTCAAGAACTTGTTTTCTCAATTATAAAATCTATAGCTATAGATCCAAGCCCTGGTCCAGACAGAGTGTTACTAAAGGCAATTAGGCACCCTGCTGCTGCTGACGTAATTACTCACATTGCTAACAGAATGCTGAAGACGGGTATAGTTCCTGACGCTCTCCAGACAGCAAGAACTGTATTAATACACAAAGGTGGGGACCTGGACAACTTAAAGAACTGGAGACCGATTACTATATGTTCTGTAGTGAGGAGAGTAATTGCAAAATGCTTGGATAAAATAGTGCGAGAATACATTAACCTAAATCAATACCAACGAGGGTTCGTCATGATGCCTGGCACTTTCATTAACCTCAATATTATTGATGGAATCCTGCGAACAGCTAAAAGTAAGAAAACATCAGCATCTATTGTGTTTCTTGATGTTAGCAAAGCTTTTGATAGTATTGGACATGCTCATTGCTACCATTGAAAAGTCTGCTTTGCCTGAACAAATCAAGAAACTTCTAATTAACATACTGACAGGAAATTCTACTCAAATACATACCGACGGTGGAAATACAGATAAAATCCACTTTAAGCGAGGAGTGATGCAGGGAGATCCCATATCACCACTGCTCTTCAACTGGGGCATTAACCACATCCTGAACAAGTTGACGGTTAGAAACGTTTCAGGAAAATATGGCTTTCAGCTAACTCCTGACACCGAACCACTTACAGCCCTATGTTTTGCTGACGATCTTGTGATCATAGGAAAAGACAAGCAAGCAGCATCTGCCCTTGTGACTAGTGCTATCCACCACCTTCAAGAAATTGGACTGAACGTCAACACAGTGAAATCCAATGCTATTATAATTAAAAACGGAAAGCTTCTACAGCAGGAACTGATTACCACTGCTGGATCAATTATGAGCATTGGGGCAGACGAAGAGATTAAATACCTTGGTAGAACATTTAGGGACACAATAGTATTTAATGAAACAGGTTCTAGAAAAATTAAAATTAAATCTTGAAAAGCTTACTTCAACTCACTTGCTCCAGCCTAGTCAAAAACTTACAGTTATAAATCAGTTTATTGGGCCCACTTTGATCTATCCTTTCCAGTCGGTTCCAATAGAGAAAATTCCAAAGGTATGGCTCCAGAAAGCAGATAAAATGATCAAAAGTGCCGTGAAGGAAATCCTACTACAACTACCAAATGACACCCCAAACAGTATGCTGTACACCAGCACAAAGTTTAAGGGATTATCAATAATACGTGCAACTTGGGAAGTTTATCTTCAACAATTAAATATTAACATCAAACTTGAAAATCTAGACGATGAACATATAAACGTTGTTCGCAATTTTGCAGCCATAAGAACTCGATGCCTCAAAGAGTTGCATATACCAGAGGAGTCCTCCACAAACTCCGTTAAACAACTTAGGGAGAAACTAAGACGCCAGGAGTTTGAAGCCTGGTGTGCATACCCTCAGAAAGGAAGAGGAGTGGCACTCTTTGGCGAAGTTCCTGCTGCCAACACTTGGATTTTGAAACGTAATGGATTATCCAGCTCAGAATGGCGTGACATGTTGAAGATGACAGCTATGGTAGTTCCAGTACGTTCACTTCCGGGACGCTCCACGGGTACAAGCCACTGCAGACACTGCAGTGAGATAGAAACTTTACCGCATGTACTCGGGAATTGTCCTCAGGGAGAGTTGCTGCAAATAAAGCGTCACAACACCATAAGAACTCTGCTTGCCAATGCTTTGCGAAGCACAGGATTAGAAGTCCACGAAGAAGTACACTGAGTGGCTGACTGTGGCAGTAACCGTCGAATTGATGTCATTGCTATCGACAGGAAGAAAGGGACAGCTCAGATCTTAGATCCCACAGTGAGGTTTGAGACATCCTTAGACCAGCCAGCAGAAGTGGATCGTGAAAAGAAGAAAATATATGAGCCCACAATTCCATTCTTCAGTGCCTCATATAATATCAGCAGCATCGTGGTCACAGGCCTATTCTTCGGAGCAAGGGGCACAATACCAAAATCATTTGTGCAATGGAGACAACAATATAAGCTCCCTAAACAGCTACAGGACGACATTGTCCTAACGACAATAAAATACTCTGTGGAAATATGCCGAAATAATTTGTATGGAAACCATAACATTTAAATTTGAAAGTACTAAAATATAAAATAATCATTTAACTGTGCCATATACTAACAAAAACTTTGTTTTTGTTTTTTGTTTTGTTGTTGTTGGTTTTTTTTTATTAACCTTTTTATGTATTCATTGGAAACATATGAAAGCTATTCTGTGTCACATGGCAAACCTTTGTATAAGGTCAGATTTAATAGTAAATAAAATTGGGAGGATAGATTGAGATCGCTTCCTCAACATTTTGAGAACTGTATAATATATATGCAAGATTACGTCATAACTGATGCTGTGAAATATGCGTATACGTGTATGAATAAAAATGCATAGTTAAAGAATGCGGCAGATTCAATCTCTCTTAGCGTCCAATGCCAAAAGGGGCAAAACGTGTTTTTAATGTGTGCAGGATAGGACACATTGACAGGATACAACGAAAACATTGAGGAAGTCGATCTGCATGCATAGGATGTCTATTAATGTGACACGTGTGTAGTTTGCAGTAAGAAAAGGTGGGAATAAAACATTGTAAAAGGCTTCATTCTGTGTCCACGTTATTCACCCTGTACCTCAACCAGAGATAACTACAGAGTCAAAAGCTCTTCACCTACATCATTTTATTTGATAAACCGCACCAGAACAAAGGCCCTCTTCACACACTTCTAGAAGCTTCAAGTGCAGGGCTTTTACAAGAAGGTTTGCAAAACTCAATTTTCAGAAAAATTGCTGGTATCTAATTCTCAGCTATATAAGCGAGTTGAGAGTTTTAAGTATATGAATAGAATTGTCAGAATGAGCTGTGTGCAGTTGAGCAGTATTTGTCTTAAGAACAGAACAGCTAGAATGGTCATGAATTGCGAATTGTGATTCAGTTTTAGAAGTAAAGTGACATTAAAAAGCAACTGGACTTGTCATTTGTCATAATATATAGCAGAGAAAGTAAAAATATACTCATGTTATACTATACACATGCTTAAGCTTTCATGGCCAGTGTTAATCCAATAGATGGTAGATTTTGGGCTTGTAGGCCGTGGTCCAGTCAATGAATTTTCTGAAGTTTCGCTCAAGACTGCATTGGGCATCTTCAGAGAATAACTCCTGGCTGGTTAATAACTAGAGGAAAATTTATGAAGTGCCCGGCTTATATACAGGTGTTTGGCACACATAATAGTGATTGGCGTATGGACAACCAATAGGAGATGAGAGGCGGTCCCTCTCACCTATATATATATATATATATATAAGCCGAGCACTCCATCAATCGCCCTCTTAGTGCAGTGCGCGAGCTGGGACGCATTTTTCTGGTGTGCCCAGTGAACGTGTGTGTGTAAGCGTGTGAATGTGAGTGTGTGGGTGAATGCGTGCGTGTATGTGTGTATATAGATGTATATATGTATATAAGGAAAAAAACAAAAACAACAACAAATAATAGGAATAGACACCAAACGACTAACGAAAACTATTCTCGGTGGCCTAAAGATGGCCACCGTATGGGTTTTTGGTGATACCTAAAACTATAAGCTTGTAAAAAGAAAAAGTGTAAATAAATGTAAATTTATAGCCTGTAAGCCGGGGCCCTTGTACCGGCACCAGGCCAAAATTATGAATAAAGAAAACTTGAAACTTGAATCGCCCTCTAGTTGTTAACAAGCCAGGAATCATTCTCTGAAGATGCTCAATGCAGTCTTGGGCAAAATGTCAGAAAATTCATTGACTGGACCACGGCCTATAAGCCTGAAATCTACCATCTATTGGATCATATTATACTGTTCTGTTAAATATCTGGCCACAACTGGTGAACTACAGCATGTATCTACTCTAATGAAGGAAACGAAATACCTCCTCTGAAGGGCCTCTCTGAAAGCCAAGCAGCTGGGAAGATGAGGTCTTTGACACCTTGGTCCATCAAGTTTCGAACAGGGAACTGATACAGAAGATCATAGTGTGTGCACACTCCAAATTTCACCCCAAAATCAGTAATGAAGATGGATACGTCAGGTGTAGGTGGTGAACTCACGCCAGGCTCTCCAATTAAATGGGACTTTCGATACCTGTGAACAATTGTTTATATCTATGTATTTACAGTTTAGAAATGCCATTAATTTTTGCTGATAAAAATAATCAAGACAGTGCCTCTGTAAAATATGGTAAAAAGATACAACAGAACTCTTGTTTGGATACATGGCAATATTACAGGAAATTTGTTGCCCTTCACTGTGCTGTTTCTGTTTCCTTTCCCCCCTCTGCATGCTGGCTAATTAGTTAATGTAAAGTCTTTGTACAGAGGCTGGTACAATGTGAGACCACATGTTTCAGAGTTATAGTGTGGTGATAGTAGCTGTTCTAATGCCAAAAATGCTGAATACTTGAACACACATAATCTTTGAATGTGATTCCAATGTGACAAACTTAGGGTTAGCAGTTGCCTGGAAATTCCTGGACATGCCCTACATTTTAACCACTTGTCCGGCATCTGGGGGGAATTTCTGGAAAGAGTCTAATTTTCAGAAACAAGCAGTGATCATTAGAAAATGAACTGACTACTGTGAACATAAAAATGAATAATTGGTTATATTTTGCCACAACTGCAATTCACTATAGCAACATAGCTACACTGGCTACAGTCAAAGAGCATACTCAAGCATAGTAACATTGAATGAGTGGTTGGCAATGCAGCATTTGTACTTCAAGGCAAAAGGTTGGTGTTCTGTAGAGGCAAAGCAACACAATGCTAATGTTGAAAGAGTATTTTCACTAGTAAGAGCACAGTGGACATATGAAAGGAGCAGATGATCTATTAATTCAGTTAGAGGTACTGTTTTAGTGAAAAACGACTTTAAAAACTTCAGTTGTGTTAAATTTCTTGATTATATTTCAAACAAGCTAGATGTTTTGTGCAAGATTACTTCTTCAGAGAAGCATAACTGATCACATCATATGTTTCAGGATATTAAGAAAATATAAATTTATATGATCATCGGTATTTATAAATAACATTTAAATTATAAATTTACATTATTTTCATGTGAACTGACAATGTTCTACGTTTTTGTCATACGTTTTTTACCATTGTGTACTACATTTTTGTCATGTTCTGCATTTTTTATTATTGCGTCCTACATTTCCATTAAATAATCTGGCAACCCTAGACAAAATCTTGCATGGAAGTAAGACAGTGATTTATAGGCAGTTTCTCTGCTGTTCTTGTGCCTCACAGAGAAACAGTTACTAATCTTTTGAATAGATTTAGGTAAGCAAAACCTATTTTTGATAACAAACCAAAAGTAAATTGCCATATTCTTACTGAAGAAAAATTTGATGACAGAGAAAATTGGATCAAAATCCAAAGAAACCTCTGGGAAAGCTTTCATAGGAATCAGGAATTTCACAAACCTAGGCTTGGAATGCCAAGAAACTTAAAATTAAAACCCTGTAAGTTAAAGTCCAGGAATTATTACAATTTTGCGATAATGTAAGTAGGATTAATTTCTGCAACTGAGTATTGGATAATGTTGGTAATTTGCTCTAATGTCTCACATATAATGCTTTAGTGGATGAAACATTTTATTTTCATGGCCATTGAGAAATAATGAACACTAATGCAGATTTTTTTAAAAAATGTGAAAGCAGCACAAGGACATAATTTCCATCTTCTGATGGACGTATATGTTTACTATAGGTGTAATTTGCATTAGAAATTTATTTGTTTAAATTTAAGGGGCTATTAATATCCAACTCTACCAGCATACATCATACTTCCCAATGGCAAGATAATTCCCAGAGGCATGCATCCAAACAAAGCTCTGTAAAGAGTATGAGGGTGACACTGAAAATTGTTAGAATGCCATGTCCCTAAAAACAAAGTTTGTTTATATTTGACAGCTACTTTCTAATGTTTTGTGAATGGATTGCTGTGTAGTTTGTTCAATTTGCTCTAAGAGTTTGCTATTTATCATTTAAAGATTTTGTGTTCACCCAAAAATGAATTTGACTAGAGAATATTTCAGGGCTATGACTTTTTGATCTTAAATTGTTGTTAATGCCTAAACAATGTGAAGATTGGCTTAGAATTGCATATGGTATAGAAATCCCATCTAAGGCAACAATTTATAATTAGTACAAAAAATTCAAAAGATATTGGATTAAATCTTGATGATGAATTCCATGAAGGATGTCCAAGAACTGCTGTTATTGATGAAAATAATGCTGCTTTTCAAGCATTACTTGAAGATGATTGATTATGTCTTATGAATTTATTAAAATGACATTGGGCATTGGTAAATCCACAGCATTTTACATCAACAGATAGATCTGAGAAAACTTTGTTGTCAATGGTTTCCACATAAACTAACTCCTGACCCCGATGATTGGTTCAGAAAAGTTCTGGAAAACTTCCAAGGTGGGTCTGCAAATTTGGTTTGGAATATAGTTACTGGTGATTAATTTGGG